>JAMPIV010016608.1:0-224323 GCA_024509875.1 Oreohelix idahoensis | reverse complement strand
GTGTCTACTTTAAGCTGGGGCCATCCTCTTCCTGCTCTTCCAGCATCAGTCGCGCCTGATGGAAGAGGTTCTCTTGTCTTACATAAGGGTTTAGTGAATAACAATCCAGTCTCTGTGTTATTTGATTCTGGATGCACCACAATTGGTGTTAGGCAGTCACTCGTAGATCCTTCCCGTGCCACTGGACAAGTAGTCAAATGTGTAACATTTGGCGGCACATTAGAGAAATACTCTACTGCTATCATTAGGATTGCTACTCCTTTCTTTACAGGAGATGTACACGCATGTCTTCTTCCGAATCCGATCGCTGACCTCATCATCGGTCGCATTCATGGAGTCAAGGAATGCACTCCGCAACAAATTTCCACGTGGGAAAGGCAAAACATGCAGATTGCTAACGCTGTAGTCACTAGAGCTCAGGCTCTTAATATGCCTCAAACTTCATCTATTGAAGATAATGAAGTGCATAACCAAGATAATCCCTTGTTAATTTCTCGTGACTCGTTTATAAAACAGCAAGAAGATGATCCCACTCTGAAGAAATTCTTCATTCTTGCAACTAAAGGTGATCCGAATAAAGACACAAGTCGTAAATCGTGGATTACAAAGAAGAATGGCGTACTTGTACGTATGGTTCAAGACTCCATTACGTCAAGTCATTCTCAAATCCTGGTTCCCAAGAATTTGAGAGTTAAAATTTTGCAGCACGCTCACGACTCTCAGTGTGCTGGACACATGGGTTTTTACCGTACTAAGTCAAGAGTCCTTGCGGCTTTCTTTTGGCCATTGGTAAACAAGGACATACGGATTTATTGTCGATCTTGTAAAGTATGTCAGGAAGTTAAATCCAAAGGTCCACGGCATGCTGCACCCATTCAGGCGGCGGACATTCCTATTCGGCCGTTTCAAAAAATGGCCATGTACATTATTGGTCCATTTAAGATCAAGTCTGCCAGAGGACATCAGTTTATCTTGACGTGTGTTGATATGTGCACACGTTGGCCAGAGGCTATTCCTCTAAAGAGCATTACTACTGCTGATATTGCAGATGCTCTTTGGCTTATATTTTCTCGTCTGGGGTTCCCCGGAGAGATATTGTCAGACCATGGCACCCAACTAATATCAGATACCATGTCTCAAGTAATGTCTACTCTGCAGATAGATAGATCTTTAAGTAGTATCTACCATCCAATGTCTAATGGTATGGTCGAACGCCTTAATAGAACACTTAAAAACTTACTGGGGAAGATAACTGAGGATCATCCTCAAGACTGAGACAGAGTTTTACCTGCGGCCCTCTTCGCTTACAGAGAGGTACCCAATGAACATACGGGATTAACTCCCTTTGAACTCGTCTTTGGCGCGCGTCCGCGTGGCCCTATGTCGTTGCTTCTCGATCTCATAACATCTGACAATATTGACGATGACACAAAGTCATCCTACGAATATGTCATCGCGTTGAGACAAAAAATTATCGAAGCATGCAAATTAGCAACTTCTTCTTCTGAATTTGCGAAACAGAAGGCAAGGCAATTTGCCAATAAGAAGAGATGCTTACGACAACTTTGTCCTGGTGACAAAGCATTTGTATTACTACCTTGTAGGGAAAACAGATTACTTATTTCTTGGAAAGGTCCGTACGATATAATATCGGAAATTTCCGATGTCGACTATATTGTCGATATTGATGGGAAGCATAAAACCTTCCACATCAATATGCTTACTGAATTCCATGAACGTCCGGATTATTTGCAACCCATTTTCCAAGCAACGGACAATTCTCCAGTACCACATGGTCATTACTCATCACTGTCCGTGATACAGGATGAGGAAACAAGTTTTTCAGATGTAAATCTTCCTCTTCCAATGATCCCACTTCATTCCAGTGAATCATGGAAGAACGTTACTGTCTCTCCTGATTTGTCTCTAGGAGAACAGCGACAAGTTTCAACTGTGTTGCAAACATTTCAGAATGTATTCACTGACATCCCTGGACAAACTCATGTCATTGAACATGACATTGTTCTAACTGACCATACTCCTATTAGGGTTAGACCTTATCCTATACCTATACATTTTCAAGCACAGGTCGAGAAAGAGTTGGATGAGATGATAGATTTGAAAATAATCGAACCATCCACCTCTGCATATTCTTCGCCGATGGTTATTGTGCGTAAAAAAGACAATAACATACGTCTTTGCGTTGACTATCGAAAATTGAATCAAGTAACGAAGTTCGATGCCGAACCGATGCCTTTACTGGAAGAGCTACTTACTCGACTCTCCAAATCTCATTTTTTCACTAAACTTGATTTGTCTAAAGGATATTGGCAAGTTCCTTTATCTGAACGCGCCAAACCTCTCACGGCTTTTTCAACACCTAGAGGTTTGTTCCAACGGAATTTTATGCCTTTCGGTCTTATGAACGCACCAGCTACGTTCGTACGCATGATGCGCCGAATCCTATCTTATCGGTCAGATGTCATTGCATATCTAGACGACATCTGTCTTTTCAGCGATACTTGGGAAGATCACTATTCAGGGTTAGATGAATTGCTGTCTACTTTGCGTGAGCACACCCTGACAGCGAAACCCTCTAAAGCCTATATTGGTTTTAGCGAAATTTCTTTCCTAGGCCACCGAGTTGGTCATGGTTTCCTAAAGACAGAGGACCATAATACTAGTAAGATACTTAACATCTCAATCCCTAAGACTAAAAAACAGGTGAGAAGTTTGTTAGGTCTTATTCAATTTTATGGCAGATTCATTCAGAATCTATCCTCTATCATGGCACCTCTCTCAACACTTCTAAAGAAAGGGTCGCCTAATGTGGTCCACTGGTCTCAGGAATGCCAATGCTCTCTGGATAAGATTAAAACATTGTTTTCAACACCACCTATTTTAGTGCTACCCACTAAAGATAAGACATTCGTTCTTCGTAGTGACGCTTCATCCACTGGGATTGGAGCGGCACTAATGCAAGAGTACTCTGGAACTCTGCATCCTGTAATGTATATTTCCAGAAAACTTAAATGCGGCAGAAAGGAATTATTCGGTTTTAGACCGTGAGCTATTAGCTATGGTTTGGTCGATCCTCAAACTACAGAGATTCCTTCTAGGCGCACATTTCATAGTAGAAACCGACCAAAAAAGCTCTTACTGCTATACAGAGTAAGAATTTGAAGAGCTCGAGGTCTACTCGATATGCAATTGCTCTTCAACCTTTTCATTTCTCTGTGCGAGCTATTTGTGGATCAGATAATGTGATGGCAGACATTCTGTCAAGATGCCCACATGATTCCACATAACTATTAGGGCTTAGACTTCTTGATATGTCTAGTTCTATAGTAGTTCCTTTTCTATATCATGATAGATACACATTTGTAATTTAATAATATAATGATTGTATCACTACATAGCGGTTCATTGATGTTTATTCACCGCTGTGCTTTGATGATTTTTTTTCTTCATAAATCATAAATTTAAGATATCTAATACGAAATGATGATATGAATTTTTTTTTTTAGGCATTGTGTAATTGCCAGAATTGTATTATACTTTGATGACACCTTCCTGGAAAAATATACTTGTAGAGAAATAATTTCTCTCAGTTTATGAGACACATTCTCACCAGTCGCTCCATAAGTCGACTTAGCCTCATATTAGGCGTTATAGGTATTCCTGATATTTTCATCTGCGCATTATTCATGCGTTGTGAGCCTATTGTACGTTGCTCCTAGATGTATTTCAAAAACAATATTATACATAGGTAATTTTTTAGTGCTTAAGGGAAAGTCATTATTGTGTTACTTCCCTTGAAAGTTGTGTCGGCTCTTTCGATCAAACTCCGCGGATAAATCCATTTTACTGCGATTTATTCGTTGTTTGGGTAATAATAGATTGTTCTTGCTTCAGAATATCTATGGCCTGAATTTATGTGTATTGTTTGTCTGAGTAGGACGAGTCTGTCTTATATCTGTATATCTTTATATATCTAAGTCGAACTATATGTTCTGTTGTCTCTAGAGAGGTCGAAGGCTATTCGGCGGATGTGTCGCTAGAGTGTGGGGTGATTTGGCTTCGTCCTGATAGGGACTGTGTTTTCATGTCGGCCTGTTGCCGGGGAAAAAGTGATCTCAGTATTTGTGGGGAAGGTGATAGTCGTCTAAACCTATCGTGTATGCTTTACCCCAGTGTTTAGTCGTATTGCCAAGGAATGGCAGTGTCATATTTCCTATACCAAGGTAATCAAAGATACTCTTACGAACTCTCGATCGAAGCCACCATTTTCGATAGTTACGATTTGAATGTCTAAGAGAATATATTTGACTCGATGAAAACGACTTCGATTCCTAGCAGCACTATATCCTGTAGATTGCAGTCAATTGTTCATGATCAAATCTACAGAGCAATGAAATGTTTTATGAATGACTAACTTTAGAACAGATTCATTATCTGTATCCAAAAAAACGTGAGTGACAGCTCACGAGTGAAGCCATCTTGGAACCAAAACATGTAGTGACTTTCAAGAAGAGAAAAGGGATGCCCGTATTATCGCTTGATCAGTCCAGAGATCACTGCTACACATGAGAACCCATTGCTAGCGGTTCAATATTATTATATGGAAAAAATATGTGCTGAACATTATGTTGAAGAATCGTCGCTAGACGAGATTAGGTTTAGAAGCCATCTGAAATATTGTTTATAAGCTGACGTGCTCAGTCAGTGAAGTCAGATGATGTATGTATGGGCGATACTGAGTGCTTGGCTACTGACAGTCCATTATACACTTATTCTACATGAGTGCCCATGTAACATTGCAAGACCATTTATCCACTGTACTATGATGTATTATGGCAACCTGTGATTTGTCACTATCTGTGCTGTCGAGTGTGTACGTCCAATTAAACTTTAGAAAAGGTACACAGTCGTTGGTGTCGATGACTTCCGGTCATACATGAGTGTGAGAAAAGAACATTTGTCAACAACACGAACCCGTATCATCATTCGCATATTATACACTCAATCCATGTCTACACACCACTGCGTAGGTCAAGTTGACATTCCATACACTACAGTGGAGCAAACAACACCATAGAGATCTTATCAACTGATGATGATGATGATGTCTGCTTCCATCCACTTATATCTATCTTTTGGTGGATATCATTAACGGTATCAACATATATTCAACTTTATCAATGCTCCTTTGCGATTTGTAGGGCAGTGATGATAAAGATATACGACCTATTTTCATGTCTCTTTTTGAATACTTTCAACGATTTAACGTGTAGTTCTCGAAATTGTCTTGTTAAGATGATTGTCAATACATTTTTTTTTTTTTTGGTGGGGGGAGAGAGAGACAACAATAATATTCATCATCATCAGACATATCAATATCTTAGATCGGCTGAAATGGATCTCAGGCGTGTTCTGTTTTTACTCTTGATATTGTGATGGACTCTTTCTTGTCCATCTCTTGATGTTACATTTCCACTAATAGCGCTGTCTTCCTCTTGCACGTTTGCCTTTAACTCCGCCTTCTACTCGTATTATGGTCTTTAGTAAGGTACTGTGTCTTTTTACAAGGCCAACATATTTTTTTACTGATACCCTCATGGAGAAATACGGAGAGTTTAAAACAAACTAAACAATTGACCGGAGGATACCTGGAAGCACCGAAAAGAGAAATGGTATACACGGATGGCACAGAATATTATCAGAACACCCGCAAATATCGAACACGAAGACAACCAGAAATCGATTATCAGTTTAAATACCCAGATATGGTTGATCAAGAGATCATTTTAGAAGCCTATCGGAATACACAGTCTCCTAAGGAAAAACGTAGCCCCACGAGGAACACTGTACACCTAGTTATACATGATCAACCCAGGTTGCAAAGATGTAGAGTAAGCAACCTTCGGAAAATTCCATAAACTTCGAATCGATGTAGATCACAGAACGATCGAGCTGTTTCATTCCCTACACAGGACCATATAAATTACATTGCTACAAATCGACGTAACTTCAATCCACAGAAGAGAGACTCTTACCACCAACATCACCCAACCAGACGAATAATCCCTTTGATGTCCTGCCACACTATAGGATGGATAAATTGCCGTAGTGAAAGAGAGAGCGCACAAGTACATTGCCGTAGTGAAAGAGAGAGCGCACAAGTACATTGCCATGGAGAAAGAGATAGCGCACAAGTACATTGCCGTAGTGAAAGAGAGAGCGCACAAGTACATTGCCGTGGAGAAAGAGATAGCGCACAAGTACATTGCCGTAGTGAAAAAGAGAGCGCACATCTTGGCGGACTGAGAGAGAGATTTGGGGCGCGGAGACAGTGTTAGATTAAGAACCGCATTGGCTTTATACCAAGTATTCCTGTCCTGTGCCATCAGCTCAAGGTCTTTCCATAATTTCTTCATCCTCTTCTTGTCTGTCATCAGTTCTCTTCTCCGTGTATTCCTTGGTCTTCTTCTGCCTCTCTTACCCTGGGGGTTCCAGACCAAGGACTGCCTGGTAAAGCTATAAGCAAGTTTGCTCAGTGTATATCCTATCCATCTTCAGCGTCTTCTTCTCATGTCTCGTTCTTCTGGCAATTGCCTGGTTCGTGTCATCAGTTGCACATTAGTGATCTTGTCTTACCACTACAATCCTTCTATTTTAGACAAGCAACCATTGATGAGAGCGTCCGTGGTTTCAGCGCAGGCTTCTCGCGACAAAGGTAGCGGGCTGGAGACATGGTGGCGTCACGCTACAATCTACCCAGCTGTAAGTGGATGGATACCTGACTCTTCTCTGAAAGGTAAAGGCAGCCAGGAGGGGAGCTGGTTATAGCACTACTCTGAGATCATCCAGGTCTGTATTATTTTGGCTTTTCAATGCCGCAATTACTGACTGTGCATCAGTAAAGAAAGCAACTGATCTCTCTGCCCTTTCTTCTGTCAATATAAGCTCTGCTGCAGTTTTCAGGGCATCTGCCTCTGCTCTGAGGTTGCTGGAGAATCGTCCTGTCGCCACTGACAGTCCTTTTTCTGCACCAGTGCTTATGGTCAGAAAGACACCCCCACCTCCATTTTCTGTTGCATTTGTTTCTGATCCATCTGTGTATGCATGGGTCCAGGTGTTCCTTGGATAATGTTTCTCTATGTATTTTGTAAACGACTGTGACTGACGAAGGAATCCAAATACATCATTCAACTTTTGATAAGCTTTCTGGCGTTTTGACAAGGTAGAGAGCAAGCTATCAATAAGGACAAGAAATGTTCGCCTTTTAAAATGCTGAGAAGGCGTTTGAGATTCATCAATTGTGCTGGAACCACTGAAATCACCATACTCTCGATTTCGTTTGTGTTTTCTTCGAGTTTGTTCTTGATAATGTTCACACTCAGTCACATCCTTGGCCGTTTGCTCTATGTCTGCAAAAGTAGACCGCATAGCTTGAATATACCCCCGCAGGGATTCATAGAGTGCACAAGCTGTGTTCAAATCTTGGTCAGAAGATTGCAAAGAAGCACTGGTCATTTGAAAACGGTGTAATACTTGATGCCACAGTATGATCATTATTCCAGTTTCTAACTTCATCATGGTTGAAAGTAGACAACGAGCCTGTTGACGGCACTCTGGAGTAGTAGTAGTAGGGTATGGCGGAAACAGGTAGTATTCTGCAGCGCGTGACTTTTTATATAGCAAAAATGTTGTTGTTGTTGTTGTTTTCTTCTACTATGTTGCTGTGATAGCAAAAATTCTGCAGGCGCGTGACTTTTATATAAGCGCAATCTGCAGGGGCAAGATGGCGGACTTGAGCTAACAAGGGGAGGTTATATGGGTCAAGATGGCGGACTTGAGCTAACAAGGGGAGGTTATTTTTAGACTTTTAGATAACAAGAAGAGGATGTTTATATATGGAAAATGCGGCAAGATGGCGGACTTGAGATAACAAGGGGGAGATAACAAGAGGGCGGGATGACATTTTTTATATAAGGAAATACTCATTACGCAGGTGGAGCAGCAGGCGGGATGACTTTTTATATAAGGAAATACTCATTGTGCAGGTGGAGCATCAGGCGGGATGACTTTTTATATAGGAAAATACTCCGATGACTTTTCATATAGTAATATATTAGTGTTTATTTTTAGATAACAAGAAGAGGAGGGACAAGATGGCGGATTTGAGCTAACAAGGGGGAGATTATTTGGGTCAAGATGGCGGACTTGAGATAACAAGAAGAGGGGTATATTTTTTTATATATTATTAGTATAGCCAACTTAGGTAGTGTTAGACAAACTTTTAGATATATTTACATAATAGGAAGATATATATTTAGACAATATGTATACGTTATATTTAGACAAACAACAGTTATATTACAACATATAGACAAACAGTTATACAAACAGTTATACGAATAGTTAGACGAACATTGAGACATACAACGGACGATATAGGTAACAAAAAAGCGTTTTAGTTAATATAGTTTTTATTTTATATTCAATAGAGTTTTTTGTAATAGCAAAAACATACATGGTAATATATATAGTCTTTTTTAACGTAATACATTGTACAGTATCTTTTACAAAATGTACATTATGCAGTAATTTGTTAGCAAATTAATATATAATTATATGGTGTATTTTTTTAACATTATCAAACATAGATAAATAATACATAGTGATATGTACAATAATACATATTTATATAGGTAGATGTATATCACAGATTTTTTATACATTATCACAGTTGCAGGCCAGACCTTGAGGGGTGTCTTCACATTGTCGTCACGTCGTAAGAAATATTTTATGTGTATGTGGTATCTGAAAGAGACAGTTTAAATGTTGAGGGGTGATGTGGTGACGTTGTCGGGATGTACCTGTCGTTTTATGTAAAAGTAAGATAGGGCGTTGCGGTGTTGTTCGTATGTGTAGATGGAGGATTTGTGTGCTCTGAACCCGATATTTTTCCCACCCTGTGCCTGTTGTGTGTTGAGGACGTCTAGGAATGTGTGTTTGTCTACTTTGTTGTGGTGTTTGTTGAGTCCTTTGGTGGTGGTTTTGTCGTAGTCACCAAAACAGTGATATGTCTTGCTACAGAGGGAAACCATCCCTCTGCCTTCGTACTCTAATTTAAAAAGGCCCGGTGTCCGCTTGTCGAATAAGGTTTGTTCGCGGCATTTCTGACAAAGGGCACGCGTTTTACCCTCGGTAGCGACGAAAACGGGTCTATGGTCGGGACATACTTCGGCGGGAAACCACTGGTGGTAGGAGCTATAAAATTCCTGTCGCAAAGCGTTCTTAACAACGTCCGCTAAATTGTTCGCGCTAAGGGCCAAGTAAAGACTGTCTGTGTCCGTCACGCACAACTGAAAGTCTGACCTATCTACAAATTTATCTAAACAGTCGTAGTAAAATTCTAACATGCGTAATTTCGCGTATTGGTAGACGAAAAATCCTATCTGAACGGGGAGGTCCCAACATATAGTCTGTTTCAGTTTCTCTACTTCGAATATGTCGTCTGTCACTAACGTCATTTTCCTAAATCGGGGTGAGTTTATTTGGTCAGAGGTACCCTCGTCCATCGTGTACGAGACATCCACATGCTTCGCTTTATTGGTTAATGTCTTACCGTAGGCCGCGTTACCTAGCAGTTTCATGGTCTCGCTGGTAATGGCGTAGGCGGGATCAGTATCACCCTGTCGACGCGCGTTCGAAACAGTGTCCCCAAACCGTTTGAAACACGTCACGGGTGTATACTCAAGCACCTGGTAGATACAGGTGACTTCTAACCCTTTGGTCAGGTACCAGCGAAGCAGAGGTGTCGTCAGGAGAATCTTTTTGCCCACATAACTCCCGATCAACGTCCGTCTAGGGGTAGTCAGGAGTTTATGTTTTTCGGCGTATTCCCGCATGAAAGGCCCAATATCTTCCCTCGTGAGGTCAACATTCTTAAAAATGGGCGTCATCTCAGAGAAATGTTCTTTTAAAGAGTCGGGGACATGGATGTCACACTCGACTAGGCCAAACAAGGTCTCGTCTAGCACCGAGGCGAGAATATTTTCTTTTGTCAGGGGGTACCGACATTTGGTGTAAGATGGTTTCTGAGTAGTAGGGCAGGCGCGTGACTTTTTATATAGCAAAAATTCTGCAGGCGCGTGACTTTTATATAAGCGCAATCTGCAGGGGCAAGATGGCGGACTTGAGCTAACAAGGGGAGGTTATATGGGTCAAGATGGCGGACTTGAGCTAACAAGGGGAGGTTATTTTTAGACTTTTAGATAACAAGAAGAGGATGTTTATATAAGGAAAATGTGGCAAGATGGCGGACTTGAGATAACAAGGGGGAGATAACAAGAGGGCGGGATGACTTTTTATATAAGGAAATACTCATTACGCAGGTGGAGCAGCAGGCGGGATGACTTTTTATATAAGGAAATACTCATTGTGCAGGTGGAGCATCAGGCGGGATGACTTTTTATATAGGAAAATACTCCGATGACTTTTTATATAGTAATATATTAGTGTTTATTTTTAGATAACAAGAAGAGGAGGGACAAGATGGCGGATTTGAGCTAACAAGGGGGAGATTATTTGGGTCAAGATGGCGGACTTGAGATAACAAGAAGAGGGGTATATTTTTTTATATATTATTAGTATAGCCAACTTAGGTAGTGTTAGACAAACTTTTAGGTATATTTACATAATAGGAAGATATATATTTAGACAATATGTATACGTTATATTTAGACAAACAACAGTTATATTACAACATATAGACAAACAGTTATACAAACAGTTATACGAATAGTTAGACGAACATTGAGACATACAACGGACGATATAGGTAACAAAAAAGCGTTTTAGTTAATATAGTTTTTATTTTATATTCAATAGTGTTTTTTGTAATAGCAAAAACATACATGGTAATATATATATAGTCTTTTTTAACGTAATACATTGTACAGTATCTTTTACAAAATGTACATTATGCAGTAATTTGTTAGCAAATTAATATATAATTATATGGTGTATTTTTTTAACATTATTAAACATAGATAAATAATACATAGTGATATGTACAATAATACATATTTATATAGGTAGATGTATATCACATATTTTTTTATACATTATCACAGTTGCAGGCCAGACCTTGAGGGGTGTCGTCACATTGTCGTCACATTGTCGTCACGTCGTAAGAAATATTTTATGTGTATGTGGTATCTGAAAGAGACAGTTTAAATGTTGAGGGGTGATGTGGTGACGTTGTCGGGATGTACCTGTCGTTTTATGTAAAAGTAAGATAGGGCGTTGCGGTGTTGTTCGTATGTGTAGATGGAGGATTTTTGTGCTCTGAACCCGATATTTTTCCCACCCTGTGCCTGTTGTGTGTTGAGGACGTCTAGGAATGTGTGTTTGTCTACTTTGTTGTGGTGTTTGTTGAGTCCTTTGGTGGTGGTTTTGTCGTAGTCACGAAATCAGTGATATATCTTGCTACAGAGGGAAACCATCCCTCTGCCTTCGTACTCTAATTTAAAAAGGCCCGGTGTCCGCTTGTCGAATAAGGTTTGTTCGCGGCATTTCTGACAAAGGGCGCGCGTTTTACCCTCGGTAGCGACGAAAACGGGTCTATGGTCGGGACATACTTCGGCGGGAAACCACTGGTGGTAGGAGCTATAAAATTCCTGTCGCAAAGCGGGTTTAACAACGTCCGCTAAATTGTTCGCGCTAAGGGCCAAGTAAAGACTGTCTGTGTCCGTCTCGCACAACTGAAAGTGTGACCTATCTACAAATTTATCTAAACAGTCGTAGTAAAATTCTAACATGCGTAATTTCGCGTATTGATAGACGAAAAATCCTATCTGAACGGGGAGGTCCCAACATATAGTCTGTTTCAGTTTCTCTACTTCGAATATGTCGTCTGTCACTAACGTCATTTTCCTAAAGCGGGGTGAGTTTATTTGGTCAGAGGTACCCTCGTCCATCGTGTACGAGACATCCACATGCTTCGCTTTATTGGTTAATGTCTTACCGTAGGCCGCGTTACCTAGCAGTTTCATGGTCTCGCTGGTAATGGCGTAGGCAGGATCAGTATCACCCTGTCGACGCGCGTTCGAAACAGTGTCCCCAAACCGTTTGAAACACGTCACGGGTGTATACTCAAGCACCTGGTAGATACAGGTGACTTCTAACCCTTTGGTCAGGTACCAGCGAAGCAGAGGTGTCGTCAGGAGAATCTTTTTGCCCACATAACTCCCGATCAACGTCCGTCTGGGGGTAGTCAGGAATTTATGTTTTTCGGCGTATTCCCGCATGAAAGGCCCAATATCTTCCCTCGTGACGTCAACATTCTTAAAAATGGGCGTCATTTCAGAGAAATGTTCTTTTAAAGAGTCGGGGACATGGATGTCACACTCGACTAGGCCAAACAAGGTCTCGTCTAGCACCGAGGCGAGAATATTTTCTTTTGTCAGGGGGTACCGACATTTGGTGTAAGATGGTTTCTGAGTAGTAGGGTATGGCGGAAACAGGTAGTATTCTGCAGGCGCGTGACTTTTTATATAGCAAAAATTCTGCAGGCGCGTGACTTTTATATAAGTGCAATCTGCAGGGGCAAGATGGCGGACTTGAGCTAACAAGGGGAGGTTATATGGGTCAAGATGGCGGACTTGAGCTAACAAGGGGAGGTTATTTTTAGACTTTTAGATAACAAGAAGAGGATGTTTATATAAGGAAAATGTGGCAAGATGGCGGACTTGAGATAACAAGGGGGAGATAACAAGAGGGCGGGATGACTTTTTATATAAGGAAATACTCATTACGCAGGTGGAGCAGCAGGCGGGATGACTTTTTATATAAGGAAATACTCATTGTGCAGGTGGAGCATCAGGCGGGATGACTTTTTATATAGGAAAATACTCCGATGACTTTTTATATAGTAATATATTAGTGTTTTTTTTTAGATAACAAGAAGAGGAGGGACAAGATGGCGGATTTGAGCTAACAAGGGGGAGATTATTTGGGTCAAGATGGCGGACTTGAGATAACAAGAAGAGGGGTATATTTTTTATGTATTATTAGTATAGCCAACTTAGGTAGTGTTAGACAAACTTTTAGATATATTTACATAATAGGAAGATATATATTTAGACAATATGTATACGTTATATTTAGACAAACAACAGTTATATTACAACATATAGACAAACAGTTATACAAACAGTTATACGAATAGTTAGACGAACATTGAGACATACAACGGACGATATAGGTAACAAAAAAGCGTTTTAGTTAATATAGTTTTTTTTAATATTCAATAGTGTTTTTTGTAATAGCAAAAACATACATGGTAATATATATAGTCTTTTTTAACGTAATACATTGTACAGTATCTTTTACAAAATGTACATTATGCAGTAATTTGTTAGCAAATTAATATATAATTATATGGTTTATTTTTTTAACATTATCAAACATAGATAAATAATACATAGTGATATGTACAATAATACATATTTATATAGGTAGATGTATATCACAGATTTTTTATACATTATCACAGTTGCAGGCCAGATCATGAGGGGTGTCGTCACATTGTCGTCACATTGTCGTCACGTCGTAAGAAATATTTTATGTGTATGTGGTATCTGAAAGAGACAGTTTAAATGTTGAGGGGTGATGTGGTGACGTTGTCGGGATGTACCTGTCGTTTTATGTAAAAGTAAAATAGGGCGTTGCGGTGTTGTTCGTATGTGTAGATGGAGGATTTGTGTGCTCTGAACCCGATATTTTTCCCACCCTGTGCCGGTTGTGTGTTGAGGACGTCTAGGAATGTGTGTTTGTCTACTTTGTTGTGGTGTTTGTTGAGTCCTTTGGTGGTGGTTTTGTCGTAGTCATCAAAACAGTGATATGTCTTGCTACAGAGGGAAACCATCCCTCTGCCTTCGTACTCTAATTTAAAAAGGCCCGGTGTCCGCTTGTCGAATAAGGTTTGTTCGCGGCATTTCTGACAAAGGGCGCGCGTTTTACCCTCGGTAGCGACGAAAACGGGTCTATGGTCGGGACATACTTCGGCGGGAAACCACTGGTGGTAGGAGCTATAAAATTCCTGTCGCAAAGCGGGCTTAACAACGTCCGCTAAATTGTTCGCGCTAAGGGCCAAGTAAAGACTGTCTGTGTCCGTCTCGCACAACTGAAAGTCTGACCTATCTACAAATTTATCTAAACAGTCGTAGTAAAATTCTAACATGCGTAATTTCGCGTATTGATAGACGAAAAATCCTATCTGAACGGGGAGGTCCCAACATATAGTCTGTTTCAGTTTCTCTACTTCGAATATGTCGTCTGTCTCTAACGTCATTTTCCTAAAGCGGGGTGAGTTTATTTGGTCAGAGGTACCCTCGTCCATCGTGTACGAGACATCCACATGCTTCGCTTTATTGGTTAATGTCTTACCGTAGGCCGCGTTACCAGGCAGTTTCATGGTCTCGCTGGTAATGGCGTAGGCAGGATCAGTATCACCCTGTCGACGCGCGTTCGAAACAGTGTCCCCAAACCGTTTGAAACACGTCACGGGTGTATACTCAAGCACCTGGTAGATACAGGTGACTTCTAACCCTTTGGTCAGGTACCAGCGAAGCAGAGGTGTCGTCAGGAGAATCTTTTTGCCCACATAACTCCCGATCAACGTCCGTCTGGGGGTAGTCAGGAATTTATGTTTTTCGGCGTATTCCCGCATGAAAGGCCCAATATCTTCCCTCGTGACGTCAACATTCTTAAAAATGGGCGTCATCTCAGAGAAATGTTCTTTTAAAGAGTCGGGGACATGGATGTCACACTCGACTAGGCCAAACAAGGTCTCGTCTAGCACCGAGGCGAGAATATTTTCTTTTGTCAGGGGGTACCGACATTTGGTGTAAGATGGTTTCTGGGTAGGGAAGGTGGCGTTCAGAAAACGACGGATTGATGGGTCGGTTTTCTTCAACGCCTGCCACTCGCATTCCCACATTTCGACAACGGTAACGTTGCAATGGCCCCGTAAATAAGAACTTGTTTCCACCGTATCTGCGTACAACTCAGTCAATGGTTTGTTGTTGACTGGGTTAACGTCACGACCGTCGGTTAGTGGGCAGTTAGGGTGGCCGTGGAATAGGCCCCCATGGAATTGGTAGGCGGTTTGAGAGTATCTGTCCCAACCGTCTACACTAACGCATACATCACCCAAGGCCTTCTCACTTCCGTTAAACTGGGTTTTTAAGGTCACTTTTTTTTGGTGGGAAACCCAAGCCAAATAGTCGCGGCACTGCACGGTATATTTGTGGAGTTTGTGGTGCTTGAAACCATCATCCTTGTATCGTCTAACGGGAAAGTCAGTGGGCATTTTCTGCATTAACGCCCACAAATAAAGGGCGTTGGCATCAAAACCTTTAATGGTTTGAACCGTTTTGCCACCTCTAATGCGGGTTTTGCCTTGCTCGTGGAACCTGTGAAAAATAATTGACGGTCCCCCGACGATGTTTTGGCGCAAGATGTTATGCAAATCTACCTCCTTCTTCGAGCATAAAGAAAACATGACGTTGGGCGGGAGGGTTTTGAAGAGGTACTTTAACGTGACACCGGGCACGGAGATCGCATCTTTAAACATGTCTACACCTAGGCGCGCGTAAAAACTAACTTGTCGATCTAACGCTGCCAGGAAGGGGACCACGTCTTTATTGTTGTACCACGTCAGAAAGTCGCGTAACGTGGTCATGTGGTTCTCGGCCCACACCTTCTGGCATTCGGCGTACTCGTCGGCGGAAATGTTAGTATTTTTAAGTTTGGAAAAAAATGCCGAGTGGGGTGGTAACGCGGTTTCGTCTAACTTTGCTAAATCTGTTATGTACTCGTAACAAAAATATCCTTTAGTTTCTTTAACCTTGTACGCCGCGAGATATTTGCTATAGCTAAAACCGGGGGCTAGGTAATTGACTATGTCTAAAAACTTTAAGTCGCTAGTGGCAATACACATAAAATTATTGTTTCGCTTGACTAAAAATTTGAAGTCTTCCCCCCTGAAATATCGGATGAGATACGGTTTGATTACGTTCACGTCGTACTTCCCCGAATTGAAACCTAACACGGGTAGCTGCCCCAAATAACCCTCTAATCTACCAAGGAGCTCCACGGAATTACCGATCGTCTCTAAAGCCTTGAGTTGTGTGTATACATCGTCAAAATACGCACGCAGAATCTCATAAGAGGCCGCGGCAATTTTGAGCAGATGGTCAGCCATCCTATTGACCAACTCCTGTGGATCACCCGTTGTGATAAAACACACGGGGGCTTCAAAACCGGGGACGTTAGAAGCCACCGAACACGACAGGGGCACGTGTTTGGCTGTATAGGTAGTGGTATTACCACTGGGCACTACAGTGTTCTCAAAAAAACACTCATAGTCAAATGAGGCGCGATACGGGAAGACGAATTTTGTGTCTACGTCTATCCCCTCATCCTTGATTAAGTCCCAAATGGTCTCTGGGGGATTATACACACCACCTCTAAATGTTTCTCTTCGCTTAGAGCCGGTACAGCGCTTTTCATGGCGCACCAGTCGGTAATACTCCTGCCACAACTTACCGCAATCGGGACACGAAAAAGAGTTACTGGCCCTATCGATATCTGCTATGTACATGAAGTGGTTCTTAAACATTAACAGACGCAACGTATCTTTAAAAGTGTCACTACCTCTAAGTTTGGGGGTCAGGTTTTCCTCGTCGTCAAATTCAAAAACGTCAATATTTACGTTAAAACATTTTTCTAATTGGGGCATATCGATTAAACTAACCCCGGGGAAATCGACGAGGGACCTAAGTCCCTGCTGTGTTTGCCACTGCTCGACTAGTCGGCGCGTGCTTATTCTAACATCTTTAACGGCACCACCCCTTAAAACGGCTAGACATCTAAAAAAGCAAAAGTTATCACTGTATGGTTTGGAGTTTGAGTCGTGTTGTAGTGTATGGATGTGGTGATTGTTCGTGATGAAAGAGGGAATGTCTTGTATGCAGCAGCCGATGGGAAAGTCTTGGATATGGTACAGATAGAACGATGTGGCTGGAATGTCTTCGACAAAGTATTTTGTGTTTGGTCTATTTAACTGTGCTTGTGTGACAATATCGCTATCGTGTAACTGTGAGAGAAAAGCTTTGAAATCTGTGATGTTGTTGACTAAGTGTGGCTGATCTAAGACGACTGTGTTATTCGAGGAAGCGTGAAAGAAGCGAAGGTCATTTGTTTCTCTGTGCCTCAGGATAATGTGAAAACTGTAGTTTATTTTGAATCTTTTTGTCTGTTGTGTAAATACAGGGAGCAAGAGACTTTCCCAGTCCATATTTTCTGTTGGTCTGTTGAAAAAAGTGAATGTGGATAGATATTTATGTTTATTGGAATGTGTTTTAATTGCTTGCCAGTTATCGATGTAGACTTGTTTTATGTCAGCCTGTAAGTCTTCTAAAGAGTCTCCTTCTGACGACAAGCGGGTTTTTTTATATGGGTTTGGGTACTGGTCATGGGGCGTTTCTTGGTCTGGCCTGTTTTTGGTGGGTGGGCTGGGATGGGGCTTGAGGAAGAGGTCGCTGATGGTAGTGTCGAAGTTGTTGGTGTTCTCGTCGATGGTGTGGTACCTGCTGCAGCAGATGATGATGATGTGTCTGTTGTTGTCTGTTGGTGCCCCGATCTCGATGATGATGATGTGTCTGTTGCTGTCTGTTGGTGCGCCGACCTCGATGTTGTTGTGACATCTGTTGTGGCACCTGATGTTGGTGTGGGGACAGTCTGATGTTGGTGGTTTCTGTGGGCCCGTAAACTGCTGCGTCGGGTGAATTGTTTCCCACAAATGTCACAGCTAAAACCAGGCATTGAGTGGACTGTTTTTATGTGCTGTGTTAAATTGTCAAGGCGGGTAAATGTTTTGTTGCAGCGGGGACACGTGAGACTGTGCCCTGGTGCAGTGGTGGTCCCCGCTGAGGGGTTTGTAGCGGACGCCGTTGCAGTGGTGTTCCCCACTGGCTTGTCTATAGCGCCCGCCGTTGCAGTGGTGGTCCCCAGTGAGTTGTCTATAGCGCCCGCCGTTGCAGTGGTGGTCCCCAGTGGGACGTTTATAGCGGCCCCCGGTGCAATGGCTTCCGCTGTGGGGGATCTTGGTGCACCGGGTCCATGAAAGACCTCAATATGTTGTTGGAGTGCATCACGACTTGTGAATATTTGAGGACACACACGACAGGAATGATTCTTGTCTGTATGGACCGTCCGCATATGTCTCGCGATATCGCGAGCTCGAGTGAATGATTTGCCGCATTGGCCACAAACATTTTGAATTGCTGACATTTCTGTGAAATAGAAACGAAAACACATTACTCACACATAAAATTAAATACAAAGAAAGAGAGAAAGAAAGAGAAAGACTGAGAAAGATAGAAAGAAAGAAAAAAAAAAGAAAGAAAGAAAGAAAGAAAGAAAGAAAAAGAAAGAAAGAAAAAGAAAGAAAGAAAAAGAAAGAAAGAAAGAAAAAGAAAGAAAGAAAGAAAGAAAAAGAAAGAGCGAGAGAGAAAGACATATATAATCGAGGAAGTGGAGGGGAACTGCGGTAAGACGTGGAATACGATGGATGGGTTTGAAAAAAAATCGAAAAAAAGGTGATTCGTCTTACGAGGACAAAGGACAAAGAAAATAGTCTACGTTACGGCCACAAGGCCTTCGTCAGGAAAGGAAAGAAAGTGAAGGCTAGATAGGACACATAAAAACTAAATAAAATAAAAACTGGGTACTTCCCTGAAGGCAAGAACCGAAATTCTATCAAAATCGCTGTCCTGTTGATAAGCGCGTGGCTGAACAGAAAGCGACTTCCGCCGCCGGATGTACACAATGCATACTAAGAAACTAAAAAACGAAACCGGAAAATAAACTACCCAACGTGATAAAAGTGGGGACTGGAAATAATAAGGGACAGAATGAGTGGAAGATAAATAAATATAAAAAAAAAAATAAATAAAAAAAAATAAAAAAAAAAAAATAAAAAAAAAAAATAAAATAAAAATGTATATGGCATACAAATAGAGGAATAGGATAAGAGTGGAAAGAGTAAAATAGAGCAAGAGAGGAGAGGGTGACCTCAGACAAAGGTGTGAAAAGTGTTGAGACCGGCTGGTTTTAGACACCCCATGCGGTGGATAAGACGGTTCTCAAGCTGTTCTCGGCTGGCAGTGTCAGAGGAGCAGGATCGGATCGCTGTGACCTGGATGTCGATGGGACCATGGTGGTCAGGACCATTGAAGTGTATAGCAACTGGTGTTGACTTTTGCTGAGCGATGTCATTTAAGTGCTGGCTGAATCTGTCCCCAAGTCGTTTGCCTGTTTGGCCAATATAGGTTTTGCAGCAACGTTTACATATGATCGTATAAATGACATTGCGCGATTCACACGTGAAGCTACTAGTGATGGTGTACGTAGCCTTAGGAAAGGACACCTTCTGGGTTGAGATGACATACTTGCACGTGTTGCATCGTGTCCGACCACAGGGTAGTGTGCCAAAGTGAGTGGCATTCTCCTTTGGGAGACGGCTGTGAACAAGAAGATCCTTCAAGTTCTTGTCACGTCTATATGCCAGAAAAGGTGCTTCACTGAATACTTTTTGGGTCAGAGGCTCTGCTTGGAGGATAGGGAGGTGGCAGAAAAGGATCTGTTTGGCAGAAGTACTGTGAGGGTGATGGGTCAAGATTAATTTGACTCTATCCGAAGTGGATTTATGGTGAGGTTTGAGGGCCTCCAGACGAGAGATGGGGAGCACACGTTGGAGAGCAGAGGTGAGAACATGTTCTGGATAAAGTCTGTTACGGAAAAAATCCAACATCTCATTGGCTCGTAAGTGGAAGTCATCGTCGTCTTGGCATAAACGGCGGAGGCTGAGAAGTTGTGAAAAAGGAAGGGAGTCACGACAGGCCCGAGGATGAGAAGAGGTATACAAGAGGTAGCTGTGGGCATCTGTCGGCTTGTAGTATACTGAGGTATTAAGGCCGGAGGGCGTGATAGAAATAGTAATGTCAAGGAAGTTGACAGATACTGTGGAGACGAGGGAGGTGAACTTGATGGTGGGGTGAAAGTGGTTCACAAAGTCGATGAAGCGGTGTAAATCAGTCTCAGACATATCTGTGAGACCTATGCCATCATCGATATATCTGCGGTAAAACCCAGGGAAAGGACCGGAGTATTGTTGCCATATCTGATGCTCCAAGTGGCCCATGAATAGACAGGCATAGCTGGGACCCATCTTCGTTCCCATGGCAAGACCGCTAATTTGGTCAAAAAACTGACCATTGAATTCAAAGGAATTCAGTTGAAGGACCAGTTCAGCAAGACGGAGAAGAGTGACAGTGGATATAGAAGGGCAAGTGCGTTGGTCCAGAAAAAACTGAAGAGCTCGGAGACCATCAGAGTGGGGAATAGAGGTATACAGAGAGCAGACGTCCAGCAAGAAAAGACGGTAGGAGCGGTCTACTGGGAGTCGGATAGAGGAGAAAGTGGTAAGAGCGTGATTGGTGTCTTTGATGAAGGAGGGAAGATTCACAACGATAGGCTGGAAAATGCTATCGAGAAAGTCAGAAATGTGTTCAGTAGGACACGAACAGGCTGAGACAATAGGTCTTCCAGGGTTTTCGATCTTGTGAATTTTGGGGAGCATGTAGAATACAGGCTTGCCCAAAGAGCTGTCATGAATCCTGAGATGAGATGCTTCGGGAGGAAGATCATTACTAGTGATAAGCTGTTTAATCGTGTTGTGTACAATGCGATTGTTAGAGACAGTCGCATCGCTGGTCCTGGACCTGTAAAAAGAGCCATTGGTCAACTGGTTTTTACCTTCACTTAGGTACAAGTCCTTCTGCCAGACGACAATGGCTCCTCCCTTGTCAGCCGGTTTGATGACAATGTCGTCTCTACGGCGAAGAAGGGAGAGAGCACCAGACTCCGCCGAAGTGAGATTGGAATAATGCAATCTACGAGGGCGGAGCTGCTGAATGTCATGGATGGTGTTCTTGATATACAGGTCCAGGGCATGAGAGGCTCCAGGTTTAGGTGTAAAGGGAGGTTTAGTAGAGTCAGAGAAAGACAGAGAGAAGAGAGAATAAACACAGTGTTATTTCTTATTCTATGTGAAAGAAATTACCCCGCGCGCGCGCTGTGCAAAGATATCGATTAAAAAATCCAGCCTGCGCGTGACGAACTGATCTGTCGTGTAAGAAATAATGGAGATATAAACTTGTTTCAAATGTAATATGTTGATTGTATTATCTCTATATTTTTACATGTATAGTGCTGTTAAAAAATATGCTATGTTATCTTTAATTTTCTTTATTATGTGAAAAAAATAATCATCACGCTCGAGTTTAGTTTGTAGTATTGCACCATCAGTTGAAATCCAGGTTGAGTAATCTCACATAAATGAACAAAAATATGTTATGTCCGGATTTAACATAAAACAATTTAGTATCTGAGTTAACACAGATAGACTATTTTCAAACAGATTTTTTAGCAACACGGGCTAGCGAAAAATCGAATATACAGACATACCTTTTAAATAGAAAAGAGATATTTAATACGACACACGCAAAAACAAGCAACTAAAACTTATATATTCTCTAAATAGAAATAATTTAACATCTTAACACAGAGTACCGAATACAAACAAACAACTTTTTATAACGTTATTAAATAATTTTACATCTTAACACACGAAAAAACAGATATTGTTAAAGATATTTATGGTAGCCTAACAATTTAACAAAGAAAATAAAACAAACGAATACATACTATGACAAAACAATTGGTTCTTTTCTTTCAGAGTTGTGTTCGCTTCAGTTTCTGATGGTTTAATGATACGTCTGAAACAATGCATCCCGTTATATCCCCCAAAAATGCGCGTTCGTAACAGAGTTGAATGACCTTACCTTTTACACAATGGTTTACGGCCACTGAATAGTGTAATTAGCACGTCCCGAAAACAGACCAATGTTTACCCACTGTTCAGGTGTTATGAAACAGTCCGTTTCACCTGGTAATACGATACCTAAACAAACAGGGCTGTTGCTCATTCATCGTTCGTTTGCCACGGCTCGTAGTAGAGTATGGCGGAAACAGATAGTATTCTGCAGGCGCGCTGCAGGCGCGTGACTTTTTATATAGCAAAAATTCTGCAGGCGCGTGACTTTTATATAAGCGCAATCTGCAGGGGCAAGATGGCGGACTTGAGCTAACAAGGGGAGGTTATATGGGTCAAGATGGCGGATTTGAGCTAACAAGGGGGAGATAACAAGAGGGCGGGATGACTTTTTATATAAGGAAATACTCATTACGCAGGTGGAGCATCAGGCGGGATGACTTTTTATATAGGGAAAATTGCAGGTGGAGCATCAGGCGGGATGACTTTTATATAAGGGAAATGTGGTGGGGCAAGATGGCGGACTTGAGCTAACAAGAAGAGGGTATATTTAGACTGAAGAGGAGGGACAAGATGGCGGACTTGAGATAACAAGGGGGAGATAAGTAGGTTGTTGTATTGGGTGACTTTTTATATAAGAAAATACTCAGTGTGCAGGTGGAGCATCAGGAGTGATGACTTTTTATATAAGAAAATACTCAGTGTGCAGGTGGAGCATCAGGCGGGATGACTTTTTATATAAGGAAATACTCAGTGTGCAGGTGGAGCAAGATGGCGGGATGACTTTGTATATAAGAAAATACTCAGTGTGCAGGTGGAGCATTAGGTGGGGTGACTTTTTATATAGGGAAAATGTGCAGGTGGAGCATCAGGCGGGATGACTTTTATATAAGGGAAATGTGGTGGGGCAAGATGGCGGACTTGAGCTAACAAGAAGAGGGTATATTTAGACTGAAGAGGAGGGACAAGATGGCGGACTTGAGATAACAAGGGGGAGATAAGTAGTTTGTTGTATTGGGTGACTTTTTATATAAGAAAATACTCAGTGTGCAGGTGGAGCATCAGGCGGAGGGTGATGACTTTTTATATATAAGGAAAATGTGCAGGTGGAGTATCAGGCGGAGGGTGATGACTTTTTATATGGGAAAATGTGGCAAGATGGCGGACTTGAGATAACAAGAAGAGGGTATATTTAGACTGAAGAGGAGCATGACTTTTTATATAAGGAAAACGGGCAGGTGCGCTGGTGGAGCAGCAGGCGTTGGTGCATGACTTTTTATATAATGAAATACGCAGTGTGCAGGTGGAGCATCAGGCGGGATGACTTTTTATATAAGGAAATACTCAGTGTGCAGGTGGAGCATCAGGTGTTGGTGCATGACTTTGTATATAAGAAAATACTCAATGTGCAGGTGGAGCATCAGGTGGGGTGACTTTTTATATAGGGAAAATGTGCAGGTGGAGCATCAGGCGGGATGACTTTTTATATAAGAAAATACTCAGTGTGCAGGTGGAGCATCAGGCGGAGGTGGATGACTTTTTTATATAAGGAATTGAGGAGGAGGGTAGGAGGAGGTGGATGACTTTTTATATAGTAATATATTAGTGTTTATTTTTATATAACAAGAAGAGACTATATTTAGACTTGAGACATGCCTTTTATATAAGGAAAACGGACAGGTGCGCTGGAGGGGCAAGATGGCGGGGTGACTTTTTATATAAGGAATTGAGGAGGAGGGTAGGCGGAGGAAGATGGCGGGGTGACTTTTTATATAAGGGCTTATGAGGAGGGCAGGCGGAGCAAGATGGCGGGATGACTTTTTATATAAGGAATTGAGGAGGCGGGTAGGCGGATGCGGATGACTTTTTATATAGTAATATATTAGTGTTTATTTTTAGATAACAAGAGGACGTTATTTATAGACATATATTAATTCTGCAGGAGTGATGCAGGGGCAAGATGGCGGGATGCCTTTTTATATAAGGGAAATGTGGTGGTGCTTTGCGGTGACCTGTGACTTTTATATAGCACTATATTAAATCACTAATAGTGTGTTGTGGTCGAGTGGAGGTTTTTTTTTGTGGTGGGGGTGATGAGGCATGGGTGTAATGTACCAGGTGGGGTTAGGTTAGGGGTGATATTTTTTGTGTGATGTGGTATGGTTTTGGATGTGGAAGAGAGATATTTTAGATGTTGAGGGGAGATGTGGTGACGTTGTCAGGATGCATCTGTGTACATTTTTGGGGTGTAGCAGGCGAGTGGAAAAGCATTGAGAGGTGGGAGTGAAGAGGCGTCGGTGACTAGGTACGGGTGTAATGTAGCAGGTGGGGTTAGGTTAGGGGGATATTTTTGTGTGATGTGGTATGGTTTTGGAGGTGGAAGAGAGATCTTTTAGATGTGGTGACGTTGTCAGGATGCATCTGTGTACATTTTTGGGGTGTAGCAGGCGAGTGGACCAGCATTGAGAGGTGGGAATGGAGAGACGTCGGTGACGAGGTACGGGTGTAATGTAGCAGGTGGGGTTAGGTTAGGGCGGATTTTTGTGTGTTGTGGAATAGTTTTGTTACGTGTGTTGGTGTGTTTGTTTATACAGTCTACAACCGCGTGACTTTTATATAACGAAAATGTGTTGGAGGCTTGGGGTGGGTTAGCCAGGGTCTGACTAAGCGCGTAATTAATCGCGAGAGGTGTGTTGTATTATGCGTTGTATGGTTTCTTGGTTGTTGTACAGAGTGGAAGATCTTGTCGGCCAGGTAGTTTATGTGTTGGTGCATATACCTGTAGGTATCTGTGTGTGTGTCTGTAGGTAGTTGTATACAGAGAGTTTAGATGTTGAGCATCACCATATGTCACTTTAGCTTTCTTGGTTAACATAGATTGTACAGGGTTAAATATTTTAGAAAAGTTGTGCCCCGGCTGATCGTGTACAGAATACTTTATTATAGAACAACGTGTCTCAAACGGTTTAGTCTAAGAACCCCATGATGTCTTACAAATTATTGAGGTCCCAGAGATCTTTTGTAGATAAGAGTTGTACCGCGATGATATGACAATATCAAAGAAGGTGTTCGATTATAAGGAACATAGTGTTCACCTCGCTGACCCCCAAATAGGCTTTCCGCGCACCATATTTTGAGAATCACCGTTTGTATGTCTTTCTTTATTCAGTCACCCCCTTCCACGCGAACACAACTTAGAACACATGGATAATCGATAAGAAATTTCATTACAGGGCATGTTTAATCAGTACGAGATGTGTTTGCTTGGCGCAACGTGTGGTGCAAATCTGCCTCCCGCTCGCAGCATAACGAAAAAGAGACGTTGGCTGGGAGGGTTTTGAAGAGGTGTGTTAACAGCTGTTACCCGCATGTCTTTGTTACAAGGTTCGCTTATCAAGAAGAGGAAGCATATTTCTCACTGTCATATAGAAGTAAACCGGTGATGGAAATTTTTAATTGTTGTATATACAATATGTATAGATCGGAGTGAAGTGTTAGAGACCTGTACTAGTTCTACCATCGAACTTGCGTCCTGGTAGTGTGTGTTGTTTATTTTACATATAGACAGGTATACATATACACGCTGTTACAGCAGTTATACGCTAAATAGTCATATATACATAGGTGAATAATAGGAAGACTTTGAGATTTTTAGATAACAAGAAGACGATAATAGGGAGACGATATATTTAGACTTTGAGATAATAGGAAGACGATGTATTTAGATATATTTAGTTATACATATATTTAGACTGATTTTTTTAAATGAATGTTACAACAGGTAGAGGATATTGGCGGTATCTGTGGACACGTAAACTGGTACCTCGTGTAAAGTCTTTCCGACAGAGCTCACAAGAAAAACGAGGCATAGAGTGCACGGTTTTTACAATGACTTATGAACGTGTTGGCGTGGGGGGAAAAAAAACCCGATAGCAAAAACACCTGTCTATTGATCTCTTCCTTTGTCTATGAAACCAGCCATGTTTGCGCGCCAACAACTTGCTTAATCGAAAAACTAAGCGATAAGAAATATTTAATTTACTCGGTCATACATTTTTTTTTTCTAAGATACATTTTAGCTGTCGCTATCAGGAAATCTTATACTAACCGTTTCGCCTTTTAAATTTACAAGCTTATTTTTTTTTGTGAGAGAGTGAAGTGTTAGATACTTACCTATACTACGTCTACCACGAAGAGATGGCGTGATGTGTTAGAGACATGATTATCAGAGTGGAAGAGCTTGTCGGCCAGGTAGTTTATGTGTTGGTGCATATACCTGTAGGTATCTGTGTGTGTGTCTGTAGGTAGCTGTATACAGAGAGTTTAGATGTTGAGGGGTGATGTGGTGACGTTGTTGGATGGAGCTGTCTCTTGATGTAAAAGTAAGACAGGGCGTTGCGTGTTGTTCGTATTTGTAGATGGAGGATTTTGTATCTCCCTGTCCATTAGTTCAACTTGTTATTACTGTCTCTTCTAGTTTTCACTGTGACACAGCTTATCCAAGGAAAGTTAGATATCTGGTTTTAATCTCACATGTTCTTATCTTTAACATACTTTATGATGTCTTCGGAGTGCTTTCATTTGCCGTCAGTGTATTTTTTCGGAGTATTTTCAAGATATGTCTGTGCACTAATCGGTGTTGTTAAAAATCTGTTTCAAAATATAAGTGTTTTCGTTAGGATACCATAAATAACTTTAAAAATATCTGTTTTCTATTTAAAAGATATGTCTGTGCACTAGCCAGTGTTGCTAAAGGCTGTTTCAGATTAGTCTAACTGTTAATATTTGTTTGTTAACGCAGATCGTCACTTGTTATTTTTATCTGTTAAGATGTTAACTCAGATACTAAATTGTTATTTTTATCTGTTTTATGGTAAATCCGGACATGTGTGTATATTTTTTTTTTGATAAGACTTAACCGATTATGTACTAGGAAAAAAAGACTAACACTTATCCGTTTTTCTCCCCTGTTGTTAGACACGTGTTTTTGTTCAATCACATTTACTCAGCCTGGATTTCAACTGATGGTGCAATACTTTCTACAAACTAAACTCGCGCGTGAGGAATATTTGTGTGTGTTAACATGGTAAAATAATAAAGAAAATTAAAGAGAATATTTAGAACATATCATATTTTTTAACAGTACTATACATGTAAAAATATAGAGATAATACAATCAACATATTACATTAAGTCATCCTGATTGAAACTAGCGAAACACGTTCATGGAGAATTTAATGATCCATTATTTTTAAACGACAGATTCAGTTCGTTGGGTCACCCACAGGGTGGGTTTTTTAATCGATATCTTTTCTTGACAGCGCGCGATATTGTCATATCATCGGGGCATTTTTTTTGATCCGTTAAAAAAAAGTATATTGAAAACAAGAAATAACACTGTGTTTATTCTCTCTCTCTCTCTCTCTCTTTCTTTTTCTTTCTTTCTATCATTCTCTCTCTCTCCCTCTCTTTTCTCTTTCTATCTTTCTCTCTCTATCTCTTTCTCTATCTTTCTCTCTCTCTCTTTCTTTTTCTTTCTTTCTTTCTTTCTCTCTCTCTCTCTTTCTTTCTCTCTTTCTCTCTTTCTCTCTATTTAACTGCTTGATATATGTATTTAATTTTAGGTGTTAGTAACGTTTTCTTGTTTCTAATCAACAGATATCTTCAATTCAAGGGTACGTTTGTGGACAATGCAATAAATCTTTTACGAGGAATCGTGATCTAACGAGACATAGGTGGACAGTCCACGCTGAACCGACACATCCCCGTCGTGTCTGTCCTCAAATATTTTACCAGTCCTGAGGCACTCCAAACAACACATTGAATTGAAGCCAAGGACCCCGGTGCACAACGACCAGAGACAGTTACGCAAACCACTGCACCGGGGGCCATATCATGAGTAATAAAATCTACTTACCCCAATGTTCAGTTAATGTTATGTAAATCTATCTCGCATGTGGTGGATATGTTCAACACATCGTAGACTTCCCTGTCTCACCCGGTTATACAGACTTTGAAATCCAACACGTGACAACACCTCAACACTTGGTGGTTTATCTTTCGACGAAATACCGAAGAGGTGGCGCAGACACGGTAGATGGAAGGTAGTGAGACTTCTTTCTTGCTTAGTTTGGGGGGGGGGTTTGTTTTTGTATTGTAATTACCTTCCCATGGGGTCCTGCGAAAGGGATGCACGATCTATTGACAAAAGCATGGGGATAAAAAAAAGAAAAAAAAAGTCCGAGAGCCGGCCCGATGCAAATAAAACCAGCATCGGTCGGATAATAGGTCAAAAGTTCACCGGCCTCCTTAACCGATCCAGAGTTCCTCTGGTGCCCAGTTAAAACTGGGTCTGCCCTACGGGTTGTGTGCGGTGCATCACTTATACCTTGTGTATATCTAGTTACTTTATATGCAACTGATAAAGGGCGTTGCTATACAACTGGTAGATAACGTTTGTCGTAGCTTTTATCAGGTAGGTAATAGCTGTTTATAGTGCTGTCTGAGCCGAGATGATAGTGATGACAATGTGAAAGTAAGGGGTAAGAAATAGTTTTATCACAAGGTGATCGTGTAAGAGAAAGGCCGGTCTCTGGATAGAATAATTTATCACACGAGAAGAAGTACATGAAGTGCTTAAACCCGTTTGGGGAAGCGGGTTGAAGACCGGACACCACTGTAAGTATTTACCAAGTTAGAAAGTTAAAACAAGGGGGAGCCATTTAATTACCAAGGGTGACATTTTTTTGACAATAGGAAGAAGTTTGATTACCAAGAGGGCGAGATTTTTTTGACAAGGATCAATATTTTTTGGGTCAGGGGAAGTATTTTTTTAACAAAGGGGTGAAATTTCTTTGCCAGAAGAGGGGAAAGAGAAATTTGATTTGATATAAAGGTGATATATTTGATTGATAAGGGGGATACATTTTTTGAATAAAAGGGGGTAGAATTTGTTTGCCAAGAGGGAGAACTTTTTTAAAGAAGTATTTGAGGGTTGCTCTATTTATCTATAGGTTGGACCCTTTGCGAAAGGCGTGGGGGGATAAGATTGTGGGACCGTCTTGGTGGTTGGAAGAAAACCTTTTACTAAAGTTTGAAAATTGCAGGACAATACAAAAAACTAAGCAAGAAAGAAGTCTCACTACCTTCCATCTACCGTGTCTGCGCCACCTCTTCGGTATTTCGTCAAAAGATAAACCACCAAGTGTTGAGGTGTTGTCACGTGTTGGATTTCAAAGTCTGTATAACCGGGTGAGACAGGGAAGCTTAACGATGTGTTGAACATATCCACCACATGCGAGATAGATTTACATAACATTAACTGAACATTGGGGTAAGTAGATTTTATTACTCATGATATGGCCCCCGGTGCAGTGGTTTGTGTAACTGTCTCTGGTCGTTGTGCACCGGGTCCATGGCTCAATTCAATGTGTTGTTGGAGTGCCTCAGGACTGGTAAATATTTGAGGACAGACACGACGGGGATGTGTCGGTTCAGCGTGGACTGTCCGCCTATGTCTCGTTAGATCACGATTCCTCGTAAAAAGATTTATTGCATTGTCCAACAAACGTACCCTTGAATTGAAAGATATCTGTTGATTAGAAAACAAGAAAACGTTACTAACACCTAAAATTAAATACATATATAAAGCAGTTAAATAGAGAGAGAGAAAAGAGAAGAGAGAAGTGAGAGAAGAAAGAGAAAGAAGAGAAAGAAAGAAAGAAAGAAAATGAAAAGAAGAGAGAGAGAAAGATAGAGAAAGAGATAGAGAGAGAAAAAATAGAAAGAGAAAAGAGAGGGAGAGAGATGAGAGAAATGAAAGAAAAAAGAAAATAGAGAGAGAGAGAGAGAGAGAGAGAGAGAATAAACACAGTGTTATTTCTTATACTGTTAATGGATCAAAATGCCCTGCGCGCACGCTGTCAGAAAGATATCGATTAAAAAACCCAGCCTGTGGGTGACCCAACAAACTGATCTGTTGTTTAAAATAATGGAGATATAAATATGAACGTGTTTCGCTAGTTTCAATCAGGGTGACTTAATGTAATATGTTGATTGTATTATCTCTATATTTTTACATGTATAGTACTGTTAAAAAATATGCTATGTTCTAAATATTCTCTTTAATTTATTTATTATTTTATCATGTTAACACACAAAAATATTCCTCACGCGCTAGTTTAGTTTGTAGAAAGTATTGCACCATCAGTTGAAATCCAGGCTGAGTAAATGTGATTGAACAAAAACACTTGTCTAACAACAGGGAGAAAAACGGATAAGTGTTAGTCTTTTTTTCCTAGTACATAATCGGTTACGTCTTATAAAAAAAATATACACACATGTCCGGATTTACCATAAAACAGATAAAAATAACAATTTAGTATCTGAGTTAACATCTTAACAGATACAAATAACAAGTGACGATCTGCGTTAACAAACAAATATTAACAGTTAGACTAATCTGAAACAGCCTTTAGCAACACCGGCTAGTGCACAGACATATCTTTTAAATAGAAAACAGATATTTTTAAAGTTATTTATGGTATCCTAACGAAAACACTTATATTTTGAAACAGATTTTTAGCAACACCGACTAGTGCACAGACATATCTTGAAAATACTCCGAAAAAATACACTGACGGCAAATGAAAGCACTCCGAAGACATCATAAAGTACGTTAAAGATAAGAACATGTGAGATTAAAACCAGATATCTAACTTTCCTTGGATAAGCTGTGTCACAGTGAAAACTAGAAGAGACAGTAATAACAAGTTGAACTAATGGACAGGGAGATACAAAATCCTCCATCTACAAATACGAACAACACGCAACGCCCTGTCTTACTTTTACATCAAGAGACAGCTCCATCCGACAACGTCACCACATCACCCCTCAACATCTAAACTCTCTGTATACAGCTACCTACAGACACACACACAGATACCTACAGGTATATGCACCAACACATAAACTACCTGGCCGACAAGCTCTTCCACTCTGATAATCATGTCTCTAACACATCACGCCATCTCTTCGTGGTAGACGTAGTATAGGTAAGTCTCTAACACTTCACTCTCTCTCACAAAAAAAAAAATAAGCTTGTAAATTTAAGAGGCGAAACGGTTAGTATATGATTTCCTGATAGCGACAGCTAAAATGTATCTTAGGAAAAAAAATGTATGACCGAGTAAATTAAATATTTCTTATCGCTTAGTTTTTCGATTAAGCAAGTTGTTAGCGCGCAAACATGGCTGGTTTCATAAACAAAGGAAGAGATCAATAGACAGGTGTTTTTGCTATCGGGGGTTTTTTCCCCACGCCAACACGTTCATAAGTCATTGTAAAAACCGTGCACTCTATGCCTCGTTTTTCTTGTGAGCTCTGTCGGAAAGACTTTACACGAGGTACCAGTTTACGTGTCCACAGATACCGCCAATATCCTCTACCTGTTGTAACATACATTTAAAAAAATCAGTCTAAATATATGTATAACTAAATATATCTAAATACATCGTCTTCCTATAATCTCAAAGTCTAAATATATCGTCTCCCTATTATTGTCTTCTTGTTATCTAAAAATCTCAAAGTCTTCCTATTATTCACCTATGTATATATGACTATTTAGCGTATAACTGCTGTAACAGCGTGTATATGTATACCTGTCTATATGTAAAATAAACAACACACACTACCAGGACGCAAGTTCGATGGTAGAACTAGTACAGGTCTCTAACACTTCACTCCGATCTATACATATTGTATATACAACAATTAAAAATTTCCATCACCGGTTTACTTCTATATGACAGTGAGAAATATTCTTCCTCTTCTGGATAAGCGAACCTTGTAACAAAGACATGGGGTAACAGCTGTTAACACACCTCTTCAAAACCCTCCCAGCCAACGTCTCTTTTTCGTTATGCTGCGAGCGGGAGGCAGATTTGCACCACACGTTGCGCCAAGCAAACACATCTCGTACTGATTAAACATGCCCTGTAATGAAATTTCTTATCGATTATCCATGTGTTCTAAGTTGTGTTCGCGTGGAAGGGGGTGACTGAATAAAGAAAGACATACGAACGGTGATTCTCAAAATATGGTGCGCGGAAAGCCTATTTGGGGGTCAGCGAGGTGAACACTATGTTCCTTATAATCGAACACCTTCTTTGATATTGTCATATCATCGCGGTACAACTCTTATCTACAAAAGATCTCTGGGACCTCAATAATTTGTAAGACATCATGGGGTTCTTAGACTAAACCGTTTGAGACACGTTGTTCTATAATAAAGTATTCTGTACACGATCAGCCGGGGCACAACTTTTCTAAAATATTTAACCATGTACAATCTATGTTAACCAAGAAAGCTAAAGTGACATATGGTGATGCTCAACATCTAAACTCTCTGTATACAACTACCTACAGACACACACACAGATACCTACAGGTATATGCACCAACACATAAACTACCTGGCCGACAAGATCTTCCACTCTGTACAACAACCAAGAAACCATACAACGCATAATACAACACACCTCTCGCGATTAATTACGCGCTTAGTCAGACCCTGGCTAACCCACCCCAAGCCTGTTTTTTTTCCTTCATAGACAATGGCGTGATAACGACAGACACTCACCTTGTTGAAGATGGTTACACGAAAAAAGACGTGACAGACTCGTCAAGTAATCCGAACCGCTTGTGTTCTGAGGGCTCCTAGTGGTATCCGAAAAAGAAGTGGGGTTATACGTCACCCATAGATCAACTAACTTTGTCAATAAATATATAAAATGTATCTAGTGTTTTCTCTTTTATATTTCTATATATGTATAACTAAATAGCGTCTAACTGTTGTAATATTGTCTACCTATCTGTAATATGTACGTATAACTGTATGTAAAATAATCATCACACAACACGCCCGCCATTAATGAACTTATATATTACTATATACCAAGACTTCTCCTCCTCCACGTTCCTCCAACACATTTTCGTTATATAAAAGTCACGCGGTTGTAGACTGTATAAACAAACACACCAACACACATAACAAAACAATTCCACAACACACAAAAATCCGCCCTAACCTAACCCCACCTGCTACATTACACCCGTACCTCATCACCGACGTCTCTTCACTCCCACCTCTCAATGCTGGTCCACTCGCCTGCTACACCCCAAAAATGTACACAGATGCATCCTGACAACGTCACCACATCTCCCCTCAACATCTAAAATATCTCTCTTCCACCTCCAAAACCATTCCACAACACACAAAAATCCCCCCTAACCTAACCCCACCTGCTACATTACACCCGTACCTCATCACCGACGTCTCTTCACTCCCACCTCTCAATGCTGGTCCACTCGCCTGCTACACCCCAAAAATGTACACAGATGCATCCTGACAACGTCACCACATCCCCCCTCAACATCTAAAATATCTCTCTTCCACCTCCAAAACCATGCCACATCACACAAAAATATCACCCCTAACCTAACCCCACCTGGTACATTACACCCATGCCTCGTCACCCCCCACCACAAAAAACCTCCACTCGACCACAACACACTATTAGCGAACTAATATAGTGCTATATAAAAGTCACGCGCCACCACAAAGCGCCACCACATTTCCCTTATATAAAAAGTCATCCCGCCATCTTGCCCCTGCATCACTCCTGCAGAATTAATATATGTCTATAAAGAACGTCTTCTTGTTATCTAAAAATAAACACTAATATATTACTATATAAAAAGTCATCCGCCTCCTCCTACCCTCCTCCTCAATTCCTTATATAAAAAGTCATCCCGCCATCTTGCCCCTGCATCACTCCTGCAGAATTTATATATGTCTATAAATAACGTCTTCCTATTATCTAAAAATAAACACTAATATATTACTATATAAAAACTCACCCTGCTCCGCTTACCCTCCTGCTCAATTCCTTATATAAAACGTCATCCCGCCATCTTGCACCTGCATCACTCCTGCAGAATAAATATATGTCTATAAAGAACGTCTTCTTGTTATCTAAAAATAAACACTAATATATTACTATATAAAAAAGTCACCCACTTCTCCTGCACATTTTCCTTATATAAAAAGGCATCACCCTCCCCCTGATGCTCCACCTGCACAATGAGTATTTCCTTATTTTAAAGTCATCACCCTCCGCCTGATGCTCCACCTGCACAATGAGTATTTCCTTATATAAAAAGTCATCACCCTCCGCCTGATGCTCCACCTGCACACTGAGTATTTCCTTATATAAAAAGTCATGTACCAACGCCTGATGCTCCACCTGCACACTGAGTATTTCCTTATATAAAAAGTCATGTACCAACGCCTGCTGCTCCACCTGCGCAATGAGTATTTCCTTATATAAAAAGTCATCACCCTCCGCCTGCTGCTCCTCCTCAATTCCTTATTTAAAAAGTCATGTACCAACGCCTGTTGCTCCACCTGCACACTGAGTATTTCCTTATATAAAAAGTCATGTACCAACGCCTGCTGCTCCACCTCCACACTGATTATTTCCTTATATAAAAAGTCATGCACCAACACCTGCTGCTTCACCTTAATCCCTTATATAAAATGTCATCACCCCCCGCCTGATGCTCCACCTGCACAATGAGTATTTCCTTATATAAAAAGTCATCACCCTCCGCCTGATGCTCCACCTGCACACTGAGTATTTCCTTATATAAAAAGTCATCACCCTCCGCCTGCTGCTCCACCTGCACGCTGAGTAATTCCTTATATAAAATGTCATGCACCAATGCCTGCTGCTCCACCTGCGCAATGAGTATTTCCTTATATAAAAAGTCATGCACCTCCTCCTCTCCTCCTCCTCATTTCCTTATATAAAATGTCATGCACCTCCTCAACTCCTCTTCCTCAATTCTTTATATAAAAAGTCATGCACCTCCTCCTCTCCTCCTCCTCAGTTCCTTATATAAAAGTCATCCCGCCATCTTGTTTACTCCCCTCTTCTTGTTATCTCAAATCTGCCATCTTGCCACATTTTCCTTATATAAAAAACCGCCATCTTGCGCCATATACCCTCTTCTTGTTATCTCAAGTCCGCCATCTTGCCCCCACCACATTTCCCTTATATAAAAAGTCACGCGCATCCGCCTGCGCCTCCGCCTGAAATCTAACGCCTGAAATCGATCGGCGCCACCTGGCGTTTTTGCTATATAAAAAGTCATGCGCCTCCTGGCGCGCCTCCTGCGCGCCTCCTGAATACTACCTAAGTTGCGCATTGTATACTACTAGCAGCCTTTGTTGAGAAGGGGAGAGGTAGTCTTTTGAGGAAAATCGTTGATGTGCATCTTCTATAAGAAGTGCACCGCTATTTAATAAATTTAATAGTACTGCAATGTGAGCAGTCTTTCTGGATTAGGCCATATGTATGAGGCCGTATTTGAGGCCGTATGTACAACTGCGGTGAACGCAGTTCTTTAAGGAACATGGTGGATGTGTATTTCTATGAGGTGTGCGCCACTAGGCGTTGTGATTGAGCTCTGTGGAGTATTGGAGCTTCATGAGTACCTTTACTTGATACTTTGTACTTTATGCTGTATGTCGTCTATGTCAGTGTGATCGTATTGTAACGTAAATAAACTGTGCTTTAAACGTTACTCATCGTTCAACGATCCATGAATCCTATGTGTGTCACTGTGATGGATGAATGCACCAGTACACACCTACTTTGAACATTCTAGGCATAGTAACAGTAGTGACATATTTACAAATAGCCCTGGGTGGGCGTGGCCTATATAAGGAGAACCCATTTACGCCTTTATCACTGAACCACACAATATCTTTAACACTAACTTTATCAACTGAAGGAATAACACAATGGCGTTAACATATCATTTAAACCATATCATTAGGTGGCTTAAAAACTTATAAGATAACACAAATCGTTATTTATCAGTGGTGGTTTTCAGTAAAGTTGGATGTGACACCCGCAACATTTGCGTTGAAAGGATAAAATCACAAGGATGCTGTGTTCAGGCATAATATTCAGAACGTAACGTTCATCTATTCATTTATTGTGCCCTGTGTGTGGCGTATGCACTAACAAGTTCTCTCATCTGTAACAGTAGTTAGCCATGTGTGGGCGGGGCTTCGATTGAGAACCAAGTTCAGCTTTACCTGCGTTGTTCGTCCTCTATGCCTACGGGCTAGTATTCATATGACAGTAGCAATGAGTGGACTAATGTAAGTTAGGAACAGATAATTATGACAATCATCTATGACAAGGGTGCTTATTTCCAGACTAAATGAGTCGGCAGTAAAACATTTCATGTGACACCTGCATTGCTCACAGACAGTTTGGTGTCGTTCGTGACCAGTAAGCGGTGACACGGTGATGTGTCTAATGTATACATGCTTCCTTTTGACATATTTGCAGCAGTCAAGTTTCCTATTTCACACTGTGCTTTTACCAGAGGTGACAGTTGTCGACGAGTCCAGGACTTGCGAGAGTGCTTATGGTGTGTTATCTGATGCACATCACTTGTAACAGGAAAAGAAGGAATTGTTTTCTATTTAGAAGATAAGTGGTTTTTGTCGTGGAAGACTGTGTCTCTCTATGTATGTTGTCAGGTCTTCCGGTTATTGTTATTTGTTCTATCGAGTACTTCATGTTGATAGTGTTGTATTATGAGATTTATTGCATAATTGATTGATGGCTACGTGACATAATCTTATTAGAATTATAAGTGGTCTACAAATTTAGTACACTTAGTGTTTGAATCACGATGGATCCTGAAATGGATGATTAGTTGGATCCTGAGGACATGAGGCCTATAATGGAATATTTAGCTGAACATGGAGAATATTTTGAGGAATTACAAGACCAAGCACTCGACAGATACGTGCTGGATGGTTTTTTGTTTAATGTGGTAGCAGCTTTAAATTATTTTACTGACGATAACTGACAGTCAGCTCCTCAAGTTATCTTTGCTAGAGATTTGGCAAGGTTGTTAGAATGCCTACGTCCAATGGTGTACAATTATACTGAGGCTAGACACAATTTTATGCATGAGGTTTTGCACAATATAATCTGCAATAACATACAAAATGATAACAAAAAGGAATTAGAAGAGAAGGAGCGAATAAAAGTAATCAAACAGAGTGCGCTTCAGGAAAGAGGGATTTTCTTGCAGGATATAGCTGAAAAGAATAGATTACAAGAAACAGTGTCTAAACTCACAAGTAATTTGCATAAATCAAACTTGGGGTTTTCTAGTGTAAAAACAGCATTAGACTCTGCGTACAGTAAAGTAAAAGATTTCGAAGTTCAGATAGAACACAAGAATAGCGAAGTATGTAATCTCACTCGAGAAATTGAAGAAAAGAAAGACATGTGTTGCAAATTAAAAGTTCAGGCCAGGCAAGATAAGAAATCTTATCAAGAAATAATTGTGGATTTAAGAAGTGAGGTGGATTTTTTACAAAGTGTTGCTATAAAGAAGAATATTGTATCTCTGGAGGAAATTAATGAGCTTACAAATAGTTATGATAATAAGATCAAAGCACTTTAACTGGAGTTAACACAGTTGAGAGCACAAGCTGCTCAAGTCGAAGGTCTTGAGGCCCAGGTGGCCCGACTTCAGCCACAGATAGCAGAGGTGCAAAGGAAAAGATTAAGGAAATTGGCATGACAGAGGAGAGAAAATAAGGAAAAGGATGATAAGCAGAGGTTAGAAGAGTAAACGGTGCAGAGAAAGAAAATGGTTAAGATTGAGAAGTTACTTACAGAAGAGAGATGTAAAGTTATGACATGTGATAAAAAAAAGAAAAAAACCGTTACACGCCCATTGAGGCCTGTTGGGAATATGGTGTTAGGCCCATATTATCTTGACCGTCGGCACACGATGGGTGATGTGGTCGGCATCACGCCGGCCCCCCTAACCTTACCAGAGTAGCTCTGGTAACTGGGTCGAAGGAGCCGTTAAACATTTTCCGCCTCATCTGGGGATCGAACCAAGGCGCTAGGAAGCCAGTGCACTAACCACTATGCTACCGCGGCTCCATGACGTGTGATAACTTAAATAAAAAACTAAACCAAGAGATTTCTCTTAATATTGCTGAAATTACAGAACTAAGAAGAAGGGCGGATGGTTTTGTGGATGTTGTTTTAGGCATCAAGGGGTTATCTACTGTCAATGTTGACAATGGTAGACAGAAGGCTGTTTATCAACGAGTGAAACAAGCAAGGAGCCAGCCCTATTCATTCTTTGCGATTACGAAAATCGAAGATGTTGGACGTAAATGCCTGCGTGGCAAATACAATTTCCCACGTACGGAAGACGCTGCGTCTAAGATTACTGACTCTTGGCGTCAGACCAGCAAAGATACTTCTTGTGTAACATCCAGTTCTGGAAATAAAGATAACACACATTATGTTAGTAACCATAAGGATTCAATCAGTTCCACTGCTTGTCATACCAAGTATAGGCAGTATGATACTGCGAATAAGCATATTACCATAGAAAAGAATAAAAACACTTTTGGTAAAAAAGATAACAATATTGTAGGAAAGTACCAAGGGAATCCTTCAAATTGTAGTTTTTCCTCTCTAAGAAACCAGAGACAGTCTAACAGATCTCAAAATTTTGATTCTAAAGAGTTGAGAAATTATGGTAGGAATAAATACATTAAAGATTACCAATCTGATAATAATTGTTCTAGGAGTCAACAAGATTCATTTACCAGATATTTCTATCCTAGGAGAGAAGTTAAGCATAACAATGCTAACTGCAGTTCTGGGCAGAGCAAATGGAATAATAAGAGAAATAGCAATAGAGATAATAACTCCCTAAATATTACTACACATTTTGCGCAACAAAAGCCCAAAGTCATTGTTGGTAAAAAAAGTAACAATAAGTAATAAGGTCACAAAATGCAACTGTTTGTTATGTTTTGATTTCGGGAGTATTATTTGAGGTCATCCCGTGCGGTTTATAGCATACCATCAAGGAAACCGGAGTTCTGAGCTATTTATTTTTTTCTTTAGGAATTGATTCAAGATTGCTACATTGTTTCTTATACTTAATTTGTTTTAAGGATAATGTATTAGTCTATTGTATAGATGGTGCATTGTATGATGATGTATTAGATATTGAGTATGTTTATATTTATGGAGCCGCAGTAGCATAGTTGTTAGTGCACTTGCTTCCTAGCGCAGTGGTCTATGGTTCGATCCCCAGATGAGGCGGAAAATTTTTAGGCCACAAACGGCTCCTGGGTCGACCCAGCCCCGAATGGGTACCAGAGCTACTCTGGGAAGGTTAAGGCGGCCGGCGTGATGCCGACCACATCACCCCTCGTGTGCCGACGGTCAAGATAATATGGACCTAACACCATATTCCCAATATCCCTCAATGGGCGTGTAACGGGTTCCTTTCACCTTATGTTTATATTTATACACTATTTCAACACCATGTTATTGTTTACATGATTGTGTTGTTGATAAACATTGTATGTATTATGAGTGTAATGAATTGTAACATATCGTTTTGTAGTGACTTGTCTTTGATTGTTATTTTTTATTGTTGATGGAATTATGGATTTTTGGTAGTTACATACATTTGTCAGAAGACTATTCCATATAGACTATTTTATGTTTGACAATATGGGATTTGTTGTGAAGTTTGATACATCAAAACATTGATATGATTTTGCAGGACTAATTGTTAGGATAGTTTTATACATAATGAGATTGCCAGCCCTAAGCACAAACTCATTAGTTATGAATATGCGTTAGTCGCTTTCAGAGAGTTTTTTTGGTTACTAAATTTGTTTTTCTTTTTCGTATCTGACTCCATGTTTAGTTAATATATTACCTTATACAGAGATTACATGAAGTAATTGTTGTGTTGTGAAATGTTATTTTGGAACTAAATTATATATGTAGAATTTTCAGAGATAGCAGATACTATTGTTTGTTTGAAGAATTTAGTAGTCTGACTTAAACACTTGTTCATGAGAAATAATGCTATATTTATATTTGCAAGTTGGTATGATGTTAATAGTGTGGTTTTTTATAGGTGTTTATTTGTGTCTACTTACAGAAGGGAATATTTTTTATGTCTCACATTTTGTTAAAGCTCATTTCATTTTTGATTTATTAATTACAGGTTGAAACTTGTAAAAATTTAAAATACTATTTTTATTTAACATAGCTTTAAGAAACTTTTTTGTATTGTAATTTTGGAACAATGTATTTGTTTTCTTTTTGAAAGTGTTGTATTTGTGTGTGCTCAGTGTTTAATTATGAGTAATAATATATATGGCGATATGTCCAGATTAAAAAAAAAAAAAAAACAAGAAAATATATTAATTTTTTTTTTGAGATTGTGATATTTTGTTTTACATATCGCACTTTTTTGTGTGATGTCTGTGATAATCCATTTATATTATGTATAAGTTTTATAATTTGGCTAAATTATTTATTATGCATTATGTAGTTATATCCTTTATTCGTGTTTGGTATATATATATATACTTTGTCTTTTTGTTATACGATTTTCTGTCATGATTGTATTTGTTTTACAATACATTGTTTGTTTAAATAGTTATTAGAATGTAGTATTGCCTCTTCTCTATACATTCATTTCTTGTATTCCTTTCTTCCTTTACGGATTGTCCTTTATTTCATTCCATATTTTCTCTTGGATTTATTCAGTAGCGGTTTATACTTTGGTGATACTTCTATGTTTCATCTTGGTGTCACTTAATCCTATTTGCATTACGTTTACTTCTTACACTTTTTATACTTCCTTCCTTAGGATTGTTATGTTGATTATATGGTTTGGTATAAGGTAACTATTTATGTCGGTTCTATCTAGTTTGATGTAAGGAATCGATTTACTTGATTGTTATCATATGTTATTATTGATTTCTTCCTATATTGATTTCATTGCTGATTTTTAGTGTTGATCATGCTTCTTTTGCTTGATCTTGTCTGTTACTTCCTATTTATTGTATACTACTTGGTTTGCAGTGAACATACTTTACATTGTTTGAAACTGATTATTTAGTGTACTTAGCAGATTATTGTGTATAATTTGTTTTATTGTACACTTGCTTATATTTTTTGTCGATTTATTATTATAACCTTAACATAAGCTAAGTTTTTGTATGAGTATATTAGAGCTTAGCTGATCCCTCATTTTTCGTTGATGTAGTTCTTGTCAAAAAAATGATAAATCATTTTTTCTCCGGGAGATGGTGGTAGTATGTTAAGGTCAAAAAAGGGAGGTGATCCTTTGTATACGGGTTGGACAGAGTAAATTAAGAGTTACATCTCTTGTAGACTTGATTAACGGTGAATTGTTTAATAAATATATGAAAGAAGTCATGGTGTACAGATAGCGTCGTGAGCGCTGTTCTGTATTGTAGAGCTGTGAATAGTTCTCGCGGATAGGCCGTGAATTGACTGAGTTGTGTTAAACAGCGAAGTCTCGTGACTGGGCGGGAAATGTGTTTTCCTGGCAGTCGGGTTCTAGGTGTTGACGAAGTGAAGTCAACCCTGGTGTTTTTTTTTCTAAGTGTGTGTTCCCGACCAGTGTTCGGTAAAGATGTATAGTGTTTTTCACAATGTGTGTCTCGGTGGAGACTTTTTGCACAGGCCTGTATTTGAATATTCTTCCTGTATTGAATATTCTTCCATGTGTTAGATTATTTGAAGATGGTACGTACTATAATATTTATGACTGCAGTGGATGTAGCTTATGAGAGATTTTGTTATTGGGCACGTTCTATGAGAAGTGCACCACTAGTCTACAATTAGGCGCTATGAAGAGTCTGAGAGGTAGAGAGATTACTTTGTAGGCCATAGACAGTTTTGTGAAGGAGATTAGGCCATATATATTGTGCAGGTTATATTACTGCAGACTGCTGTGTGCGCAGTCTTTCCTTTGAGGAATATTGTGGATGTGCACCACTATTTATTATTGGGCCTTAAGAAGGGATAGCGATGACGATGATTATTCAACTGCCGGGGAGCAGCCTTTGCTGAGAAGAGGAGACGTAGTCTTTTGAGGAAAATCGTTGATGTGCATCTTCTATAAGAAGTGCACCGCTATTTAATAAATTTAATAGTACTGCGATGTGAGCAGTCTTTCTGGATTAGGCCATATGTATGAGGCCGTATTTGAGGCCGTATGTACAACTGCGGTGAACGCAGTTCTTTAAGGAACATGGTGGATATGTATTTCTATGAGGTATGCGCCACTAGGCGCTGTGATTGAGCTCTGTGGAGTGTTGGAGCTTCATGAGTACCTTTACTTGATACTTTGTACTTTATGCTGTATGTCGTCTATGTCAGTGTGATCGTATTGTAACGTAAAAAAACTGTGCTTTAAACGTTACTCATCGTTCAACGATCCATGAATCCTATGTGTGTCACTGTGATGGATGAATGCACCAGTACACACCTACTTTGAACATTCTAGGCATAGTAACAGTAGTGACATATTTACAAATAGCCCTGGGTGGGCGTGGCCTATCTAAGGAGAATCCATTTACGCCTTTATCACTGAACCACACAATATCTTTAACACTAACTTTATCAACTGAAGGAATAACACAATGGCGTTAACATATCATTTGAACCATATCATTAGGTGGCTTAAAAACTTATAAGATAGCAACAAACGTTATTTATCAAGCAATACATTTGTTCGATAATGGCGTTGTTTACAGACAATACTTAGACAATATATATATATATATATATATATATATATATATATATATATATATATATATATATATATATATATATATATATATATATATATAAAATATAAAAAAATAGATAATGGTAGGTTAGTGGTTTACTAAGGGGGGTTTGTGAAGCGAGTGGGGGTTTTGTTTGCGGTGCGATAACGGGGGTTTAGGTTACTAATAAGTTTTTGAAACAAGTGGCAGATTTGTGTGTGTGTGTGTTGGTGTGGGTGAGGACGTATAGTGGGGTGTAGGTTAGGGGAGGATGTTTTGTGTGTGATGTATTGTACCGGTAGTGTGTTTGGTTGTAGGTATCTTAATTGTGTGCTGTAGTTTGTGGGGCTGTCGAATCGTGGGGTGTGTTGGGGTATGGGTTTTTGAGTCCCGGTATTTTAATTGTTGTATATACAATATGTATATATGGGAGTGAAGTGTTAGAGACCTGTACTAGGTCTACCATCGAACTTGCGTCCTGGAAGTGTGTGTGTTGTTTATTTTACATATAGACAGGTATACATATACACGATGTTACAACAGTTAGACGATATATTTAGACAATAAGAAGACGATATATTTAGACAACAAGAAGACGATATATTTAGATATATATTTAGTTAGATATACTAAGACTGACTTTTATATAGTAATATAATAGTTCGATAATGGTGTTGTTGTTATGTTGCATGTAGACGATATATTTAGTTTTACATATATATATTTAGACATACAAAAAAGTAGACAACAAGAAGACGATATATTTAGACAATAAGAAGACGATATATTTAGACAACAAGAAGACGCTATATTTAGAGATATATATTTAGACAACAAGAAGACGATATTTATAGAAATATATTTAGAACATATATATTTTACAACAGTTATACGAACAGTTAGACGATATTTAGGTATCAAAAATGAATGTTAGTTAATATATTTTTATTTTTCAAATACTGTTTTGTAGTAACAAAACATATAGGAACATATATTTTATTCAAATAGCAATCTGAGTATATATTGACAAATAACACATAGTGACATGTACAGTACTTTGTTATATACATATTTATATTGGAAAGATAGTGTGTATTTCAATTAGTGGTGTTTTGTTACAGTAGTAACATTATCACAATAAGAAATAAAATATCACCGGGGTACAGCTGCAGACCAGACCTGAGGGGTGTCGTCACATTGTCGTCGTAAAAAATAGAGAGGTGGGTATTGAATATACCTGTAGGTATCTGTATGTAGGTATCTGTGTAAATAGTGGAAGACAGAGAGTTTAGATGTTTAGGGGTGATGTGGTGACGTTGTCTGGGTACACCTGTCGTTTGATGTAAAAGTAAGACAAAGAGTTGCGGTGTTGCGCGTACGTGTATATAACAGAGTTGTGTGTTCGGAACCCAATATTTTTCCCACCCTGTGCTTGTTGTGTGTTGAGTACTTCTAAGAATGTATTTTTGTCGATGGTGTTGTGGTGTTTGCTCAATTGATTGGGTAGTCTTGGATATGGTAAAGATAGAAAGATGTCGCTGGAATTGCTTCAACATAATATTTAGTATTTGGTCTGTTTAACTGTGCTTGTGTGAGAATGTCGCTATCGTGTAAGTTAGCTACAAAAGACTTGAAATCTGTAATGTTGTTGATTAAGTGAGGCTGTTCTAACACACACGCATTTTTATGAGAACCGTGAAAGAAACGGAGGTCATTTGTTTCTCTGTGTCTCAAAACGACGTGAAAACTGTAGTTAATCATGAAGCGTTTTGTCTGTTGTGCAAAGATAGGTCCTAACAGAATTTCCCATTGGATGGGGTCTGTTCTGTCTGGCCTATGAAAGAAAGTGAATGTAGATAGGTATTTATGGGTGTTTGCATGTGTTTTTATGGCTTGCCAATTATTTGTATAGATTTGTCTAACGTCATCTGGTAAGTCACTTAAACTGTCGTAGTCAAAGGACAACCGACTCTTTTTATTAGGGACTTGTTGGGGACTGGGGATTGTTCGTTTGAGTAGGATAATATAGCCTGCTTTTGTAAAGGGAATTGTTGAAGAGGACGCTGGGATGGTAGTTGTTGAATAGGGTCCTGAAGGTAGTGTGGAAGTTGAAGGTGTTCTTGTCGAGTCTGTGGCGCCTGCTGCAGCAGCTGATGTTGATATCTGTGGGTTCACTGTTGTTGCTGTGGTGCCTGATAATGAGGCTGTCTGCGGATTCGTCGCTGTTGATGGGGCATCTGGTAGTATTGTCTGTGGGTTCACCAATGAGTCTGGTGTTACTGTGGCACCTGATGTTGTTGGTGTTGGGGTGGTGCCTGCTGGCGGTTCTGTGTTGAAGTAGAAAGCTGGCTAGGGATAGCAGTGTGTTTTTGGTTTATGTGGACGCGAAGATTGTCAATACGAGAAAAGTCTTTACCACAGACCTCACAAGAGAGCAGCGTCAGTGAGTGCATGGTCTTGTTGTGTCGTGATAGGTCGGCGCGCCTGGTGAAGGTCTTCCCGCATCTGGTACATATCAGATTGGTTTGTACCACTGATGTGTCTGTTTGTGCTGAGCCGGACCCATGTTTATTTTCTAAGTGCCGTTGAAGATTATCGGGTCTGGTAAATACTAAACCACAGAAAGAGCACTCATGATTGTGACGATCGTGGGCTGTGGCCATATGCCGAGTAAGAGCATGACCCAGCTTGAAAACAGACTGGCAGTGTAAACAGGCATAGCCCCGTCGTTGAGGTGAAGACATCTGTTGAGTAGGATCAAAAAAGAAGTTAGTCACACATAAAATTAAATATATATAACAATATATATGTAACAAGCAGTTAAATAATATACAGACAATCTGATAGAGAGAGAAAGAGAGAGAGAGAGAGAAAGAGAGAAAGGGAAAAAATAAACAGGTAAATAAAAAAAAACAGACTTATAAATATTTAGGTATACACACGACTACTCTTCGTTATAACTAGGCTTATTTTTTTTTTATTCTGTTATCAAATGAAAGAGGTGTTAACATATCAGAAATACACTGAATGCGTTGTGGAAGCAAAGATATTGATTTAAAAACCACCCGCTCACGAGACAATTGACGATCTACCCTTTCATTTAAAATAACGAGATTTAAGTACTAACGTGTGTGTTAGTTTCACACGCTTGTTGGTTATAGCAGGACGTCTGTCCTTGTGTAGTTCAGTATTGTTAAATCTAAAATATACTATTTTCTAAACTATTATGTTGTCTAATTTTCACTGGCTGGTTAGGTAGTTGGTAGTGACTCGGGTCCTTATTTATTTTTAAAGTAATATGTTTGTAGTTACTATGAGAAGTTCTTTATAGAATCAGCTTCTGAGTACAGAAATACTCCTCGCGCGCGTGTGTTGTGGAATCAAATAAATTTATCGATCTACCCAACCGTCTTTGCGCTACAACCAAACAAGTATTTGAAATAGACTATTAGTCTATACAAGTTTAGAGTGTTGTTATCAGAAAGTATTCCAAGTTGTAAGTATCACGGATAATTTTTCAAAACCCAAATATAATTTGATTTCGCACGAGTTTAACAATAGACGAGAAACGCAGATAAGGTTTAAACTAAGGAATTTTTTCTCAGTACTATACCTAGCACATAAACAATAAGTCGGATAATTCTTAACTTAGCTAAACCATACACACATGTAAGAATTTAACAAACAACTGACATTATTATTAAAATACCTATTAGTCTAGACATAATAACTTTGAAAAAAGCTTAACATTTAACAACACTACCTATTGAAAAGTCAAACACACAACCATATTTATTTTAAAAATAGAGATATTTAACACCCTAACACAGAGTACGCTTAACGAATACACAAGAATACATTTTTTTATTAAATAGAGACACGAGATGTAGATATTTAACATCCTAACACAGAGTACCGAAAAAACAACCAAAACAGATATTTTTAAAGTTATTTAGGGTATATACCCTAGTGAAAACAGCTATATAAAAATATATAACATTTATGTGTAAAATATATATTTTAACTTCCTAGTATTATTATAGGGAAAAAACAGACTAATACACACATACATATTTAGAACTTTGCGTAGGTTATTTTTCCAGTCTCTAAGTGTTAAGAAAATACGCCTATCGAAAAAACAACAAAGACGCAACCATATATTTTTTCCACAGAATACGCTTAAACAGTCACAGACATATATCTTTTAAATACAGAAAACGATAGAAATATTTAACACAAAATACGAATAAAACAGAATAACATATTTTCCGTTGTCTGGTGGTATTGTTTTCAGAAGGATGTTTCTTTGTTTCAACGTCTGGTTTTTACAAAACGACTGATCAGAACTGAACGAGGGCTGGTTACAGAATGAGATATATCTTAAACAATTCTTTATGAAGACAAAGATTTGTCGATCAATAGAACGTCGGTAGTACGTTTTTTGAAAAGAATCTAATTTACCAGTTTTCACGCGATTGTTTAATTACGGCGCAGCTGTGTTTGTCTAATTACTCGCCTGATCGGAAAATGTTTCCTAACAATTTCATATAAGATCGAATGACAGATGTACGTGTGTGTGTTTCAGAGATCTACACGTACGGCTTACTTACTTAGTCGTTCCCCTTCTACCGTGAGGTGTAGAGGTTTGGAAGAGAGAGCGCCAGACTATCCTATCGGCTGTCTTCCTCCTGGCCTGGTTCCATTCTAGTCCTCGATCCTTCAAAGACTGTCTAATGTTGTCCTCCCAGCGGACTCTGGGTCGTCCTTGGGGTCTGGATCCTTGGCTCTTTGTTTCCCATGCTTGTCGTGGTATCCGATCTTCTCCCATTCTGCAGACATGGCCAAACCATCTTAATTGGGACTGTTCTACTTGGGTCTGCAGGGGGTAGGATTTAAGGCCTTGACGTATCGTCTGGTTGCACACCATGTCTCTTCTTGTTACTTCAACCACCTTCCTCAGATACCTCATTTCTGAGGTTTGGATCTGGCTTTTGTTGGTTGTAGTCATTGCCCATGACTCGCATCCATGTGTCAAGACTGGGACATAGGTGGAGCGGTATACAGCCATCTTCGTTTTCTTACCAACCTCTCTCTTGCTGAGGAATCCTCGATTTATGGCCTGAAATAGTCTCCCAGCTGCTGTATGTGTGATGCACGTGGTGCTAAGTCAGCCGGCCCGATGCTGTAATCAGCATCGGGCCGGCCTCCTTAACCGTTCCAGAGTTCCTCTGGTGCCCAGTTAAAACTGGGTCTGCCCTCCCGGGTTATGTGCGGTGAATAACACATAGCTTGTGTATATCATCAATGACACAAACTCTCTCTGTCCACAGAAATTACTAGTCTCATATCAAAGGAACATAACAAGAGGAAAAAATTTGATTACCAAGGGGGCGAAATTTGTTTGACAAGTGGGAGAAATTTTTTGACAAGGGGAAGAACTTTGTTTACCAAGGGGAGAAATATTTAAAGAAGTATTTGGGAGTTTATCTATTTACCAACAGGTTGGAACCTTCGAGCAGCCCTGGGAGAAAAATTTTGGGGATCATCTTTGTTGAGTGGAAGAAAAGGATTCATTAAAGTTTGAAAATTGCAGGACAAAACGTAGATACCCGTTTGATAAGTGGAAATAATACTTAGTTACATTTTATTTAATGTACTACGTTTCTGTGATCGCCACATATTTGAACCGCTTGCGAGACAATATAAAACCTATCACGAGATGTTCCAAGTATGAAAATAAAAGTGAAACCTTAAGTAGCGGGATTCGAACATATAAACGAAGGAATGTTTCTTTTATAAGTTTCTAGTATTGATCGATTGTGTTTTGCTCTAGTGACGTGAACAGAAATTTATGCGCGATGTTTTGTGCGGGCCATCTATCTGGTTCCAAAACAAGCGAGGGTACAACCACGTGCGTGTTGTGTTTTCTTAAAATGGCTGAAACTGACCTCGACATTGTGGTCTTTAGGAGTATTTTTTTATGTTGGAGACTACGGTTGTGTGCGGGTCATTTACATAACACTAACTAAACATTGGCTTCTATCATCTCGCGGGTACATTTCTATCATCTCGCGGGTACATTTCTATCATCTCACATGCATATTTCTATCACCTCGAATGTCTCATACACGATGGGAGAGGATACGTCTGACCTAATAAATCCCCCCCCCCCCTGATTTAGGAAAATGACGTTAGTGACGGACGACATATTTGAAGTAGAAAGACTTAAACAGACAATTAGTTGGGATTTGCCCGTGGAGATAGGATTTTTCGTGTATCAGTACGCTAAATTGAAAATGTTAGAGTTTTACTATTACTGCTTAGATAAATGTGTAGATAGGTCAGACTTTCAGTTGTGCGAGACAGACACCGACAGTCTTTACTTGGCCCTTAGCGCGAATAACTTAACAGCTGTGGTACGTTGTTTAACAAATCAAATGTAAAAAAAAGTCATATTTCGACAAGGGAATATGAGATTTTAGCAACATCTGCGACTAATTAAACATGCCCGTAATCTCATTGCATAATGATTCCGCTATTTGTTCACAATGCCGTACGTGTAGATCTCTGAAACACACACACGTACATCTGCCATTCGATCTTATATGAAATTGTTAGGAAACATTTTCCGATCAGGCGAGTAATTAGACAAACACAGCTGCGCCGTAATTAAACAATCGCGTGAAAACTGGTAAATTAGATTCTTTTCAAGAAACGTACTACCGACGTTCTATTGATCGACAAATCTTTGTCTTCATAAAGAATTGTTTTAGATATATCTCATTCTGTAACCAGCCCTCGTTCAGTTCTGATCAGTCGTTTTGTAAAAACCAGACGTTGAAACCAAGAAACATCCTTCTGAAAACAAGACCACCAGACAACGGAAAGTATGTTATTCTGTTTTATTCGTATTTTGTGTTAAATATTTCTATCGTTTTCTGTATTTAAAAGATATATGTCTGTGACTGTTTAAGCGTATTCTGTGGAAAAAATATATGGTTGCGTCTTTGTTGTTTTTTCGATAGGCGTATTTTCTTAACACTCAGAGACTGGAAAAATAACCTACGCAAAGTTCTAAATATGTATGTGTGTATTCGTCTGTTTTTTCCCTATAATAATACTAGGAAGTTAAAATATATATTTTACACATAAATGTTATATATTTTTATATAGCTGTTTTCACTAAGTTATATACCCTAAATAACTTTAAAAATATCTGTTTTGGTTGTTTTTTCGGTACTATGTGTTAGGAGGTTAAATATCTACATCTCGTGTCTCTATTTAATAAAAAAATGTATTCTTGTGTATTCGTTAAGCGTACTCTGTGTTAGGGTGTTAAATATCTCTTTTTTTTTTTTTAAATATGGTTGTGTGTTTGACTTTTCGATAGGTAGTGTTGTTAAATGTTAAGCTTTTTTCAAAGTTATTATGTCTAGACTAATAGGTATTTTAATAATAATGTCAGTTGTTTGTTAAATTCTTACATGTGTGTATGGTTTAGCTAAGTTAAGAATTATCCGACTTAGTTTTTATGTGCTAGGTATAGTACTGAGAAAAAATTCCTTAGTTTAAACCTTATCTGCGTTTCTCGTCTATTGTTAAACTCGTGCGAAATCAAATTATATTTGGGTTTTGAAAAATTATCCGTGATACTTACAACTTGGAATACTTTCTGATAACAACACTCTAAACTTGTATAGACTAATAGTCTATTTCAAATACTTGTTTGGTTGTAGCACAAAGACGGTTGGGTAGATCGATAAATTGATTTGATTCCACAACACACGCGCGCGAGGAGTATTTCTGTACTCAGAAGCTGATTCTATAAAGAACTTCTCATAGTAACTACAAACATATTACTTTAAAATAAATAAGGACCCGAGTCACTACAAACTACCTAACCAGCCAGTGAAAATTAGACAACATAATAGTTTAGAAAATAGTATATTTTAGATTTAACAATACTGAACTACACAAGGACAGACGTCCTGCTATAACCAACAAGCGTGTGAAACTAACACACACGTTAGTACTTAAATCTCGTTATTTTAAATGAAAGGGTAGATCGTCACTTGTCACGTGAGCGGGTGGTTTTTAAATCAATATCTTTACTTCCACAACGCGTGCAGTGTATTTCTGATATGTTAACACCTCTTTCATTTGATAACAGAATAAAAAAAAATAAGCCTAGTTATAACGAAGAGTATTCGTGTGCATACCTAACTATTTATAAGTCTGTTTTTTTTTATTTACCTGTTTATTTTTTCCCTTTCCTTCTTTCTCTTTCTCTCTCTCTCTCTCTCTCTCTCTCTCTTTCTCTCTCTATCAGATTGTCTGTGTATTATTTAACTGCTTGTTACATATATGTTGTTATATATATTTAATTTTATGTGTGACTAACTTCTTTTTTGATCCTACTCAACAGATGTCTTCACCTCAACGACGGGGCTATGCCTGTTTACACTGCCAGTCTGTTTTCAAGCTGGGTCATTGATAAAGTTGTTATTTTATTCCCGTTAATGATATCCACCTTCTTCTTCTTCTTGCGATCGCATCTTTGATGATTACACCGTCAGACGAGTTCTCATGATGAATTCGACTGTTGTTTGAAGTTCCTCTTTAACTCCATATAGCTTTGAGTTTAGTGTTGAGTCATTGGGCCAGTATATCTTTCTTAACTGGTCATACAGAGGACAGTCCTGTAGAACATGCTCAGCAGTTTGTTCGTTTAATCCACATGTGCACAGTGGTGAAGCAGACAATCGTAGCTTGTGCATGTGTTTATTCAGTTTGATATGCCCTGTCCTGAGTCGAAAAATAGTTATCTGTCCCTGCCGGTCGAGAGTGTGATAGTCGTCTTTGGGTTGGTTCTGTTCTCTTCTGATAGTCTGGATTGCTCTCTTTTTCTCAAAGTATGTGACTTCATTATCTTCTTGTTCACATTCTCCTCCCTTTTTTGCAAGTTTATCTGCCTTTTCATTTCCGGGTACACCACAATGAGATGGTACCCACTGAAGTATGGTTCTCTTTTTGGCAGCTACCTTGTTTAGTTCATTTCTCAGATGCGGGAGTTTACCACCCTTCAGAGCTTGCAGGACAGACAGTGCATCTGTGAGGATGACTACCTGGTGGCAGTCAGATTTGGTGTTATAAATCATATTTGCAGCTTGCTCTAGAGCTTGAACCTCAGCTGTATAGTTGGAACAGAATTTACCAGTGGGAATGTGCCTAGTCTCATAGTGGTTGTCAGGATATGAGATAAAGATACCGGCACCTCCATTCCTAACAGCATTAGTTGCTGATCCATCTGTATAGGCATGTATCCATGATTGATCGGGATAGCTTTCTTGGATCATACTCATTGTAGCAGTTCGTTTTTGCAGATCATTATACTCACATCCACTTGTGAGACCACTGACTGATGTATTAATTTGGAGGGCACTGCTGGCCTGCTCCCATGGTACAGGGTATAGGGTGGGCTTCAGTGGTGTTGTCTTCATGGATAGGTCTTCTTGATGCTGTCTTATAAGTCTTTTTCCCCGATGCACAAAGCTGCTACGCTTTAGACGTCCCAATGCCAGATCATCTAGTCTTGCCTTCATTGGGTGCATTGGCATACTGTTGTACTTTTCCATCTGGATCATGGTTTTTGTGTCTCTTCTATGGGACAATGTCTGTAATCCAGCAGCCTTCTGCATCTCTGTTATTGGTGTAGTTTTCATGGCTCCTGTTATGAGCCTGAGAGCTTGATTTTGCACCTTGTCCAAAGACTGCAGATGTGAGTTAGCAGCTGATGACCATGCTGCTGAGCTAAACTCTAAGTGTGGTCTTATTACTCCATTATAAATCTTCTTTAGATTTCGTTCATTTGCTCCCCAGTTGGTACCTGCTAATTTTCTGAGTATGCCTAGTCGTCTTCGGGCCTTTCCTTCTGCATTTTCAATATGCTTATTCCATGTAAGCCTTTGGTCAAATGTCACCCCAAGATAGGTGGGGTAGCTTTCTTCCTTGATCACGGTTGTCCCTAGGTGTATGTTAGCTGATTTGTCCTTGGGGGCGAGGGAGAACAGTGTTGTGGAGGTTTTGTCTGTGTTTATTGTGATAAGCCATTTCTCTGCCCATGACACTAGCATGTCTGCTGCCCGCTGCATTCTATAATTTGCTGTGGTGACATTTTCATCAGCGCACCAGAGTACTAGGTCATCTGCATATAAGGCAGCTTTAACTCCTGCAGGGAGATCTTTCACCAGGTCATTGATGTAAACAAGGAAGAGTGTTGGGGAAATTACTCCTCCTTGAGGTACCCCCTGATGGAGCAACACTTTTCTGCTCTGCAGACCGTCAAGAGTGACTCTAGTTCTCCTGTTATGCAGGTATGACTGGATCCATTTCATCATGTTGCCTTGGATTCCACTTCTCCTAAGTTTTGCAATGAGGCCATCTTTCCACACCTTGTCAAAGGCCTGCTTGAAGTCGACCCAGATCGTTAGGACCTTTTTCTTCTCCTGGAAGGCATCTTCTATTGCTTGAGACAAGTAAGTAACTTGGTCTTCTATACTGTAGCATTCTCTAAATCCAGCTTGTTCCGGCACCAGGATCTGCTCAGACTCTAAATACCATTTCAATCTGTGGTTGACTATTCGCTCCATAGTCTTCCCAACACAGCTTGTGAGACTGATTGGCCGGTAACTTGCAGCCTCGGTCTTACATTTCCCTTTCTTTAGTATGGGTATTGTGATGGCTTCTCTCCATACTTGGGGTACCGTTCCTTTCAACCAGCTGTGGTTGAATATCTCAAGCAGTTTTGTCTTTGCTGCTGAGCTCAGATTTACTAGCATTTCGTTGCTGATTTTGTCTGGGCCGGGTGACTTTTGAAACTTAAGCTTGGAAATAGCCTTCTGTAGTTCTCCTAGTGTGATGGGTTCCCTCATTGGGGCAGGAGTATCTGTCTGTCCCATGGTTGCCAGTATTTCTTTTCTTATCTCTCTCTGATGATCTATGTTAATGGGTAAGTTGCTTTCTGAACTGTATCTTCTAGCAAACAAGTCTGCAGCTTGTTTTCCTCTGAAAAGTTTGCCACCTTCATCCAATGTGATAGTCTGCCTAGGTGAGGAACGCTCTTCATTTAGAGACTTGACTAATCTCCAAAGTTTCCTGCCGTCTTTCTCAAGGTTCAGCGATGCCGTTTTAGTTCTCCAGCTTTTCCGTTTTTCTTCTAGCTTTGTTCTCTGAAACTCTGCTACAGCCTTTTTCCATTTGTTGTGAGTTTCAAGTGAAGGCTGAGACTCTGCGTCCTTTCTAGCCCTGTCCATAGCTTCCTGACGTTCTTGGAGTGTGCTGGACCAGTATGGTATGTAGTTACGCCGGCATCCTTTGGGAATGGTTTCTTTTGCAGCTTGTAGTATGCAACTGTTGAAGTCTTTTACCACTTCATTAATGTCTCTGTTCTGTACCTTGAGGGTAGACAGCAGCATGTTCACCTGATGCCTGAATAAACCCCAGTTGGCTTTTTTGTAGTTCCATCTTGTAATGGCTGGGCCTGTACTGAGAGTTGCACTCTGGACAGTAAGAAAGATTGGGCGATGGTCGCTTCCCCCTAGTTGGTCTCCTACTTCTCTACTAATAGATCCAGCTATATCTGGTGTGGAGAAGGCAAGATCTGGTGTTGAAGTTGTGTGCCATCCTCTGGAGTAGAAGGTAGGAGTATCTGTGGCATTATTGACTAGGATTAGGGAGTGATCATCTTGCCAAGTTTCAACCTCTTCACCTCTGTGATCCAGATGGTTATAGCCCCAGCTCTGGGAGTGGCTATTAAAGTCTCCAACTGCTATAAAGTTGGTGGCTGGTACCTGTATAGAGCTGAAACTCAGGGGTTTGTTGTTCGGACAGTAATAGTTCAGGAGTTCTATTTCCATCTTGTCTACCTTTATCTGCAACAGCTGATATTCTGCTCCATCCATGAAGGTTTTCCTTTCGTGTGCAGGAATGTTATTCCTTACAAGAGTAAGTACTCCTCCTTTTCGTCTATCTTTTCTGTCGGATCTGAAGCATTGATATCCCCTTATTTTAAAGGTTTGATCTGCTTTCAAGTGAGTCTCTTGGATACAGCAAACACTGACTTGCTTCTCATACAAGATGTTTTCCAGCTCTGTCTTTTTGCTGTATCCAGCCTGCTTGCTGTTCACTCCCTCTGCATTCCAGTGCATCATGACAAGTGGCACTCTGGGTTTCTCTTTTTCTGTTTTGTTTTGGTCAGTAGTTCTCCTCCGCCGTCTGCTGACTCCACAAGACGGTCTAGAGGGTTCTCCAGTAGCTGAGGGTGGGCTCTGTCGAGGCTCAGAGCCCGGCACTGCACCTGCCTGGTGGAGCTCCACAGGGCGAGCACCAGTACGAGATTTATTTGACGGTGTACTCTCCATAGAAAAAAAAAGCGAGTTGCGTGATACTGTGGTTTCCGGTGCGCCTTCTGGCCCAGTATCTATGACTTTAGCACCTGTTCAACGGGAGAGTGGGCTCATCCCTAATCTGTTTATGTTCCCAGTAGTAGACTATTCGCAAGCAGCCTGGGGGTGTCACTGCTCTGCGCGGACCTTGTTTACCGAGGCGGCGTCCGAGCTCGTATAGTGAAAATATGGTTGCGTTATCTTCAAAATAGCCCTGTCTTTCCCATGGCTTTTCTGCCATCCTGCAACTTTGAGTTAGGGAGTTCTGAGCTCCAGTCTCTTTCCCAGGCATTTTATCCTGGCCTGGCACGCATACAGAGGACCCCACTTCTGGTTCTAAGTTAGCAGTTGGGGATAGGTGGGGTAGCACACTGTGCATTCCCCGTCATCCAGGGGGCTCTCCAACTATGCAGAGCTTGCACAATGCTGTGCTCTGGTTCCGGGCTCTCCCAAGGAATCCTCACGTCCTGCACAGAGCCACTTCCAGATACTCACCACCTGCCAACCCTCCATTGTAGAAATCTCCTGCATGCGGCCATCCAGTCAAGAGCCAGTATTAAGTCTGGTGCCCAAGTGATCCCCCAAGCTCAGTGTGCAATGCTGGGTTCTCATCATGCTGCAACACAGGGGGGATTGTGATGCTCAGCCATCTTTCTCAACTCTGCACCGATAAGTGACATCGGGGACTTAACTGTGCCTCAGTACTGGGAGGCCCCGTTTCCGGGTACACCACACACAGCCAATTGAGGAAAGGTCGCCGTGGGTGTTGATATCCACCAAAAGATAGATATAAGTGGATGGAAGCAGACATCATCATCATCATCAGTTGATAAGATCTCTATGGTGTTGTTTGCTCCACTGTAGTGTATGGAATGTCAACTTGACCTACGCATTGGTGTGTAGACATGGATTGAGTGTATAATGTGCGAATGATAATAAGGGTTCGTGGTGTTGACAAATGTTCTTTTCTCACACTCATGTATGGCTGGAAGTCATCGACACCAACGACTGTGTACCTTTTCTAAAGTTTAATTGGACGTACACACTCGACAGCACAGATAGTGACAAATCACAGGTTGGCATAATACATCATGGTACAGTGGATAAATGGTCTTGCAATGTTACATGGGCACTCATGTAGAATAATAGTATAAAGGACTGTCAGTAGCCAAGCCCTCAGTATCGCCCATACATATATATCATCTGACTTCACTGACTGAGCACGTCAGCTTATAAACAATATTTCAGATGGCTTCTAAACCTAATCTCGTTTAGCGACGATTCTCCAACATAATGTTCAGCACATATTTTTCCATATAATAATATTGAACCGCTAATAACGGGTTCTCATGTGTAGCAGTGATCTCTGGACTAAACAAGCGATAATACGGGCATCCCTTTTCTCTTCTTGAAAGTCACTACATGTTTGGTTCCAAGATGGCTTCACTCGTGAGCTGTCACTCACGTTTGGATACAGATAATGAATCTGTCCTAAAGTTAGTCATTCATTAAATCTTTCATTGCTCTGTAGATTTGATCATGAACAATTGACTGCAATCTACAGGATATAGTGCTGCTAGGAATCGAAGTCGTTTTCATCGAGTCAAATATATTCTCTTAGACATTCAAATCGTACCTATCGAAAATGGTGGCTTCGTACGAGAGTTCATAAGAGTGTCTATTATTACCTTGGTATCAGAAATATGAAAATGCCATTCCTTGGCAATACGAATAAACACTGGGGCAAAGCATACACGATAGGTCTAGACGACTATCACTTTCCCCGCAAATACTGAGATCACTTTTTCCCCGGCGACAAGCCGACATAGAAAACACAGTCCCTATCGGGACGAAGCCAAATCACACCACACTCTAGCGACACATCCGCCGAATAGCCTTTGACCTCTCTAGAGACAACAGAACATATAGTTCGACTTAGATATGTAAAGATATACAGATATAAGACAGACTCGTCCTACTCAGACAAACAATACACATAAATTCAGGCCATAGATATTCTGAAGCAAGAACAATCTATTACTACCCAAACGAAGAATAAATCGCAGAAAACTGGACTCATCCGCGGAGTTCGATCGAAAGAGCCGACACAACTTTCAAGGGAAGTAACTCAATAATGACTTTCCCTTAAGCACTTTTTTGTTTACAAAATATTTGCGAACATAACAAGTATACCAATGTATAATATTGTAAGATATCAAAGACTGCACGTAACAGTCTTACCACACCTCCCGGGAAAAAAAAATGGAACTTTTTTTTTTTTTGAAATACATCTAGGAGCAACGTACAATAGGCTCACAACGCATGAATAATGCGCAGATGAAAAATATCAGGAATACCTATAACGCCTAATATGAGGCTAAGTCGACTTATGGAGCGACTGGTGAGAATGTGTCTCATAAACTGAGAGAAATTATTTCTCTACAAGTATATTTTTCCAGGAAGGTGTCATCAAAGTATAATACAATTCTGGCAATTACACAATGCCTAAAAAATTCATATCATCATTTCGTATTAGATATCTTAAATTTATGATTTATGAAGAAAAAAAAATCATCAAAGCACAGCGGTGAATAAACATCAATGAACCGCTATGTAGTGATACAATCATTATATTATTAAATTACAAATGTGTATCTATCATGATATAGAAAAGGAACTACTATAGAACTAGACATATCAAGAAGTCTAAGCCCTAATAGTTATGTGGAATCATGTGGGCATCTTGACAGAATGTCTGCCATCACATTATCTGATCCACGAATAGCTCGCGCAGAGAAATGAAAAGGTTGAAGAGCAATTGCATATCGAGTAGACCTCGAGCTCTTCAAATTCTTACTCTGTATAGCAGTAAGAGCTTTTTGGTCGGTTTCTACTATGAAATGTGCGCCTAGAAGGAATCTCTGTAGTTTGAGGATCGACCAAACCATAGCTAATAGCTCACGGTCTAAAACCGAATAATTCCTTTCTGCCGCATTAAGTTTTCTGGAAATATACATTACAGGATGCAGAGTTCCAGAGTACTCTTGCATTAGTGCCGCTCCAATCCCAGTGGATGAAGCGTCACTACGAAGAACGAATGTCTTATCTTTAGTGGGTAGCACTAAAATAGGTGGTGTTGAAAACAGTGTTTTAATCTTATCCAGAGAGCATTGGCATTCCTGAGACCAGTGGACCACATTAGGCGAACCTTTCTTTAGAAGTGTTGAGAGAGGTGCCATGATAGAGGATAGATTCTGAATGAATCTGCCATAAAATTGAATAAGACCTAACAGACTTCTCACCTGTTTTTTAGTCTTAGGGATTGAGATGTTAAGTATCTTACTAGTATTATGGTCCTCTGTCTTTAGGAAACCATGACCAACTCGGTGGCCTAGGAAAGAAATTTCGCTAAAACCAATATAGGCTTTAGAGGGTTTCGCTGTCAGGTTGTGCTCACGCAAAGTAGACAGCAATTCATCTAACCCTGAATAGTGATCTTCCCAAGTATCGCTGAAAAGACAGATGTCGTCTAGATATGCAATGACATCTGACCGATAAGATAGGATTCGGCGCATCATGCGTACGAATGTAGCTGGTGCGTTCATAAGACCGAAAGGCATAAAATTCCATTGGAACAAACCTCTAGGTGTTGAAAAAGCCGTGAGAGGTTTGGCGCGTTCAGATAAAGGAACTTGCCAATATCCTTTAGACAAATCAAGTTTAGTGAAAAAATGAGATTTGGAGAGTCGAGTAAGTAGCTCTTCCAGTAAAGGCATAGGTTCGGCATCGAACTTCGTTACTTGATTCAATTTTCGATAGTCAACGCAAAGACGTATGTTATTGTCTTTTTTACGAACAATAACCATCGGCGAAGAATATGCAGAGGTGGATGGTTCGATTATTTTCAAATCTATCATCTCATCCAACTCTTTCTCGACCTGTGCTTGAAAATGTATAGGTATAGGATAAGGTCTAATCCTAATAGGAGTATGGTCAGTTAGAACAATGTCATGTTCAATGACATGCGTTTGTCCAGGGATGTCAGTGAGTACATCCTGAAATGTTTGCAACATAGTTGAAACTTGTCGCTGTTCTCCTAGAGACAAATCAGGAGAGACAGTAACGTTCTTCCATGATTCACTAGAATGAAGTGGGATCATTGGAAGAGGAAGATTTACATCTGAAAAACTTGTTTCCTCATCCTGTATCACGGACAGTGATGAGTAATGACCATGTGGTACTGGAGAATTGTCCGTTGCTTGGAAAATGGGTTGCAAATAATCCGGACGTTCATGGAATTCAGTAAGCATATTGATGTGGAAGGTTTTTGCTTCCCATCAATATCGACAATATAGTCGACATCGGAAATTTTCGATATTATATCGTACGGACCTTTCCAAGAAATAAGTAATCTGTTTTCCCTACAAGGTAGTAATACAAATGCTTTGTCACCAGGACAAAGTTGTCGTAAGCATCTCTTCTTATTGGCAAATTGCCTTGCCTTCTGTTTCGCAAATTCAGAAGAAGAAGTTGCTAATTTGCATGCTTCGATAATCTTTTGTCTCAACGCGATGACATATTCGTAGGATGACTTTGTGTCATCGTCAATATTGTCAGATGTAATGAGATCGTGAAGCAACGACATAGGGCCACGCGGACGCGCGCCAAAGACGAGTTCAAAGGGAGAAAATCCCGTATGTTCATTGGGTACCTCTCTGTAAGCGAAGAGGGCCGCAGGTAAAACTCTGTCCCAGTCTTGAGGATGATCCTCAGTTATCTTCCCCAGTAAGTTTTTAAGTGTTCTATTAAGGCGTTCGACCATACCATTAGACATTGGATGGTAGATACTACTTAAAGATCTATCTATCTGCAGAGTAGACATTACTTGAGACATGGTATCTGATATTAGTTGGGTGCCATGGTCTGACAATATCTCTCCGGGGAACCCCAGACGAGAAAATATAAGCCAAAGAGCATCTGCAATATCAGCAGTAGTAATGCTCTTCAGAGGAATAGCCTCTGGCCAACGTGTGCACATATCAACACACGTCAAGATAAACTGATGTCCTCTGGCAGACTTGATCTTAAATGGACCAATTATGTCTATGGCCATTTTTTGGAACGGCCGAATAGGAATGTCCGCCGCCTGAATGGGTGCAGCATGCCGTGGACCTTTGGATTTAACTTCCTGACATACTTTACAAGATCGACAATAAATCCGTATGTCCTTGTTTACCAATGGCCAAAAGAAAGCCGCAAGGACTCTTGACTTAGTACGGGAAAAACCCATGTGTCCAGCACACTGAGAGTCGTGAGCGTGCTGCAAAATTTTAACTCTCAAATTCTTGGGAACCAGGATTTGAGAATGACTTGACGTAATGGAGTCTTGAACCATACGTACAAGTACGCCATTCTTCTTTGTAATCCACGATTTACGACTTGTGTCTTTATTCGGATCACCTTTAGTTGCAAGAATGAAGAATTTCTTCAGAGTGGGATCATCTTCTTGCTGTTTTATAAACGAGTCACGAGAAATTACCAAGGGATTATCTTGGTTATGCACTTCATTATCTTCAGTAGATGAAGTTTGAGGCATATTAAGAGCCTGAGCTCTAGTGACTACAGCGTTAGCAATCTGCATGTTTTGCCTTTCCCACGTGGAAATTTGTTGCGGAGTGCATTCTTTGACTCCATGAATGCGACCGATGATGAGGTCAGCGATCGGATTCGGAAGAAGACATGCGTGTACATCTCCTGTAAAGAAAGGAGTAGCAATCCTAATGATAGCAGTAGAGTATTTCTCTAATGTGCCGCCAAATGTTACACATTTGACTACTTGTCCAGTGGCACGGGAAGGATCTACGAGTGACTGCCTAACACCAATTGTGGTGCATCCAGAATCAAATAGCACAGAGACTGGATTGTTATTCACTAAACCCTTATGTAAGACAAGAGAACCTCTTCCATCATGCGCGACTGATGCCGGAAGAGCAGGAAGAGGATGGCCACAGCTTAAAGTAGACACTGTGGTTGGCTCAAATAACGTTTTGCATTGGGGGCACTGAGATGCTCTCCCAAAATCAAAAGCGGCACATGCCATATTACTAGCATCATTATTATCTTTACTCTGTTTATAGGCTTCATTGGACTCTTGTTGTGCAGAGTTTGCCTGAAAATGTGGTTTATGTCTTTTGTATTGAGATCTACCTCGGTTATTATCACCTCTGTAGTTATTGTTACCTCTATTGTAACCCCTATTTGGGTTTGAGTCATAGTTCCCTTGGTTACCATTATCATATTCATTATAATGAGTATCTCTGTAATTATGATCTTGTTGACTCCAAGACGGATAACCCTGATAGTTTCTATAATTACTTCCTCTACGGAAATTCCTATAATTATGACCACCCCTGTGTCGAGAGCTATCAGCTCGTCTCCAGTTCTTTGAAGAAGAACCCTGAAATGATTGGTTACCTTGGTTTTGATAACTATTATGGTTACCTTTTTTATCAAATCTGTTTTGAGGTCCCTGAAATCTGTGTGAATAATTGGGATTGTATGGTGTTGCTGAAGCAACTGGCATACTCTCCTTAATCTTAGTGTTGCCAAAAGTCACGTCGGGGTGTGCAGTGACATATTGGGAACAATATTCTTCCATTTCTTTTAGAGATTTGGGTTTACGCTCATGTATAAATTCAAGGAAAGGTTTGTTCACACATGACATAATCTTATCTCTGAGCAACAAATCCATAAGTCCTTCATACGTTTTTTCTGTTTTGGAAAGCTCAATCCAACGATCAACTGTGAGACGTGCCTTTGCAGTGAATTCTGAGAATTCTACACCCGTCTCAGGCACCATCGTTTTAAATAAAAGGCGATAGCCTTCCTCACTTAGCTGATATTTTTTTATCAAAGCCGCCCTAATGACATCATAATTATCCTTATCTGCTTCTCCTACAAGGCATAATCTAGTCAAAGATTCACCTTTCAAGTTTTCTGATAATTGATTAGCGTATTGTGATTTATCCACATTATGTGTACGACAAGAACGTTCAAATCTATCCAGCCAGAATGTAATATCGTCACTGGACTGATTGAACGGTGGAACCTTAACCTTGTAAGTAGAAGGTTTACCATTACCACTAGATGCCTGATTAACATTACTCATACTTGTCAATCTCAATTTCTCTAACTCAAATTCATGTTCTCTTATTGCTTTTTTCTCTTCAGCATCTAATCTTTTTTGTTCAGCCTCCCTGTCTAATCTTTTTTGTTCAGCTTCCCTGTCTAATCTTTTTTGTTCAGCTTCACTGTCTAATCTTTTTTGTTCAGCAGCAGCTTCTCTTTCTAATTTTTTTTGTTCAGCTTCACTGTCTAATCTTTTTTGTTCCGCAGCAGCTTCTCTTTCTAATTTTTTTTGTTCAGCTGCAGCTTCTCTTTCTAATTTTTTTTGTTCAGCTTCAAATCTCCTTTCCTCCACCTGCATCTGCAATTTCTTTTGTTCAGCAGCAGCCTCAGCTTCTCTTTCTAATCTTTTCTCTTCTGCCATAGCTCTTCTCTCTTCTGCAGCTAATGCTTTGTCATATTGAGCAACAGCCCATTGTTCTAATTGTTGACCAGTCTTATCAAGGGCTTTCCCTTGTGTAATGAAGTATTCCAATGTAGACATGATGTCTAACAATAATACTAATCACCTGAAATAATAATAATACCACAAGTTCTTAATGACTTGATTAATCAGTATACTATCTCAATATCTGTGGGTCACAAGCCTTTCATAAGGTCTTGTATAATAGTAATAATAATCAGGTACTGGTTTATACCATAATCCAAGTGCAGTGCACAGGCAATTGTGTCATATGAAATATACCTATATAAAACATATGTCAACCAACAGAATACATAAAGTACAAATAGGACTGACAATACAAGAACGTTTGCAGAAATCAAAATAAATCAAATAGGGAAATCAATGAAAATAATCACTGAATCTGCAAAGAATAACAACACAAATGACGTCACAATATATGAATATAAATTGTGAATAGAACTGAAAGATAGAAAAGGTTAGACCAACAAATTACAAACAAATCAAAACAAAACTAAAGAACAAAGAAATATTACAAAAATAACAATAATTACAGACTTCACAGCTAACACAAAAGCAACAGTTGTCGCAGCAAATTTTCAATCAAGAAAATTGCACCTATAGAAAACGCCCACAACGGACCCTCTATGACGTGGGATATTCTGTTGTGAGGACGCCGCCCAACCTTAAACACAACCCGCTGACATAGAAACTAACATACTATACAAACAAATAACATGTAAACATAAATATATATATAAATTATGTGTATGATAGTATGTGTTGCAAAATAGGCTCAGTTTTACAGTAATGGCAAAGTTATTTTTATGAAAATAAACAAACTGCCACTTTATTCAATTAAACATTCTGGCCTTAAATATTAAAGTTCATATACAGAAAACAAGAAGATCCATCGATGAAAATAGGACTTCTTAGTTCACTAATACTGTCTTCCTGTTAATATTACAAGAATTGATCCAACTGTTCCGTGAAACTCTGTAATGTCTAATGTAAAAATGTCAACAACGCTGACCTACATACTGCATTCACTTGACAGGTCACGTGACGAAGTGTTGACAAATAGCAAACCAATACTGCAAGTGTGTCGTATCAGCCACAGGAAACGGTCTGGTATCGGTAATCTGTTGACTTCTGAACTTCTGCGAGGTCAAACCCAGAAAGCTGGTCCACCACTTGATAAAGTTGTTATTTTTTATTCCCGTTAATGATATCCACCAAAAGATAGATATAAGTGGATGGAAGCAGACATCATCATCATCAGTTGATAAGATCTCTATGGTGTTGTTTGCTCCACTGTAGTGTATGGAATGTCAACTTGACCTACGCAGTGGTGTGTAGACATGGATTGAGTGTATAATGTGCGAATGATAATAAGGGTTCGTGGTGTTGACAAATGTTCTTTTCTCACACTCATGTATGGCTGGAAGTCATCGACACCAACGACTGTGTACCTTTTCTAAAGTTTAATTGGACGTACACACTCGACAGCACAGATAGTGACAAATCACAGGTTGGCATAATACATCATGGTACAGTGGATAAATGGTCTTGCAATGTTACATGGGCACTCATGTAGAATAATAGTATAAAGGACTGTCAGTAGCCAAGCCCTCAGTATCGCCCATACATATATATCATCTGACTTCACTGACTGAGCACGTCAGCTTATAAACAATATTTCAGATGGCTTCTAAACCTAATCTCGTTTAGCGACGATTCTCCAACATAATGTTCAGCACATATTTTTTCCATATAATAATATTGAACCGCTAATAACGGGTTCTCATGTGTAGCAGTGATCTCTGGACTAAACAAGCGATAATACGGGCATCCCTTTTCTCTTCTTGAAAGTCACTACATGTTTGGTTCCAAGATGGCTTCACTCGTGAGCTGTCACTCACGTTTGGATACAGATAATGAATCTGTCCTAAAGTTAGTCATTCATTAAATCTTTCATTGCTCTGTAGATTTGATCATGAACACTTGACTGCAATCTACAGGATATAGTGCTGCTAGGAATCGAAGTCGTTTTCATCGAGTCAAATATATTCTCTTAGACATTCAAATCGTACCTATCGAAAATGGTGGCTTCGTACGAGAGTTCATAAGAGTGTCTATTATTACCTTGGTATCAGAAATATGAAAATGCCATTCCTTGGCAATACGAATAAACACTGGGGCAAAGCATACACGATAGGTCTAGACGACTATCACTTTCCCCACCAATACTGAGATCACTTTTTCTCGGCGACAAGCCGACATAGAAAACACAGTCCCTATCGGGACGAAGCCAAATCACACCACACTCTAGCGACACATCCGCCGAATAGCCTTTGACCTCTCTAGAGACAACAGAACATATAGTTCGACTTAGATATGTAAAGATATACAGATATAAGACAGACTCGTCCTACTCGGACAAACAATACACATAAATTCAGGCCATAGATATTCTGAAGCAAGAACAATCTATTACTACCCAAACGAAGAATAAATCGCAGAAAACTGGACTCATCCGCGGAGTTCGATCGAAAGAGCCGACACAACTTTCAAGGGAAGTAACTCAATAATGACTTTCCCTTAAGCACTAAAAAATTACCTATTTTGTTTACAAAATATTTGCGAACATAACAAGTATACCAATGTATAATATTGTAAGATATCAAAGACTGCACGTAACAGTCATGCTCTTACTCGGCATATGGCCACAGCCCACGATCGTCACAATCATGAGTGCTCTTTCTGTGGTTTAGTATTTACCAGACCCGATAATCTTCAACGGCACTTAGAAAATAAACATGGGTCCGGCTCAGCACAAACAGACACATCAGTGGTACAAACCAATCTGATATGTACCAGATGCGGGAAGACCTTCACCAGGAGCGCCGACCTATCACGACACAACAAGACCATGCACTCACTGACGCTGCTCTCTTGTGAGGTCTGTGGAAAAGACTTTTCTCGTATTGACAATCTTCGCGTCCACATAAACCAAAAACACACTGCTATTCCTACCCAGCTTTCTACCTCAACACAGAACCAGCCAGCAGGCACCACCCCAACACCAACAACATCAGGTGCCACAGTAACACCAGACTCATTGGTGAACCCACAGACAATACTACCAGATGCCCCATCAACAGCGACGAATCCGCAGACAGCCTCATTATCAGGCACCACAGCAACAACAGTGAACCCACAGATATCAACATCAGCTGCTGCAGCAGGCGCCACAGACTCGACGAGAACACCTTTAACTTCCACACTACCTTCAAGACCTTATTCAACAACTCCCATCCCATCGTCCTCTTCAACAATTCCCTCTACAAAAGCAGGCCACATTAACCCACTCAAACGAACAATCCCCGGTCCCCAACAAGTCCCTAATAAAAAGAGTCGGTTGTCCTCTGACTACGACAGTTTAAATGACTTAACAGATGACGTTAGACAAATCTATACAAATAATTGGCAAGCCATAAAAACACATGCAAACACCCATAAATACCTATCTACATTCACTTTCTTTTACGGGCCAGACAGAACAGACCCAATCGAATGGGAAATTCTGTTAGGACCTGTCTTTGCACAACAGACAAAACGCTTCAAGATTAACTACAGTTTTCACGTCGTTTTGAGACACAGAGAAACAAATGACCTCCGTTTCTTTCACGGTTCTCATAATAATGCGTGTGTGTTAGAACAGCCTCACTTAATCAACAACATTACAGATTTCAAGTCTTTTGTAGCTAACTTACACGATAGCGACATTCTCACACAAGCACAGTTAAACAGACCAAAATACTAAATATTATGTTGAACCACGTAATAGCAGTCATGGGTGATTTTAACGCCAAAGTAGGTGACAACAACGATGGAGTACAAAGATATCTCGGTACTCATGGCATAGGCTGTATGAATCAAAATGGCGAAAGACTTCTAGAACTTTGTGAAATATCAAACCTCGTTGTGGCAGACACCATCTTTCCACATAAGAATATCCACAAGATAACATGGAATTCACCTGATGGCAGAACTAAGAACCAGATAGACCACTTCTGCATAAGCGCTAAATTTCGCTCATCAGTTCAAGACGTCAGAGCATACAGAGGTGCAGAGATCGGAAGTGATCATAACCTCTGCATAGCTAAACTGAGAATTAAACTGAAGAAGTTATACCAACAGAATAAAAATAGAAGAATAGATGTACACAGACTGCAATCGAATGATATAAAGGAGGAATATAATGTCAAAATGAACAACTATTTCGATGCTTTAGGCAAAATTGACAACGATATCACCACCAAGACAATCGATACTAAATGGGAACAACTGAGAACAGCAATGACAGAAGCAGCAGTAGCGACCACCGGATACCTAGTACATAAAAAGAAAAAATGGATGAGAGAAGATACTTGGGATAAAATACAAGAAAGGAAAACAGCAAAACTTAAACTACTAGCGGCAAGTACACATAATGCAGTTGAATCTTGCAAACTAACTTATAACTTGTTAAATAAAGAAGTGAAGACAAAAACTCGAAGAGATAAAAGACATTTCATCAATGAACTGGCCGTAGACGCTGAAAATGCTGCAAGAACTGGTAATAGTAGGTGCCTTTATCAAATTACAAAACAACTATGTCACCAGCCTACTGCTATGGAAACACCTGTTAAAGGTAAATTAGGGAATTCAATACCAACAGAAAAAGAACAAATGAAGAGATGGGCTGAGCACTTCATGGAGGTGCTAAACAGACCACCACCAACAGTAACACCTGTTTTTAATAATGAAACACCCACAACCATCTTGCCAATAACTTGCGATGAATTCACGCTGGACGAGATCAAACAAGCCGTTAAAAGATTTAAAAATGTTAAAGCTGCTGGAGTTGACGAAATTTCAGGGGAAATGATTAAAGCAGTTAATGACAACAACCTCTTGAGAATTTTAGATATTATAAATGAAGTATGGAGAGAAGAACAACCACCACAACAATGGAAAGACAGTATTATTGTAAAGTTACCGAAGAAAGGTGATCTATCAGACTGTAATAACTGGCGTGGTATATCTCTATTATCGGTACCTGGAAAATTATTATGTTGCATGATGTTAGAAAGACTTAAATTGCATGCTGACGAAAAGATCAGAGAAGAACAAGCGGGTTTCAGGCCGAAACGATCATGTATTGATCAAATATTCACACTAAGAACAATTATAGAAGAATCAGTGGAAAGGCAATCGCCACTTATTATCACCTTCGTCGATTTTCAAAAAGCCTTTTATAGTCTACACCGCCCATCATTGTGGAAGATACTTACAATCTATGGTTTTCCAACAAAATATGTGAATATAATCAAAGCACTATATGACAATGCAAGATGTTGTGTTAGAACAAATAAAGGGAATACAGAATGGTTTACAGTAGAAACAGGGGTCAAACAAGGCTGTATTATGTCACCACTACTTTTTGGAATAGCTATTGATTGGGTTATGAGAAACTATACCCACAATGAACAATTGGGTATAAAATGGACAAATGGAAAATTCCTGGAGGACCTGGATTTCGCAGATGATGTAGCATTCTTAAGTTCAACACCAAGACAATCCCAAGAAGCAATAAATAATTTGTGTCATCTCTCGGTTAAAATAGGTCTCCAAATAAATGCCTCTAAAACTAAAGCTATGAACTTTTCTAACGAGACCTTTGATATCATCTTGAACGGGGAAAAACTACAGAAAGTTGAAAGTTTCAATTATTTAGGGAGTAAAATGACTCAGGATTGTGACACAACAAGAGAAATCCATACTAGAATTGCTTTGGCAGCTAGCGCCTTCAATAGATTATCTAACATTTGGAAATTACGATCATTGAATATACATACCAAGCTTCGTCTGTTTAATTCGAATGTTATCTCAGTGTTAACATACGGCTGTGAGAGTTGGAAAATAACAAAATCATTGGAGAACAAGCTGAATACATTCGAGAACAAATGTCTTAGAAAACTCATGAACATTAGTTGGAAAGAATTCAAGACTAATCGACAAATAAGAGAAGACTCCAGGCAGAAATATGTCTCCGACTATATAAGGAAAAGACGATGGTCATATATCGGTCATGTCCTACGAATGCAAAACAACAGAATACCACTACAGGCGCTCACTTGGGTTCCTGAAGGTAAGAGGAAAAAAGGAAGACCAAAAGAAACACTCAGAAGAACAATAATAAGAGAAGGAAGAACGTTGGGCCTAAATAATGTGCAAGAGCTAAGAGGAGTGGCGTCACAACGAACAACCTGGAGAGCACTGGTTTCTGCCTTATGTGCCGTGTTTGATGCTTAAAGAATTTATTATTTATTATTAAATCCAGCGACATCTTTCTATTTTTACCATATCCAAGACTACCAAATCAATTGAGCAAACACCACAACACCATCGACAAAAATACATTCTTAGAAGTACTCAACATACAACAAGCACAGGGTGGGAAAAATATTGGGTTCCGAACACACAACTCTGTTATATACACGTACGCGCAACACCGCAACTCTTTGTCTTACTTTTACATCAAACGACAGGTGTACCCAGACAACGTCACCACATCACCCCTAAACATCTTAACTCTCTGTCTTCCACTATGTACACAGATACCTACATACAGATACCTACAGGTATATTCAATACCCACCTCTCTATTTTTTACGTTGACAATGTGACGACACCCCTCAGGTCTGGTCTGCAGCTGTACCCCGGTGATATTTTATTTCTTACTGTGATAATGTTACTACTGTAACAAAACACCACTAATTGAAATACACACTATCTTTCCAATATAAATATGTATATAACAAAGTACTGTACATGTCACTATGTGTTATTTGTCAATATATACTCAGATTGCTATTTGAATAAAATATATGTTCCTACATGTTTTGTTACTACAAAACAGTATTTGAAAAATAAAAATATATTAACTAACATTCATTTTTGATACCTAAATATCGTCTAACTGTTCGTATAACTGTTGTAAAATATATATGTTCTAAATATATGTCTATAAATATCGTCTTCTTGTTGTCTAAATATATATCTCTAAATATAGCGTCTTCTTGTTGTCTAAATATGTCGTCTTCTTATTGTCTAAATATATCGTCTTCTTGTTGTCTACTTTTTTGTATGTCTAAATATATATATATGTAAAACTAAATATATCGTCTACATACAACATAACAACAACACCATTATCGAACTAATATATTACTATATGGGCACAGCGGATTGTTCAACCACTTGCTTGTCACATTGATTACGGAAACAACAATTAATATTCTGTTGTACCAATAAACGCCTTTAGGCGTAACGGAACAACGGATAATTTCTTGTTGCCCTAAGACGCCGCAAGGCGGAATGGCCACTGACTGCTTGGTCGGTCTTTGGCTAAGGATGGAAGAAGAAGAAGAATATTACTATATAAAAGTCAGTCTTAGTATATCTAACTAAATATATATCTAAATATATCGTCTTCTTGTTGTCTAAATATATCGTCTTCCTATTGTCTAAATATATCGTCTAACTGTTGTAACATCGTGTATATGTATACCTGTCTATATGTAAAATAAACAACACACACACTTCCAGGACGCAAGTTCGATAGTAGACCTAGTACAGGTCTCTAACACTTTACTCCCATATATACATATTGTATATACAACAATTAAAATACCGGCACACTAAAACCCATACTACAACACACCCCACGATTCGACAGCCCCACAAACTACAGCACACAATTAAGATACCTACAACCAAACACACTACCGGTACAATACATCACACACACAAAATCCTCCCCTAACCTACACCCCACTATACGCCCTCACCCACACCAACACAAAAAAAGAAAAAAAAAATCCGCCACTCGTTTCTAAAACCCCTTAGTAACCTTCACCCCCGTTATCGCACCACAAACAAAACCCCCACTCGCTTCACAAACCCCCCTTAGTAACCCACTAACCTACCATTATCGATTTTTGATATTTTCCGTCATTATCGATTTTTTTATATTTTTTATATATATTGTCTAATTATTGTCTGTAAACAACGGCATTATCGAACAAATTTATTGCTATATAACAAGTCATGCGTCTGATCGTCAGATTAAGTCCCCCGGTTACAATATATCGCTATATAAATAGTCATCACCCTCCGCCTGAAATTCCTCCGCCTGAAATCGACCGAGTATTTTGCTATATAAAAGTCATCACCCTCCGCCTGAATGCTACCTAAGTCCGCCATTGTATACTACTCTCGATTTCTAAACATTATTTAACTTAACATGTAAAAAACGATAGACCACGTGAAGCAAACGTGATCATTGATTCCACCAGTTTAATTCTGTTGTCAGATTCAGATATGTTCCTGATAACAGACTGGATGAATTAACAAGGTAGACAAACTTAATACAATAATAACTTCTTTTGTCTCTCCTAAACCTAGCATTAAGTTTCTGTGTTGAAATAGAGTACGGTAACAATAAAAGTAACATGCCCTGACGAAATTGAACAAATAATTCATATCATTATCATCAGCTGCCATCTCCACAACGAAGGTTGGCTGTAAAGGATCTCCAACGTCTTATGTCTCTTGTCTTGGTGGTGCACTCTGATAGACTCTTTCCTGTCCATCTCTTGATGTCATCTTCCCACTTATAGCGCTATCTTCCCCTTGCACGTTGGCCTTCACTTCTCCCTTCTATTATGGTCTTCTGAAAGCTGTTATGCCTTTTTTATGTGGCCAAAGTATTTTAGCTGCCGAACTTTGATCTCCCTCATTAGTTCTCTTTTCATACCTAGATTTTCTAGGACTTCCTTATTTGTTTTCTTCTCTTTCCATGAGATACGCCCCATTCTTCTATATATCCACATTTTAAGAGCCTCAATTCTTTCTTTCAAATGCTTATTCATCGTCCATGTTTCTGCACCATAGAGAAATGCAGAATATATATAACACTTTATGATTCTAAGTTTTAATTTGTGAGATAACTGTTTAGATGTCAGTATATGTTTCATGTTCTTGAATGTAGCTTTGGCCATTCCTATTCTCTTCTTGATTTCTGTTTCACATCTGCTATCATCTGTTATTGTATGACCAAGATATACGCTGCTCTTGACTTGTTCCAGGATTTTCCCATTTACGTTTATCTTTAATGAGGGTTTATCGTCTGTTTTGCTAATTATCATAGTTTTTGTTTTCTCAATATTAATGTCGTCCATATTCATGACTTATACTGTTCACTTGCTTCACTAGTTCTTGTAACTCCTGTTCGCTTTCAGCTAACAACACGGTATCATCTGCATGTCTAAGGTGTTTTATTGACCTTCCACTGATGTTCATTCCTGGTATTTCCTGTATCTGTTTCAAATTTTTTTTCGGTGCATAGATTAAATAGGCAGGGGGACAGCACACAGCCTTGTCTGACACCTCTTTTTATGTCTATGTATGGCGAATAATTCCTTCCAGATCATACTATGGCAGTTTGCTCCCAATAAAGGTTACTGAGTATGCTTATATCTTATAATTCACAACAACGATTCAATTTAGTAACTGTACAGAATGTTAAATTGCATGGATTGTTTGATATTTCTATTTATATTTTTCAAATACACTTTTAAAGTTTTCAACATTTTCTGAATAATTTTACTTCGTCGTCACCATTTGTCAGACAACATATTAAAATTGTATTAATGCACCAGCTGATCGTGGTTATAGTTTCATGTTAGTTCTCTGTATAGGACATAAATGTTAAGAACATAATTTTGTTTCAAACAACTCCGTTTTATAATGTTTTATGAAATTATTCACAATTATTTTTTTAAAGACTGTGTTTGTATCTGCTACTTACAGTATTTGTTACTATTACATTACTGAAGTTTTCGTTTTGTACAACAAAAGAATTTAGATTTCCGACAAAGACTTTTATTGTTACAATTTAAAGCTGCTACAAATTTTTGTTTGTAGTTTGACTGTCTAGCAGATGACATTTTAGGAACTTGAACTTATAGACAGAGCTGAGGAAGACAGCACAAATTATAACTCGGTGATGAGCAACTATTATGGCTCATATGCTCTACGTGGAACGATAAATATAGAAAATGATGATATTGAACTGTTTGAATGTTGTACTGGTATGTTTAATTATCTTTCCATTGTGTACACGGCTTTTATAAGCTGACTATAAAAACATAAAACTGTATGTTCTTTAGTGCTTAATATTTCATGTCTGTCTTATGAATCTATAATTATAAATAAATAAAAAAAAAATATATATATATATATATATATATATATATATATATATATATATATATATATATATATATATATATATATATATATATATATATATATATATATATATATATACTGTTCAAAAAAAGAAACGCAACATTATTGCAGTGGTAATGGACACCAAATTTCAAACTTGTACCAACATTTTATTTTACGGAATTAATGTTTCAATCTTGGCATGAAGAAACTTTCAGACTTTACCAATGAAATGATTTCGTTAAATTTGGTTTGGACTTTTATTCTTTGCGACTGAGACCTCCGTTTCAGTAAGGTGTATGGCCTCCTCTGGCCTCTATCAGAGAACGACATCTCCTTGAAATGGATCCGATTAGCCGTTGGATCTGTTGTTGTGGGATGGCTGCCCACTCTTCCCGCAGTGCAAGAGACAACTGTTGGAGATTGGCTGGAGCCACGTCTCGCTGGCGGAGTCGTCTGTCGAGTTCATCCCATAAGTGTTCTATGGGGTTCATGTCTGATGACATGGCTGGCCACGGAATGGTCTGGACGTTGTTGTCAGCAAGAAACTGGGTGGTAAGTTGTGCCACATGAGGTCGAGCGTTATCCTGCTGAAAAATCGACCCTCGTGCAGCCAGAAGTGGAAGGACGTGAGGACGAAGAATTTCAGCGACGTATCGTTGGGCATTCAGGCGTCCTTTAATTTGCACCAGGTCACTTCTTCCCATGAAGTTGATCGCACCCCACATCAGTACACCTCCACCACTATGTGGAGGAGCCTCATCAACGCTGTTCTGGGTGTAGCGCTCATGGACTCTGCGGTAAACTCTTCTCCGTCTTTCGTGTTGCTGGAGCACAAAAAATGATTCATCACTAAACCAAACCCATCTCCAGTCATTCCCGACGGTCCATTGACGATGCTGGTTTGCCCACTGCAGTCGGTTCTGGTGATGCCGGTCTGTAAGAACAGGACCTCTGTAGGGTCTTCTAGCCCAAAGACCAGAGTCGTGCAGCCGGTTCCTGACCATTTGATCTGAAATTCGACGAGCTGCTGACATTGACTGGACTGTGGAGGACACAGATGCAAGTCGATTCCTGAGGTGACGCAGCCGTATGAAGCGGTCTTCGGCAGGAGTTGTGACTCTGGGGCTTCCACTGCGCGGCCGGTCTGCCACTGAGCCAGTTTCTTGAAATCGCCTCCAAAAGCGACTAATGGTGCTTCTAACCACATTAAATTGTCTGGTCACTACACTTTGTGACTGTCCAGTCTGTAAACGTCCAATGATGATGAGTCGTTGTTCTGTAGTGAGATGAGCCATACTTGCGCATTGAATTTTCAACTGAATTTATTCGAGGAGCGTCAATCTTTTACAGGCATTCAATAATATGGTCAGAGAGTTTTGTGTTCAGTAAGTTTCACGGGATTCTCATGAACCTGTCACGAGTTATTGTCAAAAATATTGTTTTGACCTTGACCTCTTTCATGACCTCACGAATCATGAGGTGAGTACAATTCAGGTAACCACGAGAAGTTAATGACCAGCTGGACACAGTCGATAGGTTGACTGATGTCCAATCAGCGAATATCTTTTATAAAAGTAACATCAAAAAAGTTTCGTTTCTTTTTTTGAACAGTATATATATATATATGTGTGTGTGGTGTTTGTGTGTGTGTTTGTGTGTGTGTTTTATTTATTTCTAACATCTTTTGAACTCTCCACATTAACATTGTGTAACTTATTGAGGGTTATCTCCCCTGCTCTGCAGTAGTAGGTCGATGATGGCCAATCTCCGAGTAAAAGAATGAAGGTTTACAAAAGTATTAACCGTCAATCAAGATTACTGTTGGCAGAGATGTACATAGAATAATGGTGGTTGTATTCTAGGGAGTCTCCCAGGAAATTCTAGAATGAGGTTTATAACAATTCATTCATCTAAACTGCTACGGACTTAATATTGTCCGATAATTCTTTGAGAAAATATTTTGACTCGTATTTTATGAACCACCGGATGAAGATGATTCAGCAAAATACTAATTTAATAGCTCAGTCTCTATATGCATTTTCTTTAAATTTGTCATACGGTCGCAGACATAAAATTATGTTAATAGTGATTAATTCAACTCTAGATTTCCATTTACATAAAACAGGTTTAAAAGGAATTATTTATTTAACAAGTTTAACATGAATAAAGTTAATTTAAAAAACAAATACACAATTTAGTGCATTTTGTCATCACGGGTTGATATTGTGGTTTGCAACAAAATAAAAAAGGAGTCAACAGCTGAGTTTCTACTGAGTCTTCTTTTTCTTCCTTGATCCTTAGATGCCACAAGTAAAAGCAGTCAGTGACCATCACGTCTGCTTCCACTTTGCTCAGTCGGCCGCCATCCTTTGTGCAGTGTCTAAGCTCTGGTTGATTCTTTGCACCGCGGCCTCCACAGTTCTCTGCCAAGTTGTTTTTGATCGGCCTCTCTTTCGCTTTCCTTCAGGGGTCCATAGCATAGCTGTTCTTGTGAAAGCATCAGGGTCTCTTCTGAGGACTGGCCAACCTAACTCCAACATCTGCATGCTATGATGGTGTCCATATCCTCTTGTTTGCTCCGAGTAAACAGTTATTTTTTGGTGATGGTATTCAGCCAAAAGATTCCGAAAATTTGTATTAGGCAGATTGCTTGAAAAGAGGACAATTCCGACATTTCCTTCTCTGTAACTCTCCACTATTTCACACCATTAAAAAGCACACAAAATACAAATATCTCATATAATCTTAATTTTGTGTTTGTGCTGTACTGAGAGGACTTCCAGGATTTTTTTAGGCTAGCAAAGACTGTTCTCGCTTTATTAATCCTGTTGTTGATGTCTTTGCCTGTTCCGACGTCTAGTGTTACTATTCATCCTAGGTGTGTAAATGTGTCTGTCTATTCCAGCTTCTGGTTCCTTATTGTTATGGGGATTTCCCACATTAAGTGCCATGACCTCTGTCTTCGATAGGCTGATGGTCACACCCACCTGCTGGATACACTTATTCAGTCTATATGTTTTTTTCTTAGATGTGGTGATGTGAATGTGCGAGTAGTGCAATGTCATCTGCATATTCCATATCTCCCAGTGTAGAAAACGTTGTCCATCTAATTCTTCTTGGACTCCCCTCTCTTGTCTGGCGCATCACTCAGTCGATGACTGTTAAAAAGAAAGGGCTTGATAAGGGGAATCCCTGTCATACCCCTGTCTTCACCTCAAAAGTTAAGTTGCTCTGCCCAACACTTCATGTAACGTTAGCACAGTGGCTTTTTATCATGGTAACAGTGCAGCTGAGAATTCCATAAGCCCTCAGTTTTTTTCATAGGTGTGTCTGTGTATGCTTGTCAAAAACCTTTTCAAAATAAACAAAGTTATTGTATAGCGGTCTCTGTCAATCTGAGCAATGCTCTATAATGTTCATGAGGGTGAGTATGTGATCTACACATCTTCTGTTCTTTCTCAATCCTGCTTGTTCTTTCCTCAGTATGGTGTACTAACTTTGACATTCTCTGGATAATTGTCCTGCCTAGTATTTTACTGGTAACTGACAGAAGAGTAATGCATCTCCTTCTTGAGCATTTTGGCAATTATTTCTTTATTCCACTCCTTAATTAAGTGTTGTCTCTGTTTTCCAGACTTGTGTATATATTGGTTCTAATAGTTCTTATGCTAGTTCAGAGTCTGTCTTATATAACTCAACATTTAAATTGTCGTGACCAGGAGCTTTTACAATCTTTAATCTTTTGATAGTTCTGATGATTTCTTCTCTTTGTGGAATGTTCGTATTTACGTCTATATCATTTTCAGCCTAAGGAACATCAACTGCATCTCTGGTGGTTCCTTATTCAGTGTTTATTTGAAGTGCTCTGCCCATCTTGTTTCCTGCCTTTTGTAAATAGATATTAGACAAACATAAAGGTATGTTTTGCAGGCACTCGTGAGAAATAAAGAAATAGAAAACTAGACAACAGAAAAACAACAGACGTGAGTGGATTACCTGGGACTCAAACCCAGGACCTTCCGTGCGACACCTCCGCCAAGCTATGCAAACAAATCACACTATGCTGCTTTCCTTATATATTGTTGAAAAGGTGTTGAATTTCTGGTCATCAGACGCTGTCTTTTCCTGACTCTTGGCAATTTGATTTCGTCTCCTTACATCAACCACAAAAGTTTTTCTAGTAAGGGGGTTCTACAGTTTGATGAAGTCATATCATTTCTGTTTAGTTGCAGTGGTCCAGCAGCTCTGAGTTGTACTGAGTTCTTAGCTCGAAATGGGCTTACCAAGATTGTCGCAAATTACTGGGTGCGTCACTGTTGGTCCTTAGAGGTGTTTTAACTGATCCTTCTCTTCAGGAGTCGAATGCTTTGGCAGCAGCATGTTCCTTACGGCAAGGTCAGGGTAATTACTCACGTTACCTAATCAACTGTCTACAATACCGGTCTGGTGTAGGTGTCTACATACCAAAAAACTGAGATTAAACTAATGCCTCCTTAAGTATCGCGTCAACTGATAGAAACATCAGACACCCTCCACTTCCCTCCCACATTTCATCTTCCTCAGAATTTTGCATGATTTTCCTGGGCTTTAAATTAGAACCCATCGAGTCGGAGGAAGGTGATTAAGGAGAGCGGAAGGCGAAAAATGTATTCTGTTCATAAATAATATACATATAAAACTTATATCAAAAGGTGGTCATAAATATATATATATATATATATATATATATATATATATATATATATATATATAATATATATATATATATATATATATATATATATATATATATATATATATATATATATACATAACAAGATTATCATCATCAATTCCCTAAACTCTATGTAGCTTGATGCTACCTTTATATTGTTTCCTTGAGAGAAACCGGCACAAAGCAGTCATCAGCTTTTACAGTGGTGGTTTATGGAACAGTTCTTTTATATGATGAGGCTGCCAACTACTTGTTCAATTATACACCCACAAGCAAATTATACATGTCAGAAGCAAATATAAAATGGTAAAATTTATATATTGCTACTTACGCCAATTCGAGTGATTTAATACACAGATTTGATCCATACTTTATCAGGCAACTGTTTAAGTTACTGTCGTCCTCATATGCGTTAGTTGTCTAACTTGATACACTTGAGTATGGTTTCTAGGACCTGGAGCGTTAAGTATTAATGCTGGAGTTTGCTAATTCTTTTAATTTTGAAAGTGCTCCCAGTTCTTTCGCCAGTTCTGTAGTGGAATTCTAAATTTTTCTTGTTATTCTCGCTGTCTATGATTTCTCCTTGACCAAGATTGAATACAATGTAGAAAGGTTAAAATGCTTTAGGTTTTAAGCGGAATTTCGGACCCTGCACACTTGCCTCACCGGACCCTCTATTGATTTAGATCCAGTCATAATAATGTACAAATGTTGCTCCGTGAGGTTTATGGTGGGTGAAACCCGATGAAATTAATTTTCATTTCCAATCTTAAATAACCCTCATGGTAAGGAGTTTGATTTTGGTAAGGGTTTCCCCATCCTCCTCATATGAACATTATCACCTACTTATTTAAGGTATTACCGTGCCCTCTAAGAGTCATAATTACCAAAATCCTGCCATGATTTTTGCTACTGATAATGTCTTTCAAGGTTGTACTAATTACATCGTTGTTTACTAGAATGATTAATCTCGGCGGAAGTGTTATATCATTTATATGCCTTGATTTGAAATTGTATCAAGATTGTTACTCCCAGGACAACATCCCTGGCCCGAAATTATTTCCCATTGTCCAAACTTTTCCACTTGTCATGTCCAGACAGAGCGGAAGAATAGGCCTTGTATTTGTGCAGTCATGCTTGTAAAATTAACTCGTTACTATAAAATGCCATCTGTTGTCCTATTATCAGACTCGTTCCCCATATGATTTTCAATCAAGTTATCAAGACTATCAGATACGTTGCGGTCTACCCGGAAGGCGTTTCGTGATCTGACAGGCGATAGTTCACTTAATACCTCCACTCCTGATGTCCAAAATAAAAGTAAACTTCACAGAGAACAAACAGAGGTCACTGCGTCATTGTCCACTAGCCTTCGCATAAGCGCCGATGAAGGTAACCAGGTCCGAAGTGTCCTGACGAAGTTTAAGATTATTATCAGTCAATTTTGATGTGGAAGTAAAGAAGTCACTAGATTCTGTGAAAAAATGATGCTCACATGAATAATGGCAGAGAGAAGTGGAGTGGAGACAGGAAAATTGGAATACAGGATGGGACGTTCTTTACGTTACATAAATGTACACTTCAATATTTAAAAAAAATATGGTTAAATAGATGTACGTCTATTCCTAGTTGTTGTATTATTATGTTGGTGAATCTTGTATGAACCTTGCATGTAAATGTTGGAAATGGCACGCTTTAACATTGAATATTTCTATACTTAATGTGTTTAAATATCTGAGTATTGTAAGGTTTAAGTGGTGTATTCTTCTATAATTTTTTTGATAGCAGTGTATGTACTGACCTAGTGATGATTTTTGAAAAGGTAAATACACGAAGTAAACTTACTATTCATATTAGAAGGAAACAATCTGTATTCTTTGTGCATGTTATGAAAAGAAGACAACTGGTATACATCGTGACAACAGAAAATATTGAGAAATAGAGAAACAGGACGACAAATAGAAAAGATACAGGACAATTAGACATCATGTCATGGCAAGAAGTCAACATCAGAGTTGATAGAGAGTACTAGAGGCCACAAGTTATGGAGAAACATGATCACTTACGTCATTAAACATGGTGCTTTAAGAAGAAGAACTATCTGTCTATGTGTACACACGTTTGTACTGTCATATTAAATGTTTGAAATGTGTATGCTTCACTACCGGATTAGTGTCTACTTAAGTTATTTGTATATATTTCTGCTTATCTAAAATATTAAAATATTGTACGTTCAGCAGTTTTTTTGTAATTCTTTGCTTGAAGTGTATAATGCATTTTTTTGAGACGCCAGTTAAAATGAAATAAGTGGAAGTTATTTAATGAGATGCCAATTAAAATGAGATAAGTGGCACGGTGTTTTTTTAAGACGTCGATCAATTAGGACATAAGTCAAAAGTTATTTTATGAGACGTGTATGAAATATGAGGTTAAATGTAAAGGAATTTTACGAGACAAAGATTAAATATGAGATAACTGGGAAGATATTTTATGAGACAGTTTAAATATGAGATAAGTTGGAAGAATTTTTATGAAAGCTGGTGAGGTAAATAAAACTGTAGACTGTAACAGAGATTGGGAAAAGTATGTTTTGTTCTAAATAAATTAATCTGAGTCTGGAGAACATATTAACAAACACATATCTAACAGAATAAATGACAAAAATGATCCTGTAATGTTATACAGAGCCAATGCTATGGATGGTAATAATTAATAGTCAACAAATAACCAGCGACAGCAACATCAGCGATAGAATTGCCTCGCCTGAAAAAGTGATGTTAAAAAATTAAATTAGCAATTTTAAAGAATGAAACACGAATACTGAATCAATACTAATAAGATTGGGTGATGAAAACCGACTGACAAGTGGGGAGACATGAAAACAAACGAACACAAAGTAGTACAGAGGTTGAAGATCTTGTCAAAATGATAAAATAAATAAAAATCACCGCGTTTTTAAAGTAAGGGATAGTTCTAAAATCTGTTCTGGGTGAGGGTTGAATACGTAATTAAACGTTAATGTAGTCATTGAGGACACAGGACAAAATAATTTATTTATTTTTTTACCACTGTGTAGTGTTTGAGTGTTTCACATTTAATTTTGTTTAGATAACATATTTCCTTATTGGACTTGGAAAAATAAACATTTGAATGTTTTATATTTAACTTTTTTCAGTATGTAAATCTATTTCCTTTGACTTGGAATAATAAACATATGAATGTTTCATATTTAACTGTGTTTTTTTTTCAGTTTGTATATCTATTTGCTTTTACATGACAGACTCAACTTTCTGTTTGCTTTTACATCACAGACTGAACTTTCTGTTTACTTTCACAAGGCAGACTCAACTTTCTGTTTGCTTTTACATGACAGACTCAACTTTCTGTTTCGTTTGGTTATAACGGCCATCTTCACTGCACACGGACAACTTCCTCAGTGTTCCGATCTCCTCCCTTAGATCACACAAGGTGCATCTCAGCAAAGTGCACGAACTACGCAGCACCGCCAAGGATCCCAATATGTTGTATATAGAAATCAGGCATTTTATAAATATGTTTATGTGGTGGGGAGGTTTCCTAATTTTTAAAGTTTGCCTGCGCAGTGCCCTTATGGTCTACGCTTTACGACTTCAAACTGTCGAGGTATTTTTATCGTGCGCAACTTGCACACGGTACGGTACTTCCTTATTTTCGCCCTTATCCGAGAAGGCCAGACATTCAACATCACTACCCAGTAGATAAGGGAGGAGTATGCCATCATTAGGAATCACTAGTTATAAAAAAAAATTCCATCAAATATATTCCCTGTACTGAGAATGAACCCTGGACCTTTAGAATGAGATACGGATGACATACCTATTGCCACTCCCAACCCCTCTGATATTTTAACAAGCTGGAACTAGTTACAATAAAATGTTTGAAAGTTAACATAACATTTCCTGACAATATTTGATAATGTCCACATATTATTGTGCTGTACTCGCCTATAATTAATTGATACAATGAAAACAATACAGACGGGAAAGAGCAGCCAGAAAATTCAAAGAAATGGGACGTCTCGCAAAATATACGAGTCACACTCGCTTCTTTTATAAACGAGATTTCTAATTTTATCCCCAAATTTTTTCTTTTCTTTTTCTTTGATCCTTAACTGCCGACCGTCAAAGCAGTCAGTAAATATCACGCTTGGTGGCGTCTTGTAGTTGAGCAACAAACTGCTTCCACTTTGTTCAGTTGGCAGCTGTCCTTCCTACAGTGTTCCGACATAATCCGGAAGTTCGTCCCGCATCAAAGTTCTTTTCATGTGTTGCTGTTTCCGTAACGCTTCACATTTTTTACATACAACAGGGGTGTCGGCTCTGTGCTTTAAACACACAACCTGGATGATCTGTGAACCAGCTTTTGTCTGACCCCTACCCACGCATACTTTCCAGCTGGATTGAACCTACCAGGGGTAAAACTCCCGCTGGCAAAGCTCTGGTGGTTGTCTGGGTACGCAAGCTGCCATACTGCTACGAGGTACAGGTACCACTGATGGAGTTACATTTTGTCCGCAATAGTTCACTTTTATCTGCAATTGTTAATAACTCCCTCGTGGACGACAAGAACAGCTATGCTATGGACCCCTGAAGGAAAACGAAAGAAAGGCCGGCCGAAAACAACCTGGCCGAGGACTGTGGAGGCTGAGATGCAAAGAATGAACCAGAGTTGGGGCACTGTACGAAGGATGGCCGCCGACCGAGCATGGTGGAATCAATTTGTTGTTGCCCTACAAGACGCCACCAGGCGTAATGGCCACTGACTACTTATGTGTGTTTGTATGTTGATGGGAAGTATAAATTGAAAATGCATTTAGTTGGGTGTGGCAACATTTGAACCCTGCCTCGTGCTGGGACGAAGCACATGAATGGGAAAGTTTAATTAATTAATCATTATATGCTTGAAAGATTACACTGACAAACAACATTTTTCTTTCTTATATAAGAATAAGTGTTCTTAGGTCAGTTTCTTGCGCTGATTTCAAATCTGAAATCCGTTTATCTCTATCACATCGGGTTCTTAAGATATTTGTGAATAAATATATTTCTGGGAAACCGTTATTTGCTCCGTTTCATTTTTACTATATAACTTATTAAAAATTAATAAAAAGCAACATAATTCTACTTTTTATACTGCTAAAAGATGCATGACATATGTTACGCGATTTTTCAAACAGTTACTAAATTTTGAAATAATTCTGAGCAAAATATGGCTTCTAGAAGTTGTAGAAATTCGGCTGATCTGTTCTGTTACGTGTGCGGATATTTTACCAATCGTGTTGACCAGAAAAACTTTACACCATTACTAAAGAAAGCATATGAACTTTATTTCGATTCGAAAGTTGATGATGCAAATAAATCTTGGAAGCCAAATGCAGTTTGTTCGATACATTGGCAGGTTGGTTACGAAAATCGCCGAAGCATAAGTCGATGCCTTTTGGAGTGCCAGTAATATGGCGTGAACATACAAATCACACTACTGATTGTTACTTCTGCTTGACAAATATCCATGGTTTCACTTTTAAAACTAGAAAGTCTGTGGTTTATTCAAATATTGAATTGGTTTCGAAACCAGTGCCTCATGATCCAATCACGTGTCCGATCCAAGTGCCACCAGAACAATATCCGTTGGACATGAATGAACCATCAGAAAGTGATAGTTTACCTGCTTTAGAAACTAATTCTGACTCAGATTACATACCGGTGAATGATGGTGTTTACTTAATTAATCATTCAGAACTTTCAGATCTAATACGTGATCTCACTCTTACCAAAGGACAAGCGGAATTACTCGGTTCGCGACTCAAAGAATGGAATCTTTTAGCGCCCAATACTCCGATATCTAAATTTCGTCATAGACACAGAGAACTTGTTCAATACTTTGAGATGGATGATGACATTTGCTATTGCAAAGATGTAAACGGTCATGAGCACATAGTCAACGAATGGCGATTTTTCATCGATTCTTCCAAGACTAGTCTAAAAGCCATGTTATTGCATAACAGAAATTTATTTTCATCAATTCCAGTCGCCTACTCTGTTCATATGAAAGAAACTTATGACAATATGGTTATACGTTTGAAAAAAATAAAGTACAATGACTACCAATGGCGGATTTGTGGAGACCTAAACGTCATTGCAATTCTCACGGGCATGCAGACTGGGTATACTAAATTTTGTTGCTTCCGATGTGAATGGGACAGCCGCAACAGACAGGAACATTATGCAAGAAAGGTGTGGCCTATCCGGGATCGTATGCAGCTCGGGCATAAAAATGTAATACACGAGCCATTAGATAACAAAGACAGCTTCATTTTACCACTGTTACATATAAAGTTGGGGCTCATGAAGAATTTTGTAAAAGCGTTAGATAAAACGAGCAAAGCTTTCACTTATCTTCGAGAAAAGTTTCCGCAAGTTAGCGATGCAAAGATAAAGGAAGGTATCTTTGTAGGACCTCAGATTAGGAAAGTTATTGCAGACAAACAATTCGAGAACTTGTTACATGGTAGTGAACTTCGCGCATGGATGGCATTCAAATCGATCGTCGATAACTTTCTGGGAAATCACAAATCTGTCGACTATGTTGCATATTGTTAAGCAGTGCATGGATGCATACAGAATTATGGGCTGTAACATGTCCCTCAAAATCCATTTGCTCGATTCGCATCTTGACTTTTTCCCTGACAACCTTGGCGAAGTCAGCGATGAACATGGAGAACGATTCCATCAAGATATCGCCGTAATGGAGTCACGTTATCAAGGACGGTGGAGTGTGACCATGCTTGCCGATTATTGTTGGATGCTTCATCGCGATGTACCACATGCCATTCACCGACGAAAGTCGACTGCAAAGAAATTCAGAAAAACGATTTGCAGATTTAAAAACAGCGCATTAAAATTGATCAGAAAAACATAGAAATGTTAGAGAAAGAAAAAAAAAGTTTTTTTTTGTTAGTCAGTGTTATTTGTCTGCACTAATTAACGCACAGCTAACGATTTTACCCACGAACTGGCTCTTCTGTATACAAATGTAATTAGATGAGAGACATCATGCACATATTTAATGAGAAATCACAGCTAGTGGGTGTGAAAATACACTGGGAGAAAACACAGATAATACGAATAAATGCAGGAAACGATAACAATATTGCATATAAACAAACATCACTATAAAATGCTGACTTAAATATACATTAGAAGCAATATAGACGGTTTTAGGAACAGAAGTATTATACACCGTGAGGAAAAGAAATCCATGACCTTTAAATATTTTTAGAATCTAATCCGAAAATGACCCTATTATTATAAAACTCGGTGACAATTATGATAACAATATCCATTTTCGAATTTCAAGTCTCAAATTTCGAATTTCAAATTTCGCGCAACGAATTTTACGCCTTGCAGGTGGCGCTGCATACAACTGTAATTCCTCTGCTGCAAAATTACATTCTCTGAAAAAGAAAAAACGGCTATCAATTTTCTTCGACAAAACAAAAATTATGGTGCGAAACGACTTCTTAAGGAGTTTCCAAACAAAGGATGGACTTTAGGCGGACTGACATATCTTTTGCAAAAGATAGACCCAACCCGGCAGTGTTGAACGTCTAATGCACTGGCCGAACACGCACTGCGCTCACCGATGACAACATCAATACTGTTAACGAGATTGTTCAAAGTCAAGAAGTACGTCCTCGAACACATCTTTCCCAGCGTCAAATTGCTCGTCAAATATGCGCTTCTCAAAAATCCATGGGCAGAATCATCAAAAAGGAACTTCAATTAAAATGTTTGAAGAAACATCGGGCGACAGAGATGACTGAACGCAACAAAGAGTCACGGCTTTCCCGGTGCCAACATCTTTTGCGTCGCTTCCCAGAGCATAAACTGAGTTTCATATTTTTCACGGATGAAACACTTGTTACTGTTGTTCGGCCTACCAATAGTCAGAACGATCGGGTGTATGCACCGGTTGTCACCAGAAAAAGAAACATATCTGCTAATCGGTTGCTGCGAGCAAAACCAACGTTCAGCAATTCATTAATGGTTTATGTTGGTGTCTCATCACTGGGCCACACTGGAATTCAGTTTGTTCAACCTAGTATCAAGATAGATGGCGATTACTACCGCAACAACCTGTTGATGAAGTGCCTTTTTTCCTGACATGAGGGAAATGTCAGAATTCTTCATCTTCCAGCGCGCCGCCTGCTCACCGTGCTAGGGATACAGTTGCGCTGCTTACTCAGGAGACAATTGAATTCATCGAACCGAATTTTGGCCACCAAATAGTCCAGATCTTAACCCCCGTTGACTATGGGATTTGGAGTGTTTTGCAAGAGAATGTCTACCGAAAGAAAAATGGCAACGTGGATGAGCTAAGAGAGCGAATAAAGCAGGCATTGGATGAGCTAGAATAGCGCACAATTGATGCGTCAGTGAGAAAGTGGCGCACCCGAATTCGCGCATGTGTTGCAGTTGGTGGCGGACATTCTGAGCACTAAATGAAATAAGCAAAATGTAGGTAACCATTTTCTCACCATTTTTACCAAATTTCAAAATAATCGGGTCATTTTCGGCCGAATTTTTCAAAATATTCAAAAGTCATGGATTTCTTTGCCTCACGGTGTAGACAGTTGGAGGAACAAAAGCATTATAGACAGTTGGAGGAACAAAAGCATTATAGACAGTTGGAGGAACAAAAGCATTATAGACAGTTGGAGGAACAGTTAATGATTTCAAAATAAGAATACAGAAGACCAGAGGAGCTTTCATTGTACTAGGAAATAAATTCGACATCAACAGAAGTCCAGTCCAAGATAATAATCAGAATCTTCAATTCAGATGTCAAGTCAGTCCTTTTAAATGGCTGTGAAACATGAGAGTAAGAAAATCAACAACCAAAAAGCTTGACTTATTATCACGGATTAAAAAATCCATCAGTGACACATTGGCATTATTTTACCAATCATTATCATTTACCAGCTCATCAATTTCCAGTACAGCTCTCCCATTATCTCAAGTTCTGCATTCTCGACCAAGACTGATAATGACTTGCTGGTAGTCCATCCAGCTTTCATCTGACTTACTTCACTCTTCTCCTTTGAATGTTTTTTAAGTAGACAAGTTAGTATATTATTCTATTGGATATATACATATATTTCATTGTGGATATATAAATGTTCCTCTTGGATAATCAACCATCATTCTGAAATTTGCAGTGTTTGCCTAATGACACTAATAAACTAATTGAAATTTTTCTACAATTGCTGTGTTAAATTTGGATCATTTGAAAACCATTATGCGAGAGTGCTTATCACTGAACCTAAAGGGAAGAATGAATCTGGGTTGAAATAATGAGCAAAAGTCAAGAATCTCCATCTCAGACGGAAAGCCAGTAGCACTTGAATAACAACAACATCAAAATAATTAACTCCGATTGAAAAAACCAATATAACTACTTGCACATTTAACTGACTCGGGCACATATACATTACATTGGCGCCGTGACCTGCCCTTTTCTTTAGTGAAAGCAGACAGGAATAATCACTATAATTGATCCAAGTCAAGAACAACAGCAGCAACAACAGCAGCAACAACAACAAACGTTGTATACACAACAGCAACAACAGCAACAACAACAGGCGTTATATGCACAGCAGCTGCAACAGCTACAGGAAATGCAACAGGCAAACGTCCCTCCTGCTAACATACCCTTACCTGTAGAGGCTAAACCCACAATGACCGCGTTGCAACGGATAACAGACACGCTATCCAATGTAGATCACTATAATAAGTATAACTAAATTTGCTCGGTTATAACCCCCTTCACGGGCGATTCTAACACATTTCGGAGATGGCTAATGAACAGACACAGATATGTGAGCAACAATACGTATTGCCGGAGAGAACCAGAGATCAACAATACATATTACCGGAGAGAACCAGAGATCAACAGTACATATTGCCGGAAAGAATCAGAGAGCAACAATACATATTGCCGGAGAGAATAAGAAAGCACACCACATAACTACAATAGAAAATCCCAGATCAAGTATCGAGACAACAGCAACAAAACGGGTCGCATAGCCACTGTCGACAGCCACTGGAATAGTCTCAATAAAAGAGATTGTCGAAGGATCGCCATGTCCAAAGAAGCCTTTACTAGGATGAGCAAAGTAATGAAAAACCGAGACATCACCATAAGCACAAAAATTCACTTACTAAGGGACTACGTGTCGTCCGTTCTTTTATATGGATGCGGATGTTAAACAATGAATAAGCAAATGGTGAAAAAACTGGAGGAAGCGGAAATGTGGTTTTTGAGAAGGATACTGAGAATACCGTGGACAAAGAAGAAAGCAAATGCTGAGGTATAGACAGCTGCGGGTGTTTATAGATCGCTCATCAAAACCATCAGGAAAAGACAAATGAAATTTATTGGACATATTAACAAAAGGGTATGAGTAGAGGAATTAGTCTTATGTGGGACAATACCCGGCAGGAGAGAAAGAGGAAGGCAGAGAAAGATGTAGGTGGAAAGCTTAAACAACTGGGCAACAAACAACAGCATGGGCAACAACAACCTCATTAGACTATCAAAAGACACAGAAGATTGGAGGGTCATGATCGCCAATGTCTGTTCCAGACCAGGCACCTGAAGAAGAAGATTAATAAAATATTAAGAAAAACGACTACATGCCATAAAAATACCAAGGAAACTAAGTAACGACTTGTAGTTTTTTTTCTTCTGATATACTTTTACATTTTAATCAGACATTATAAATACATATTGAAAATGTATTATTACATTTGTTATTTGTGTACACATTTAACTGTTTCCCATTATCAATAGTGACACGTACACATATTTGTTTATGTTTATTTATTTTGTAGGTGACCAGTGGCTGTCACTTGTCAACTAGGACGTAACATTTGTATGTAACCAGTGCCTGTTTCTTGTCACTTCGGAAGGAAAATAATTTGTGTCTGTGACCAATGTCTGTTTCTTGTCAACTCGGACGGAACATTGTGTCTGTCAGTAGTGAATGTGTCTTGTCAACTAAGACGTAAAATTTGTAAGTAACCATTGTCTGCCTTTTGTCACTTTGGACGGAACATACATAGTGTCTGTGACCAGTGTCTGTTTGTTGTCAACTCGGACGGAACATAGTTTCTATCAGTAGTGTCTGTGTCTTGTCTGCTAGGACGGAACATTTGTGTGTGACCAGGGTCAGTCTTTTGTCAGCTTGGACGGAACATTTTGTCTGTAAACAGTGTCTGTGTCTTGTCAGCTAGGACGCACGATTTTGAATGTAAAATCTTTAGTTACTACTGTGGGACATACATTGTCATATACAATTAGATATTGAACATATTTATTAATTATTGAGATATATTTATCACGAGTATAAGTTACACAATTTTTGGGGGGAAAAGAAACATAGCAGATGGTATACTAGAAACAAACTCAAACACAACCAGCTGGCTTTATAATTATTTAATGTGTAGACAAATTTCACTTGACATAATAATCAAGTTTTAAATCATGGTATTTATTTTACTTATTTATTTGTGGCTCCTTGTTATACAGATACTTCCCTAATAAAATACTAAATGCAAAAACAAACATGTGAATAAAAAGTAAATTGTTGTGGTGGCGAATTTGAGGAGAAGGACAGATCGGATGAAATGGAAGAATAAAAGATAATATTAATCTTCATGTTAGTGCACTAGTTTGAAGAAACTGCCTCTCCTTGGGAAATAGTCTACTAGACATCCCTAATGTAAAGACAATTCTGGCAGCTAAACATGATGTTTTCTGGACAATAAATTCTTTCTCAGGAATCCAACAAATGGACTATGTAAAGCACACAAGGTTGAAAAAGGAGATTTGGTATCCAGCCACATTAACTAAAATATGCTGACTCACTAGAAGGTAGTTTAATTATGGCTCAGCCCCCAGGGTGTAGATTTATGTTTAAAACGAAATAAAGCCCAAATAAAGATAACAAGATAAATAACAACAGACTCTGTTAAGCTAAATTTACAAAACAAATATAGATTCTCACAACACTTAAAGATTTACAATGAAGAAAATTGTGTAGTTTCTTATGTTTAGAAAAAAAAAAGAAAAAAAAACTATGGTCATCATATGGACCATGAGATCTTTTCTATGGTAGTTTTGCTGGTAGACGTTATACTCATCTCCTTAAGGACTGTAGTAGCTGCGGAGATGATTGGTGTTTGGACTCTCTTGCGTTAGTCTTCCCCAGCACTTAGGTAGCATAAACAGGTCAATTGATTCAGGGGGTGGCAGAGTTTGCTTCCCTGGATTCAGTGCACATTACAGATACGGATGGAGTAAGTCAGCCCTGCTGAGTACCTCTTCTGCTATAGGAACTATGAGTTTGAGCCCTCTGTTAAGGGGTATTTGGTAAAGAATGGGTTACAGGTTGAAAGGATATGGTATGTAGGGGTAAACTGGGTTTTGGTATGATCATCTGGTTTGCCTCATATAAGACAAGAATGGAAAACTGCTCAGCAATATACCAGAGCAAATGAAGAGGTGGACAGATTATTTTGAGGACCTTCTCAATAGACCAACTACACAAAACCCCCCGCACATCCAGCCAGCAGAAGAAGAGCTACAAATTAACGGTGAAAGACCAACGAAGGAAGAAATAAAGAGCGATAAAGCTCATAAGAGATGGAAAAGCGTCTGGACCTGATGGCATTCCAGCAGAGGCCATCAAAGCAGATATCAACATGGCTACACAGATGTTATATAAATTACTTGGTAAAGTCTGGGAAAAGTAAGAGATACCAGCAGAATGGACGAAAGGATATCTGGTTAAGTTGCCTAAGAAGGGAAATTTACAAGAAAAAACGCACACACATACATAAATATATTTTTTAAAATGGTAACGGAAAGGACCAAAAAAAGGGGAAAAAAACCTACTTCAGTTCGAAACATTTGATTATAATTTTTTGTTATTCACAAACTCAGTAATTATTAAGGTGGCTGGACTTGTCTGGTAATACGTGAGGTCTGGAAATGTGTTGGACAACAAACAAAGCTCCTCCTCTAAACCTCCCCTGATAGCTTCTCCCTGGCTTCTCACACCATTAACCTGTACACCTAGAACACTCCCCACGATATTCAACAGCTCTACCTCTGGAGACTGCATTATTCCAAACTCACATCTGCAGAGTCCCGTGCTATCTCCCGCCGTATAAATATTTTAAAGACATAAGGAAGGGAAACCAGAGGCCTGTAAACAGTAAATAAATATTACACAAACATTAAGGTATCCTCCCTGATAGTGTGATTCGCTTGCAGAGTTAGGCGGGGGTGTCGCACGGAAGGTCTTAGGTTCGAGTCCCGGGTAAGCCGCTCACATTTGTTGTTTTTCTGTTATCTTGTTTTCTACTTCTTTATTTCTTACGAGTGCGTGAAAACATACCTTAAAGTTTGTCTAATATTTATTCGCCATAGAAATACATCGTCACCAAGCCTGCTGATATGTGAGGAGCCATTGTTGTCTGGCGCACTGACTTCAACCTGCGAGAAAGGATTAATCAACTGATCTATGGATTTTCTACAGACTGCACACTAATAATGCCATGGTCTCTAACTATCGACGTGTACACAACATCCTAAAACAGCTGATCATCAGTAAATCTCTACTCTCCAACGCATTTCATCTCTGGATTCGCGAACATCCATAACTCTGACAACCCTGGCGTATTAATACCCAACATTCTTTTGCCTGAGGCTAACTTTTCACTTTTTAATCTATGACCTCTCGTCATGTTATTACTGTTTTATTCCATCTCCACATTTTGCCATAATTGATAAAAGATCATGAATCGACCTTACATAGTTTAATCTATCCTCCTACACAATATCACACGGTTACCAGTTTGAATCCTCATATGACATTTAATTTTAATGTGACACGGCCTTTTTTTCAACTACTAACTCAAAAACTGTGAACAAGTTTTTCTCAACACAAGTCCGTGAATGGCACATACTTCTTCTTCTTCTTCGTTCGTCCTGAAAAGGACGTTGGTTGCGTTGTTTCCATTTACAGTGAAGATGCTATATTTGCGCCTTTCAGCCGACACATCTGACCTCAGCACGGCAATTTTGGGACCAGGTCAGCCTTCCTCTTTGATCTCTACTCACTCGGCCAGACTGCAGTGATGCAGCCTGTCTCCAGGAACACCACTTGGAGGTGGAGTAGGGTCTTGGTCAGCTCTGGTTTGCCGACCCTGACGCAAGCAGTATAGCCATGGGTTGCTAACTGCATTCCTCACTGCTGACGCGTCTTAGGGCCCGGAAGCATGTTGACTGGACTGTGTTGTACCGAAAAATGGCACATACAGCCAACAACAAACAAGCGTGGAACGTCCTTTTTTATACATCGTATTTGCATTACCATGCAAGCAATTTTCTATCATTATGATTAGAAACTAGAGGAATATGTTTTAAAAACAGTTTGCTTCTGCTTTTCATGAAACTCCCAGAAGTCACTCACGCACAATTTTTCAGTTGTGCAAAACACTGGTTTTTTCTCAGGAAACTGTACTCAGAACAGTCTTTGAGCTATGGGATGCTTTACTTTGTAATTTCAATTTACCTGACAACTGTGCTTGATCATCTCGAAACAGATAAGAAAATGAACACAGCATGTACTGCATAGTGGAGGTGTCCTTAAAGTATTTAGCACCCAGGGCGGATCCTACCTTTGGCACACTCCACCATAGAGAAATACACTAGCAAGCGTATGTTTAACAGTAAGTAAGCCTACTGTCATAATTTTGTCTGATGGTACTCCATTACAGGCTGTCACCTGGTGTGGACCGTGCCCTTGCCCTCCCCCTTAGTACGCCAGTGCAGCCCAGACGATTACTGTTTCTCAGATACGTCCTTAATAGGCTATTATGACGAATAAAAATTGATATCTGACTATTCTGTTTAAAAAGAGTGTAAGTTATGATTAAAATTCATAACGATTATGTATGTATTTAAGTTAGCTCGACAGAGCTCCATTTCTGATACGTGTATACGGAATTACTCACTAGTAAAGGACATAACGTCATACCGATATGGTACAGTAGCAGACGCAAATTTGAAGCAGAAGTTTGGGTGATCGTCTGCTAGAGAGAGAGATGCAGTTTGTGTTTTAATGTGAGCGTACGCATGTGTATGAGCTCCTGCAGTCTACTGTGTTTTTCCTGCGTTTTACCATCACTAGGGCATCAACATACTTTGTTGAGGTGTTCCTAGTGTACTCTGAGTCAACAATTACATTATGACGATGATATCTATTGTATAAATATATTTAAAATTGTGAAAATGCCAGGACAGCGTCTCCTTAGCGAACGGACTGCGTGATGACTTTATGTATACTGCATATTACTTCATTTGCTTCTGGGCTAAAATAGATTTCATGGAGCTGTTTAACAAAAGCCATTAAATTGTGAATCGTCAATTGTTCAAGAGGTGTTGTCAACTAATTGACTTTATATTGATCCGTGTCTGTCGAGTACACCTACGTTCACTTTGGCCACATATATTAATCCGAACAATATATTTTAAAAGACGGCATGCATCAATGGTAACATCAAAAATGCCACTCTGGACACGATAAGTTTTGAAGGACATATTGGCATCAGTTGACATAAACTGACCCATTTGGCGAAAAATACAAAACAGGTGGTACATTTCTTTGTACAATTTGATGGAGGATGTGTAACACATTTACTGAGGCAGCTGAGTGCATATTAGAAAACCTTTTTCAAAGTGACATGTCAAATGTATTAAAACATAAAACAATTATACAATCGATTTTTATTGTCAGAAAAAAACATTATTGCAAAACTCTACCTTCTGATTCCAAACTATATTACCGTTAACGTAATTTGCTTTAAACTAAAGTGCCACATTACTGACAAGGCAGAAGAAAAGGAAGCAGATTTGTAAACTCTTGGAGGTCATAAAGATGACGTAAGTGCACAATATAATGTTTCGTTAACAAATTTTCACCTTTTTCTCATTTTCCCTTTTTAGCACGACAGGTACATTTTGAGATGCCATATCTCAAGAAATAATTTTTGGAATGTTCTGAAACTTTGCAGCGTGTTTTCTAACAACCTACACCGTGCGCTGAAGCAAATTGTGTTTTGCCTTCTCGATTCGTTTTATTTTTACAGATGTTTTGCGTACTAATGAGGTTCGACAAATTTCCAATTTTATTTTACAAATGGTCACACATAGAACATGCTATATTTTTTTATATCCCAAATATTTTTGGTTTAGGACATAGTGCATTAATTTGTGGACTTTTATGCAGAATTTCAACTCTAAATGTTGAGAAATAATTATGTTATGTGGATTTAAATTAACCCTCATATTTTTATACTGCGGCGGCTATTTTTGAATAGCTAATTAGCACAATTATGTAATCACTCATATGGTTCGATTTGTCTCTTACCAAGGAACACTTTGACATGTATATGCAAAATGTAAAGTTATATACTGCTCAAAAAAAAGTTAAAGGCCACTTTCAATTTTCAGGTAATTTCAACTAAGCTGTTTTTTTTTTAAACCTGAACACTCAGTCAAAAAAGTTTTGCTGCATTTTGTTGCATGCTTAAACAATGTTTGTTAATCTGACAATAAATCAAATCTGTGTTACGTGTGTGTACCTCCAAGGTCAATCAAATCCACGTGGTGGAAAGGGAAATAATGCATGTTTGAAAATGCTTCCTATGGCAAAGCCTGCTGATAATATTGCTTAAATTTGCTTTTCACGTGCAAGTCGTGACTATAGTGAACTTATTTCACCCACTTTTCGGAAGGAACGGGCAATGGGTATGTTTGTAACATTTAACATTTTAGCCATGGGTCAGATTGTTGCCGTCTTGTGGTAGACCTTGGACGTCCTGACCTGCGTTGTTCTGTGACACTGCCGGTTGCATTATAACGATCATGCAGAGTTTGTATGACTGAGTGGGTAACTCCTAATCTCCTAGCAACTTCTCGCAGCCCTACATCATCCTCCAGCCATGCCATCGCTCTCCATCTGTCAACATTGGTCAAGCGTCTTAGCTGAGCCATGGCTAAAATGGTAAATGTTACAAACATACCCATTGCCCGTTCCTTCCGAAAAGTGGGTGAAATGTGTTCACTATAGTCACGACTTGCACGTGAAAAGCAAATTTCAGCAATGTTATCAACAGGCTTTGCCATAGGAAGCATTTTCAAACATGCATTATTTCCCTTTCCACCACGTACATTTGATTGACCTTGGAGGTACACACACGTAACACAGACTTGATTTATTGTCAGATTAACAAACATTGTTTAAGCATGCAACAAAATGCAGCAAAACTTTTTTGACTGAGTGTTTAGGTTTTTAAAAAAACAGCATAGTTGAAATGACCTAAAAATTGAAAGTGGCCTTTAACTTTTTTTGAGCAGTATATATAAGAATGAACAATTGGGTATAAAATGGACAAATGGAAAATTCCTGGGGGACCTGGATTTCGCAGATGATGTAGCATTCTTAAGTTCAACACCAAGACAATCCCAAGAAGCAATAAATAATTTGTGTCATCTCTCGGTTAAAATTGGTCTCCAAATAAATGCCTCTAAAACTAAAGCTATGAACTTTTCTAACGAGACCTTTGATATCATCTTGAACGGGGAAAAACTACAGAAAGTTGAAAGTTTCAATTATTTAGGCAGTAAAATGACTCAGGATGGTGACACAACAAGAGAAATCCATACTAGAATTGCTTTGGCAGCTAGCGCCTTCAATAGATTATCTAACATTTGGAAATTACGATCATTGAATATACATACCAAGCTTCGTCTGTTTAATTCAAATGTTATCTCAGTGTTAACATACGGCTGTGAGAGTTGGAAAATAACAAAATCATTGGAGAACAAGCTGAATACATTCGAGAACAAATGTCTTAGAAAACTCATGAACATCAATTGGAAAGAATTCAAGACTAATCGACAAATAAGAGAAGACTCTAGGCAGAAATATGTCTCCGACTATATAAGGAAAAGACGATGGTCATATATCGGTCATGTCCTACGAATGCAAAACAACAGAATACCACTACAGGCGCTCACTTGGGTTCCTGAGGGTAAGCGGAAAAAAGGAAGACCAAAAGAAACACTCAGAAGAACAATAATAAGAGAAGGAAGAACGTTGGGCCTAAATAATGTGCAAGAGCTAAGAGGTGTGGCGTCACAACGAACAACCTGGAGAGCACTGGTTTCTGCCTTATGCGCCGTGTTTGGCGCTTAAAGAATTTATTATTATTATTATATATAAGAAAAATTCGTGTTTCTACCCTACGGATACGTTAATTCACTGTTTTACTATTAAAAACAATAAATTGGCAACACTGGCAACTTCAATACCTTTGCGCGAGGCTAGAGAGAATCCATGTGTAAGTTATGAAAATTATCATTATTTATAAATAGATGCGAAGAATATATACCTTTGTCATCTTCAAGTATCGTGCTGGTTGGCGTAGGTGACCATGACGGTTCACAATTTCTTTCGCTCGATGTTGTTTATCAATTTCGTTGTTAAAAGGACAATGTTACTAGAGACTCCATGTTGAATTTGTAATTTAATATTCAGTTGAAAAAAAAAAAAAAAAAACACACACACACACACACCCACACAAATAGTAATACGTCTTACAAGGAGAAGGACAAGAAATTTAATATTCAAAGTGACCTCAGTGCTTCTCGGGCGTTATTATGTTTTGGCAAAGCTCGAAACAGTGTTGGCGATAGGTTCACTCTTTCTATAGGCCTTACTATGTAGTTTTGTATTTTTTATTTGACCCATTCACTAAAATTTAAGGAAAGTGAAATAATTGTTTCTTCTCGTATTAAACCAATTCGCTGAACACAGAGGAGGTACGGGCAGCGTTGGCGTCGCTGGCAGTCCTTTTTAGGGCTTCATCTCGCTAGCAGATAGATAGGCCTAATGTTAGTTCTTTTTTTAGGACCAGGTGTCTATCAACCCTAGTCGGGCTAGCCGTCCTTTTCATGGCTTCATCTCGCTAGCAGATAGATAATGTTAGTTCTTAGTTAGGACCTGGTTTCGAGGCTAATTCATGCTAGCTGATGGATGCTATTTTTTTTTTTAAAAGAGGTCATGGGTGTAGAGAGGGCACTTAACAGCTGACCATTATTGCCTCTGCTCATCCACCATCTTGGTCTACCCTGTTTAACCTAAGATTTAGTTATAATTAGTTTATTTAGAGTCATTTTATTTTCAGTTTTGTATTAAATTTAGATACCTAATGTCGTTTGCGTTTGTTGGTTTTAATTTATATGAGTAGGCCTATTTGTTCTTTTTAATTTGGTGTTTTTTTTTCCCTTGTCTTTCCTAATCCTATGCTTAGTCCATAATTTTGCTTTTATAAAATTATTTTTTTAAATTTGTTAGTTTTTGTTGATTAATTCCTATTTGGTTGAATTTATTTTCTCAAGTATTATTACCATACCTGTCAACCTCCTGAGACAAAAATCTGTACGCCAGACCCAAATATCCTTACAAACACCCAAAAATCCTTACGCAAAAGATATATTAATAAATTATACACAATACAGTTTTAAAACAAGAAATGGCATATACAAATCTATTAGCATTTGAATTAGTGTGGTATAAAACATGCTAATAGTCTCATGCTGTTCTTTACATATAAAAAACTTAGTGATCGTGAGGTACTATTCATTCGATGCACAGTGTTTTGTATTATAATCAACACATGTACTATTAGCACTTTGCAGAATTGCATTTGTGGGCTTAAAGTCTGCACAGCATGTATCAATGTTAATCTTACACTGTAAAAAAGAAGTGAGTGTGTCTGCATTCATAGACCTCCTGGACTTTTTTATTGAAAAATAAAGCAGCGAAGTTTACGCAAACAAACTTTTTTTCTAGTTATGTAGGGCCGACACAGAATATTATGACATTAATTTATTGGAAATATTTTAATGATCAAAATATAACTGGAAAGATTAAGAGAACGACAAACAAAAACAAAAAAAAACATACAACAAAGCAAAGCAAACAGCTAACAGCAACAACAAAAATAATTTAACAAATTATGAACAGAATATCAAATCTAGGAAGAAAAACGTAGCACCAAAAATTTACAAAATTATTTAAGAGTTGGTAGCCTAGACCAGTGATAATAGATTGCCACTTTATTAAAAAATAAAGCAGCGAATCTTGACCGCTGAAATAAAGTAGGTAGGCCTACTCAATGCAAATAAACTTTATTTTTCTACTTTTGTAGGGCCTACACAAAATTTTATGATATTAATTTATTGGAAATATTGAAATGGTCAAAATATAATTGGAAAGATTAAGAACGACAAAAATAAAATACAACGAAGCAAAGCAAAGCAACAGCAAAAAATAAAAAAATTAACTAAATTGTGAACAGAATATTAATCTAGGAAGAAAAAATGTACTACCAAAAATTTACAAAATTATTATTTAAAAATTGATAGCCTAGACCAGTAATAATAGATCACCGCTTTATGAAAAATAAACGAGGAAGTGGAGGGGATAGAATTTCGGTTCTTGCCTTCAGGGAAGTACCCAGTTTTTATTTTATTTAGTTTTTATGTGTCCTATCTAGCCTTCACTTTCTTTCCTTTCCTGACGAAGGCCTTGTGGCCGTAACGTAGACTATTTTCTTTGTCCTTTGTCCTCGTAAGACGAATCACCTTTTTTCGATTTTTTTTCAAACCCATCCATCCTATGAAAAATAAAGCAGTGAATCTCGATCGCCGGAATAAAGTAGTCCTACTCAACGCAAACTAACTTTTTTTTTTTAGTTATGCAGGGCCTACACATAATATTATGACATTAATTTATCGAAAATATACTGAAGGGCAAGATACAACTGGAAAGATTAAGACAGCGATTAAATTGCAACAAAGCAAAACAACAGCAATATTTAACCAAGTTATAGGTACTTAGCTTTTTTTAAACAAATTGGCCTCGAAGTGTCTTGGCAAGCGTGACTGATAACAGGTAACTTTAAAAATACGTCATGTCACGTTGAAAGCCGAAAGTGTTTGAGGCCGAATTCCAAGTTTTTGCCGAATTGTTGGGTATAAAAGGATTTGATTGGTTGCTGCAAGAGACTTGAGTTTAAAAACAGACGCCGAGATTCCCGGAATAAAAAAATTGGTTTAAAAAAAACCTGGGCTAGAAAATATTTTCTGATTAAAAATTTTTAAAAACTTTGGTTGGAAAATTTTTTTAGAATTTAAAAAAGAAAAAAAAATTTCGATTTTTTTTTTTTTTTTTTTTGGGAAGGGAGGAAAAATCCGTACAACGAGTCTGTACGGCCGTACACTGCTAAATGTATCAAAAATACGTACATTGTACGAAAAATTCGTACAGGCTGACAGGTATGTATTACTGTTCTTATTATTAATGGTAATGTCACTGTTGTTAACCTTAGGCCTGTATGTTGTCTTTTGTTTTGTGTATATATCGTATGGATGCTAGTAGTCCTTTCCCGGGATTAAATTTCATCAACCCAGCTCTTCTGTTAACAGAGTTCACGTATTTTTAAATAACGATTGGCGAATTGCATTCGGATATAACCAACGGATTTTAGTCTAAGTTAAAATTAACATGACTCACCCTTAGAAGTCAAAACCTAAAGCAACAACCAGGCCTACATTATTTTTAAAAGTCCAAATGTTATACATAAAAACATGACATTGGCTGAGGAATCATGTGAAATGCTTATTTACTTACTTAGTCATTCCCCTTCTACTGTGAGGTGTAGAGGTTTGGAAGAGAGAGCGCCAGACTATTCTATCAGCTGTCTTCTTCCAGGCCTGGTTCCATTCCAGTCCTCGGTCTTTCAAAGATTGTCTAATGTTGTCCTCCCAGCGGACTCTCAGTCGTCCTGGGGGTCTGGATCCCTGGCTCTTTGTTTCCCATGCTTGTCATGGTAGCCGATCTTCTCCCATTCTGCAGACATGGCCAAACCATCTTAGTTGGGACTGTTCTACTTGGGTCTGCAGCGGGTGGCATTTTAGGCCTTGATGTATTGTCTGGTTGTGGACCATGTCTCTTCTTGTTACTTCAACCACCTTCCTCAGATACCTCATTTCTGAGGTTTGGATATGGCGTTTGTGGGTTGTAGTCATTGCCCATGACTCGCATCCATATGTCAAGACTGGGACATAGGTGGAGCGGGATACAGCCATCTTCGTTTTCTTACCAACCTTTTTCTTGCTGAGGAATCCTCGATTTATGGCCTGAAAAAGTCTCCCAGCCGCTGCTTTTCGAGTGGCCAACTCTTCTTTGATGCCTCCCTTTCGGTCTATAATAGCTCTGAGATATTTAAAGTGGTCGACCTGCTCCAGGACTTGTTCTCCCAACTTAATCTGATGTCTTCTTTCTTCTCGTGATATCCCCATGGATTTTGTTTTAGAGCTGCTTATGACCATCCCTCTCTTCTCCAGCTCTTCCTTCCAGACTTGCAGATTGGATTGGAGATGTGTCTCTGATTTAGCAATTAGGACAACATCATCAGCAAATGCTAGCTCTGAAATACAAACCTGTCTCATCTTCCAGTACCCCACTGAATACTTTCTTGTTCTCTCCTTATATGCCTTAATGACATCGTCCATGAGGAGTATGAAAAGATAAGGTGACAGGATATCACCTTGTCTTACACCAGTGATGGTCCTGAACTCTTCCGACTTATAGTTTGCTGCCCTCACATAATTTCTGTAAGACTTGTAGAAGCTCTGTATAGCATGAATCAGAGGTGCTGGAATGTTCTTCCTTGCCAAACAGTCCCAAAGTTTGCTCCAGGGGACCCTGTCAAATGCCTTTTCCAGATCTATGAAACAAAGATAGATCTCACTCTTGTACTCAAGGGCCTTTTCACTCAGCTGCCTGAGTGTGAAGATTAGGTCTTGAGTACTTGGAATCCGCACTGGACCTCATCCAATTGTGGCTCAGCTAGGCATCAGATTCTCTGCTCTAGGATTCTAGAGTAGATTTTACCAGTGACACTGAGAAGGGATATGCCTCTGTGGTTTCCACATTGTCGATTGTCTCCCTTTTTGAAAATCGGTGTTATATGTGAAATGCTATAAATTGTTATTTGGTGTGAAATAGTAGGCCCTATCTGTCAAGTCTTGTGAAGTGTAGACCTGACTGAAAAAATAAATAAAACAACCTCCCGAAGTAAAATAAAAAGTAAAATTCCGAACTTACACATAGTCTATATAATTGGCAATAAAATGTTCAGAATATCAGTGCACATTTATTTTGAAACTTATCTACATATGTTTATCACAGTCAGTTCAAAGATGTAATTTTATTATTTAAAAAAAAATATATATTTTCAAAACCACATATTTCTGTAAAAACAGGCACCCACAATTGGTGCAGAATTGGTTGCTTCAGGTGGTGTTTTAAAAACAAGCAGTAGATACATATGTTAATTCACTAGGTGCTTTTGGTATAAATAAAAAATATAGGAAATTGAATTAACAAACCTTGTGAAATGCTTTAAATCATTATTTCATTAGAAAGTAAGTGTGTTTTTCATTGTGAAGTGCAGATGTGATAAAAAATAATTTTAAAAAATTGTGTCCTTCACTTAAATAGTTTAGGTCCAGTTTAATCTATGGCCATAAAATGTTCAGAATGTCAATACACATTTAGTTTGAAACATATCTACACATTTGTATCATTATCAGGGATCCCAAGATGCAGCAATAGTGAATGCAGTCAGCGACCCATAGCTTGACTGCTTGCATCAGGACCAGCGAACCAGAGCTGGTCAAGACCGCACTCCACCTCCACGTGGTGGTCCTGGAAACAGTCTGCAGCAGTGCAGTCTGGCTGAGCGAGTGCGGATCGCAATGGAAAGGCACACCCGGTCCCTAACCAAATGCCATGCTGAAGTCGGATGTGTCGACCGAAAGGTGCAGATATCACAGCTACGGCGTAAACAGACACAACACAACCACCGTCCTTTTCAGGGCGAACGAGGAAGAAGAAGAAGCAGAAATATCATTATCACACACATATATAATTTTGTTTTAAAGAGAAGCACATATATTTTTTAAACACACCTAAAATGGTTCATTTTCCCCCTAAATGTTGTTTAGAAAACAGGCAGTAAAAATATAGGACCTACATTGAATCAGTAGTTGCATGTGCTATGAATAAAAATATGGGAAAAGGGCTTATAAATCTCATGAAATATTTTAAAACTATTTTGTTATGTGAAAAAGTGTCTGTGTCTAGTGAAGTGTAGACCTGATTGAAAATAACCTTAAAATACTATTAAGTAAATGTGTATCCATTTTAAAACACATCATCCCTTTTTTGTCACAATCACTTCAAAGATATAATTTTTAGGACTCTTTTTCCAAAACTGCATATTTCTGTAAAAGCCAAAGATGAAACTACTATAACTAATATTACTTACATATACCAAATCATATTTTATGTTTCACAGAATAATTTTGCCACTATTCATATGCTTTCATGGTAGTCATAAATACATTGTGGCTAGTTTTGACACCCAGTGCAATAATGATTGGTGTGCTGATGGCAGACAGGTGTGCTGCAGAGGACACAGTTCTTATCTGTTTTTGTATAACATATAAGATGTCTTGTGTCACAAAAGCTCTTCAAAGCTGAGGCTGCTTAGGTCTAATAATATCAGCAGCTACATTTTCTTGGATACTTAGTGTACTCGGAGCAGCAGAAGCATCAGTTAGTTGGTGAAGGAGATTTCTCTTGAACAACAGCATAATAAAAACAGTATAACATTGAAGCACTGACCTGCTCTGCTACAAGCAATCAGAAGAAATTTTTTTTTTTTCAATTATTTAAAAAATTTTCTATTATGTACACTATAATAGCCGAGTCTTTGATTCAGAGGGTCATACCCATTTATTGAATTTTTGTATTCATCTATAATTGTCAGCTTTACAATGTGCTTCCATGTGGTTATGGTCTCTACTTAGGCCTGAGAAAACACATGGAAAACTGATGCCTTGGTCTTTTTATCTCTAAAGGCTGTACACAACATCTTGCTTGTTTATGTCATGTACCATCTATATTCAAGATAACTAAGGTGCAGAGTCTTCCATTTCAATTGAAAATTTCTTAAGATAATGTTGAGAGTGCCAGTGTAGTTTTGCTTCTTTTTCAGTAAGATGTCATGAGTACACTTGAGGTATAATTCCTCTCAGTAAATGAATGATAGTCTGTACCCAAATGCTGTAATGGGGTCTGAAAAATCTATAGAGCTTGGCAACTGTTTGAATCCACTTCAAGATCATATGATGTATCTGAACCAAAATATGTGAACATGTTCACCACATACCAAGTTGCTGGATCACATAAACCAAAGACTTTTATGTGATATCTGCTTGGTTCATGTGGATTATATTGCTTGTATTGCCATCTGCTTTTGTACCCTAAGTCTGTTTCATCCAAACTGAGGTTTTGGAATGAGTGAAATGCATTCTGAAATTTTTATAACAAAATGCTCTTAAATGGTTCAATCTCTTCTTGTCCTTGTGAGTGTCATAAGAGATATGAAGCATTATATGATATAATGCTTCATTTCTATTTCATAAAAACATATGACTAGGCCAAGGTGTATACAATTCTGCAGATGTAGACCAGTAGTCATGAATGAATGGTTTCTTCTGAATCCCAATATTTATTAGGACAGCAGTAAATTTATCCAGTTAGGGGTATGTGACTTTGGTCCATCGAGCAATGCATTCCTTGACAACTGAGGCAACAATAAAAGCCCTAACTAAGATCTTCCTTCACGAAGGCTTTCCTGACTCAATTGTTTCAGATAATGGAACACAAATTACGTTGGTCAAGTTTCAACAATTCTGTTTACTACATAGAATTGAGCATCTAATGAGAGCCCCATTTCATCCAGCTTCAAATGAAGAGGCAGAACGCTTTGTCCGCACCTTCAAAACCTCAATGGCAAAGATTTACTGGGGAGGAAAGACACGACATCAAGCTCTGGATGAACTACTATTCGCCTACCAGACAACACCAAATTCTATCGCTGGTAATTCCCCTGCTGAGTTGTTACATAGGCCAGAAAGCCACCAACACCAACACAGGATGGCTACCAAGCTATGAACAGATCAAAACAAATTGACATTCTGCGCCTCAGAACAGGACACAACCGACTCCGCAGCCACATGTATACAAAATTCAAGATTGGCAATTCAGCCATGTGTACATGTGGACAGGCACCCCAGACTGCGGAGCATGTACTTCAAGATTGCCCCGAATATGATATATTGAGGTAAACCCACTGGCCCAGAGAAACAACACTGGAAGCAAAACTATACAGACCTCTGTATGAACTACAAAAGACAGTGAAGTTTATACAAGAAACAACATTGCAGATATAGAACATATTTCAAGCAAACGAAAGAAGAAGTAGAAGTTACATAGGCGTCTGCCAAGAATACAATTGTCATTGCTAATGCCTCATCAAGAACGAAGAAGTACAGCAGCTGGAGTTAAAGGCTCAAGATTCAGAATTGGAGACCCTGTGTAGGTAAGGAACTACTCCTCAAAAGGTGATCCTTGGATGCATAGTCACTGTTACGTCCTTTTTCACCCTGGGTATTTTAAGTGTGTAGGACTTAACAATATTGTGTGTTGACACAAGTCTAACTGTTATTAAAAGGATACGCATCAGCGTAATTAAGTATGGTTAATAATGTTTAAATTAGTTGTGCACGAAAGAGCACATATTTGGTGCGGTATTAAATTGAAGGGGTTGCTAATGATTTTTGATGACGTAGTGAGGAGAGATTCAAGATGTCAGCCAGACCTGTCAGAGGTTGGTCTGTATTGTTCAAAGCTCCAGTCTATGGGTATACGTTTATATTGTATTAATTACCTTCCAGGAGGAAGTGTTGGCAGCTTCTCTTTTACTGTAAGTGAATGCTGGATGCATTGTGGTATAATGCTAGAATAGTTTAGTCAGGGCTTCGGTGATGTCATATTCCTCTGCTAGTGAGGACTAAACTGATGATTTTATTTATTGAAGTTTTTATTGATAGCCTGACAGTCTTGCATATGTGTCTTGGAAAGAGGAAGTTCACGTACGTAAGAAAATATATATATAATACCCTTGCCATCAAAACGGACTACGGCAGGTTGTGGGAAGTCAATCAAATTTATTACTATGGATGATGAATATGCACTGTTTGTTTAATATGATACCTTCCTTTTGATCTACTATGGATGTCTCAAATATATTGTTTATGAGGCCAACCAAAAATGGGACATTAATTTATATTAACGTTCCACGTATTTAGTACCATTGGCCATAACGTTTATTGCCGCCCTTGAGAGGTCAGCCGTTATCTAGTATGTCAATTAAGTACATGATCAATATATATTAACGCTATGCACCATGATGTCCCAATATAATTTGATACATGATTGATGATGCCTGCTGTGACCATGATTGAAGTTGTTGCGTGTACAAATAAATTGTGTCGTCTACGTTGATCCACAAGTCCAGCGTACCTTACTAACTGTTGGTCAAGTTGATGACACATCTTGTCAGTGTTGTTGTCATCATCACCATTGACATATCAGCTCTCTAACCACATCAATATTCATTCACGTTGTTGAAGTTGTCGGTTACCTGTAAGAACGACCAAAGCTGATAATAATTAAATCAGCAATAATCAGAACATTAGCTAACCGAACCAAAATATAACCATCACAACAGTTGGTCGTCTCCAGAAAGAAAAGAGAGCGGCCACAGTCACATCATAAGAACTATCGGTTGCATGATGTATACAGTTCATCTGAGTAACAACATGAATGTAAGGAAGCATCAAAACCAGTTAAGCCCGGGAAGTCTCATGAAGATCAGACCACCCACCGATGACAGCTATGATGACATTTTACTCAACAAAGCCATCATGGATCAAGTTACCAAGGCAGCGCCTAATCTACAGCTTGACGCACCAGAGCCTATCAAAGAAGACAGAAGTGTGGTGGATGTTGCAGTGACTCCATGAAGATCTCAAAGACAATGAAGACCAGTTGTCAGATTTGATCCTAGCTCTTAATTGCTGGGGAGTAACAGTTAAAGTTTAGAATGGAACACCAGCTTCATTCCTGTTATATCGGCTTTGTTTGGTAATATGCAGTGACCGCACAAACCGGATGTTGTTGGGTGACCAGCGGAAGAGACACACGTTTTTTCCACTGTATGGTGCTGGATGGCAATCAGCTAGGAACATACATTCCTTATCATGTTTTCATTATGTACATATTCATCTTGGTCGAAAGTATGTGTGTTCTGTTAAAGTAATTAAATTGTGGGTTCTTTATACAAAGTCTTATGTATTGTTGGGTGAATGGAATACACAACACTGACGACAAGGTACACAGCAGTTTGTGATTGCAGTAGCATCCTTCAATCGCTTATCTTAGAAAGCAGAACCTTGTCATCAATGTCTGTGACATAAAAGCTAGCCAGATCTGTGCACTTCTGACGGATCTCTTAAGAACTATCTATCTTGAAAAGAGTATCAGTGTTGAGAAGGAATTTAAATTCTGTGTTTATATTCTTCAGTTGACTGAATGGTATTGAAATCTCCTGCTGTAGTCTGTCTAGGATGCAGCTTATCACTTGCACAATCTCATCTTCTTCCATAAATGTAGTCTTTTGCTAGTTCACCGGGCATCACTCGTTGACCTTCAACTTTGATGTGTTGTACCTCTTTTTGCATGCCACAAAGCGTCCATTATCTGGGAACTTTGTGGTACTCAAAAGGTCAGTGCTTAGCATGCTGTTACGCATAAGAATTATTATGACATGAGATGGTCATACTTATTCACTGTGTCCGAAATTATTCATTCTAATATTCAGGATCTTGTATGTGTATGAAGTAAGAAATATGGCTCTGCTGAGACTTTATTGGCTATGTCATAAATATGATAATTATTATTGCATAATGCATGGACTTATTTTCAAATAAGTGCAATATTCAGATGATTTCAAAGTGTACGGACAAACTTTAATTGTTGGCCCAATATAGTTTGCCTTATGGACTTCATGTCAATTGTAATCTGTGTGGATCCTCAGAGTAAAAAGTGGAAGATGTCTAATAAATATTGTACTGTCCTGTTTTTCACATTTGGTCTTTACATTTAAAACTGCTTCTTTGCAAACAATGTCACTGGTTTTGTTAAGTTCTCTTTCGAGAGACTCCAAATCTATGATGTTCCTTCATGGATCTTTTAATTGTTTTTGTACATGGTCAATGTTTTCCAAGAATTTGATACCATAAATAAAGCAAAGCTTTAATGTGAAATTAAAAACATTTTGATGAAGCTTCTCAAGTAGATCTGCCAATTCATCAAATTTTTTTTATAAATGACTGTAACAGCTTCTACTCTCAAACTCCAATGGAGTTGCTTCTGTGCAACATGGGCTTTGGGAGCTCACTAACGTTAGTTGTGATCATACAGCCAAAGAAGAGAAATACTTTGGATTTGAAGTCAGAAATGACATTGACAGAATCTATTGAAACAGAACATATTTGAATTGTTTTATTAGGACACATGTGTTTGTAGAGAAATGACTTGAATTTTTGGTGTCACTCCCTCTGTGCCCAGGGTGACCTCCACCCCTGCCCTCCCTTCACTATGCCACTGGTGTGGGGGGCCTTGCTTCTGTATGTCTTGGCTTAAAATCTGAACGGAAGACATGAATATGCAAGATCGTGTGCATTACGTAGACAATTAAATCTAAAACTGCAGATACTAAATACTTTATATCACAATTATAACTTATTATGGACTTACTTACTTACTTAGTCGTTCCCCTTCTACCGTGAGGTGTAGAGGTACTTATTATGGACTTACTTACTTACTTAGTCGTTCCCCTTCTACCGTGAGGTGTAGAGGTACTTATTATGGACTTACTTACTTACTTAGTCGTTCCCCTTCTACTTATTATGGACTTACTTACTTAGTCGTTCCCCTTCTACCGTCAGGTGTAGAGGTACTTATTATGGACTTACTTACTTACTTAGTCGTTCCCCTTCTACCATGAGGTGTAGAGGTACTTATTATGGACTTACTTACTTACTTAGTCGTTCCCCTTCTACCGTGAGGTGTAGAGGTACTTATTATGGACTTATTATTACTTAGTCGTTCCCCTTCTATTGTAACTTATTATGGACTTACTTACTTACTTAGTCGTTCCCCTTCTACCGTGAGGTGTAGAGGTACTTATTATGGACTTACTTACTTACTTAGTCGTTCCCCTTCTACCGTGAGGTGTAGAGGTACTTATTATGGATTGAACATAATTTTTTTTATTAACTAAACAAAAATGCTGCAAGCCCTCCTTGCTAAGATTTTTTTTTTGGTTAATTTGTTTTCCATATCCTTGCAATCTGACAATGTTGAAGAGTTATGCATGTTTGATGATTGTATGTCTGTGATGTCATTTTCAACAATCTTAGTCATAAAGCTAAATCAGTTTTCAAAGTGTTTCTCTAACCAATGCTTTTTAATTTTTCTACAGGGTGTTTATAAAGTCCTGTGCAGTGAATGTGAAAAATATTGTAGAAATTACGTCACGAATGATGCTAATTTACGTCATGACATTCTGTGTTCCACAATCCCGTGTGCAGCATTACACAACAAGCTGTTGTTATATTCACGGTTTCATTGCTGAAAGGAAATGGTGTTAGCCATTGAAAACAGGGTACTTTTGGTGGAACATGTCTTTCGTAATGGTGGCAAATATACTGAAGAAGTAATTCGACAATTTGTGCTGAAATTTCCAGACTCACAAGTCCCCCACCGCAATGCGGTTAGGAATTTGATTGACAAGTTTCGTGCTATGGGTATTGTGGTAGATGCGTACCGATTTGGAAGGCCTTCAACTTCAGAAGACACAATGCTTGATATCCAGGCCAGAATTACAATGAGCCCAAATAAATCTTTACGGCAGTTGTCTCAACAGGTACACTTACCGATGAGTACCGTTCACAAGATTCTGAAGAGTAAGCTGCACTTTCGTCCATACAGATTGTGTCTCAACTCCATGAAAGAGATTACCAATCCCGATTGAACTACTGCATGTGATTTCAGAACTTTATTTGTGAACAAGGTGATGAAATCCTTGACTTGACTTTCTTCACTGATGAGGCATGGTTTCATCTCTCCTGTTACGTGAACAGTCAGAACAATCGTCTGTGGAACAGTGAAAACCCCCATGAATTATATCAAGTGCCGCTTCACGATCAGAAAGTCAGAGTGTGGTGCGCCATAAGTCGTATGCGGATAATTGGGCCAATATTTTTCAATCAACAATCAATGCAGAATGTTACCGTACTTTAATCCTGGAACCATTCATAGCCCACCTTACAGAGCTGGAAATTAGAGAAGCCTGGTTTTAGCAGGATAGGGCAACAGCACACACAGCCGCAACATCACTTAATTATTTAGAAGGCATATTTGCAAATCACATTATTTCACGTGGAATCTGGCCTGCTTGTTCACCAGACCTAACTCCGCCTGACTATTATCTATGGGGTGCACTGAAAGGAAAAGTTTATGAAAATAATCCGCAAACAGTTAATGACCTAAAGGCAGAAATCGTCACCCAGATCCAGCAAATATCACCGGCCATTATCCGGAAGGTTTTCGAAAATATGAAGAGGCGAGTCAACACATGTCTTGAGGCCCGGGGTGTACATTTTCAACACATGCTGTAGACACAACTTCATCGTGTTAACAGCCACTTTACCGAATACAACCCAGCCAAGAGCAGTAGTGTCTAGATAAATAATAAAATCTACGTTACAATTTTTTAGGCGTCTTTAAAGCCCCAATTGAAAACCCCATTTCTGGTAACGTAGTCTCGTCCGAGCGTAAATTTCACTGCACAGCGACTTTATAAACACCCTGTAGAAGTCCCCCACCCCTTTACAGCATCTTAAGAAATCATGTGCCTTATTACCTTCTAGCTCACAAAAGATGCTAGAAATGCAAAACAGAGGTAAAAATATGTCTTCTTGTATTAAACGCGAAGAAAAATTGTATTTGTACTTTGTGCAGTAGTGTGCCAGTAAAATTAGGAAACTGTTCTAAAACATGAGTGCTTTTATGATTAATGTCTAGCATTATTTCATACAGCTGTGAACATATTAAAATTAATTTTAAAATATAAATTGCACCAAAATTCAATGTTAATGTGTGAAGTCCAATATATACATTAAATTCACACTATTAGTATTATTTTTCACAAAATACATTCAAGTTCTGTATATTATACTGGCTTTGTAAGTATTTGCTTTCTAAAGTATCTGACATGTCTCCCACCCCCAGAAGTTGTGTTTTCCAACTAATAACAGAATACACCAGACTCACCAAGCACATACACTAATTAAACCTCAACACTTAAACCTAACTGCCACTACTATTAATAAACATCTGTATGACAAATCAACTGGCTATAGGAGGAAGCATATTTCCACATAAAAGAATACATAGAGCAAAATGGTTATGACCAAACCATAAATAAGAAGTATAGATCATGATTACCAGAAGTAAAGGTATACAGAAGAGCAGCTGCAGAATCAGATCACCATCTTTTGTTAGCAATAACAAAAATAAAACTCAAAAAAATTGTGAATAATGTGGATTATCTAAGAAATCAAGAAATAAGAGACAAAGTTTCAATCACAATATCCAATACATACTAATTACTCCAACAACTGGATGATGAAGCAGATACGGAAGACCACTGGCAACAAGTAAAAAATATATGGAACAAGACATGTGGAGAAGTACTTGGAACAGGAGAACATCAGCACAAGGCATTGATAAAAACAGAAACCAAAAACAAGATAGAAGACAGAACAAACAAGAAAGCAGATACAAATCTTCAACTCAAATGTCAAGTCAGTCCTATTGTATGGCTCTGTAAGATAGAGAACAACAACAAAAAGTTACAGATTTTCATAAATGGAAGCTTGCGTAGAATATAAGGTTTGACATGGTATTACAAAGTCACAAATGTGGAACTGATGACAAGAACTAGACAAGTTCCAGTGAAACAAGAGATGATAAAAAGATGCTGCCGATGGATAGGACACACAGTGAAGAAAGCTGTTGATAGCATTACAAGGGGGTCCTTGTTTTGAAATCCCCAGGGAAAGAAAGGCAGAGGTAGACAAAATACACGTGAAGTGAGCTGGAGACAAATGAAACTGATTAAGAAAACGTGGAACGAACTTGAGCTGTTAACATGTGACAGGAGAACTTGGCATGTATTTGTTGAAGGCCTATGTTAACATGTGACAGGAGAACTTGGCATGTATTTGTTGAAGGCCTATGTTAACATGTGACAGGAGAACTTGGCATGTATTTGTTGAAGGCCTATGTTAACATGTGACAGGAGAACTTGGAATGTATTTGTTGAAGGCCTATGTTAACATGTGACAGGAGAACTTGGCATGTATTTGTTGAAGGCCTATGTTAACATGTGACAGGAGAACTTGGCATGTATTTGTTGAAGGCCTATGCTCCTTGGGGGAGTGAAAGGGTATATTGATTATTCACCACCAATCACACACACTTTAATCAATACCATTTAACAGCCTCAGAACACATACACACACTTTAATCAATACCATTTAGCAGCCTCAGAACACATACACATTCTTCAACTTGGCATTTGCTGCAAAAGGGTGACAAGCTCATCAACCCTAATTTGTCAACAACAACAACCTCTTGTTAAGAAGAAATAGTCTAAACTTTCACATTTTTTTCTTGTGAATTCATTTTTATGCCAGTAAGCATTTTACTGAGTTTATGCAACTGTAGACAGTACTGTTTTTATTTTTGTTTTCAAACATTCTTGTACTTTATAATAGCCATAAATGATTATCTTACTTACTTAGTCATTCCCCTTCTACCGTGAGGTGTAGAGGTAAATGATTATCAAAACACATTAAAAAATCAGTCAAAATATATGTAATATTTAAAATATATCATTTACTGTAATCAAAATTCAGGTTCTGATGAATATAAACAGGAGTATAATGAAAGCTTCCAGAATCATAATGCTAATACTGAGGTGGGATGTTGTACGTATTGTTGTTTAAACAAACTATATCAGACAGTTAATTAACATTAAATGTTGAATGTACCAATATTTAGACAAACTATATCAGAAAGTTCATTAACCCTATATGTGTATGTACCATTGTTTAGACAAACTATATCAGACAGTTAATTAACTTTATATGTTGTATTTACCGTTGTTTGGACAGAGTATATCAAACAGTTGGTTTGGTTTTTAAGGACTTTTTTCATTGCACACAGACATGCCATCAGTGCTCTGTTCTCCTCCCTTAGATCACACAAGGAGAATCTCAGCACAGTTCACAAACTCCATAGCACCGGGTAGAATCCCAGTATATGTATATAATGTATAAGAATCACACATTCTAAAAATATTTTTTTTTGTGGTGGGTAGATTTCCTAATATTTAAATTTTGCCAGGGCAGCGGCCTGATAGGCCATGCGATTTCCAACTGCTGTAGGATTTTTAACCTGCACATCTTCTACACGGTACCTCCTACTTTTTGCCCTTATCCGAGAAGTCTAGGCATCTGATCTCACTACCCATGAAACAAGAGGGGGGGGGGAGTATGACATAAATAGGACCATTTTTTCTGAAGAAAAAAAATTTCAATAAATTATAACCCCTCAACTGGAATTCAAACAGGGTACCTCTTGAATACGAGGTGGATGCCATACCTCTGAGCCACTCTGACCCCTAATCAGACAGTTAATTAACCTTATATGTTGTTTGTACCATTGTTTAGACAAACTATATCAGCCAGTTAATTAGCCTTATATGTTACATGTACAGTTGTTTAGACAAACAATATCAGACAGGTAATTAACCTTATATGTTGTATGTATCATTGTTTAGACAAACTATATCAGACAGTTAATAAACCTTATATGTTGTATGTACCATTGTTTATACAAACAGACAGGTCATTGACCTTATATGTCACCATTGTCCTGGTCACCCCCTATAGGAGGATAGAACCACTACTACAGGAAGCTTACACTAAACATTCACAAGCTCTTATTGTGATGGTATCTGTAGCTATTTGTTTGATATGATGTTGCCAGCCTCATGATCAGCCTTATAATAGTGCTTGTACAACATCCTAGGGAGCAATATTCCCACTCTTTCTTTGTCTCATCAGAGATCCCAGAAACTACAAGAGGTCTTATAGAAGTGCCTTGTACAACATCATGAGGGAGCAATATTTCTTTGTCTCATCAGATATCCTAGAAACTACAAGAGGTCTTATAGTAGTGCCTTGTACAACATCATGAGGGAGCAATATTTCTTTGTCTCATCAGATATCCTAGAAACTACAAGAGGTCTTATAGTAGTGCCTTGTACAACATCATGAGGGAGCAATATTTCTTTGTCTCATCAGAGATCCCAGAAACTACAAGAGGCCTTATAGTAGTGCCTTGTACAACATCCTGATGGAGCAATATTTCTTTATCTCATCAGAGATCCCAGAAACTACAAGAGGTCTTATAATAGTGCCTTGTACAACATCCCGAGGGAGCAATATTCCCACTATTTCTTTGTCTCAGCAGACATCCAAGACACTACAAGCTGCATTATTAGACATGCTTGTTTGTTATTTCAGTGTTTTACTTAGTTTTTTTGAGTTTGAAAATTCACTCTGACCTTATAGGGTCTTATTTCATGTAGAAAAAAATTGTGCTATGTATATTTGTATATGTGTGTGTTTATAAGTATGTACATGAGCATTTGTCTGTGCATGTAAACATAAGTGTATGTGTTTGTTTGTGTATGTGCATGTGAGTATGTCTTTGTATGTATGCATGAGTTATAGCAATGATGAGAAAATGATTACAGAAAAACATCTCTCCCCTACATTTTAATATTGTGTATTACATACACGTGTCACAAATACAGAGAGAAATCAATTCCAATACAAACATCAATCTTCAACTCCAGTGTCAAGGCCATTCAATTATATAGCTCTAGTTTATAGCATTCTGAAATGTCCAGGGTAAAAGTGGTTTTGGGGAGACTCAAAAACACACATAGTAGTGAACTGGATACAAAAGTCAAAGATATGAGTCAGTCATGGAGACACCTTGAGCTGACAGTATACAACAAGAGGAGTTGGCATACATTTGTTGATGACCTAGGCTGTTTCGGGAGCTAGAAGTGATAATGATGATGTGTTATCAATGCCTGATTGATTAGAATTTGTTTCAGGCTGATTGTGACAACAGCTGTACTAAAACTGATATACAGTATACTGACTTCTTGGACATTCCAGAAAGTCAACAACAGTTATGCTTATCTGGAGATGAGAAAGGTATATATAACAGCAATGTTATTATTTTAAATTCATATTTTGGCTAGATAAGTTTACATGATTTAAATATATGCACAGTATAACATTTAATACTAAGCAGCGAGTGGGCCTTTCTTAGAGAATTAAATCTATTTACAAATTTTAATTAAACTTGCTTAATATATACATAATGGAGATAGAGGCTTTTATTTATTTACACACATGCATGCCCACAAAACGTTATTCGACTGCTACTATTTACACACATACATGCCCACAAATCGTTATTCTACTGCTACTATTTACACACACGTGCCCACAAAATGTTATTCTACTGCTACTATTTACACATACACATACCCTGCAACTATTTACACACACACCCTGCTACTATTTACACACATACATGCCCACAAAATGTTATTCTACTGTTACTATTTACACACACATGCCCACAAAACATTATTCTACTGCTACTATTTACACACATACATGCCCACAAAACGTTATTCTACTGCTTCTATTTACACACATACATGCCCACAAAACAGGGTAGTTATTGTGTCACACTCTCAGTCCATGCTTTTAAAAGGTTCAAAATGGATGTCTGTTGCATAAGTAGAAAACATTTATAGAGGCCTTGAATCTTCAGAAGCTGGTGTGAATTGACTGTACAAGTCATTCAGGTGTATGGCATGGCATTAAGAGTGCTGACAGACTAACTTCATGCACCCCCATTGCGGGAATGCAAGTCCTGCACAAGGGAGAGATACTGAGGACAGTTAATGATCATCTGTTAGAAAACAACATGGCAGTAGATGAATCAACAAGGCTAAGATAGCTGGAATGTAGCACCAAACATAAGACTAGCTGGTATAACATATGAGAGGATACATCCAACATGTATACAATCAGGATGCTACAGTACAGTAAGCATTCATAAACTTCAACATTTGCTGAGGAAGAATTAGCACCAATGGGTTTGCCTGGAGTGCAATGATGTTGATCCTGAATAACAATCACATGATTATCAGGAGTTTGTGCTAATTTATTTGTTTACTACATTTGGCTAACAAATTTTAACTAAACATATAAGACATGCAATTCATTATTTATCTTTGCTCATTATTTTTATTATTGCAGGTGTTTATTCTTGTCATCTGTGCAACACTCATTTCTTCCAACTTGATGTGTCCTGGATGAGCATATGAAAGCAGTACACAGAGATGGACACTGGGAGTTTGATAATAAATGCAGTGATCTTCAGAATGTGTTACCACAGGACAGTGGAGATAACATGATTGAAGCAGTGAATAAGATTGAAGATGCCACTTTTACTGATGTAGCAAGAGAAGATAGAATCAACCTGAGACTCACTTGTAATGAAGCATCAGTGAACCTCATCAACAGTCAGGAAAGGACTGTTAAAACGTTTGACAACCTATATAGTAATACATCAGTTTGCAAAAATCAAGTCTGTAACATAAATTGTAGTAAACCATTTTCTGCCAGTGAGATAAATGTTCAGCATTCTATGACTGACAGAGCTGTTGCTGCTTGCAGTGATTTAAGCACTCAGTCTCATGAGAATATAGAGGAAGACAAGTCCTACAAGTGTGACATTAATGGTGCATCATTTTTTGTGAAAGATAACCTACAGCAACATAAAAGAATGCATACATAAAAAATGATTTTTGTGGAGAAGCATTTACTCGGACAGGAAAACTACAAAGTCATAAGAATACAGGAGAGAAGCCTTACAAATGTGTGTTTGATTATTTACTCTGTGGAGTCTACAAAAACATTTACAGGAGAGAAGCCTTACAAGTGTGATGTATGTGGTGCAGCATTTACTCTGAGCAGTAGCCTACAAAAACATAAAAGAATACATTCAGGAGAGAAGCCTTACAAGTGTGATGTTTGTGAAGCAGCATTTACTGAGAGTGGTCATCTACAACATCATAAAAGAATACATACAGGAGAGAAGCCTTACAAGTGTGATATTTGTGGAGCAGCATTTACTCAAAGCAGTTGTCTACAAACACATATCAGAATACATTTAGGAGAGAAGCCTTACAAGTGTGATGTTTGTGGTGCAGCATTTACTCAGAGCAGTACTCTGCAAAAACATAAAAGAATACATACAGGAGAGAAGCCTTGCAAATGTGATGTTTGTGGAGCATCATTTACTGAGAGTGTTAGTCTACAAAGTCATAAAAGAATACATACAGGAGAGAAGGCTTACAAGTGTGATGTTTGTGGAGTAGCATTTACTGAGAGTGTTAGTCTACAAAAACATAAAAGAATACATACAGGAGAGAAGCCTTACAAATGTGATGTTTGTGAAGAAGCATTTACTGAGAGTGGGAGTCTACAAAGTCATAAAAGAATACATACAGGAGAGAAGCCTTACAAGTGTGATGTTTGCAGAGCAGCATTTACTCTTACAGGTACCCTACAAAGACATAACAGAATACATACAGGAGAGAAGCCTTACAAGTGTGATGTTTGTGGAGCAGCATTTACTCAGAGTGTTAGTCTACAAAGTCATAAAAGAATACATACAGGAGAGAAGCCTTACAAGTGTTATGTTTGTGGAGCAGCATTTACTGTGAGTAGTAATCTACACAAACATAAAAGAATACATACAGGAGAGAAGCCTGACAAGTGTGATGTCTGTGGAGCAGCATTTACACAGAGCAGCAATCTACAAAAACATAAAAGAATACATACAGAAGAGAAGCCTTACAAGTGATGTTTGTGGAGTAGCATTTACTCAGACAGGTAAACTACACAATTATAGAAGAATATATACAGGAGAGAAGCCTTACAAGTGTGGTGTTTGTGGTGCAGCATTTACTCTGAGCAGTAGTCTACAAAAACATAAAAGAAAACATACAGGACAGAAGCCTTAAAAATGCAATGTTTGTGGACCAGCATTTACTGAGAGTGGTAGTCTACAAAGTCATAAAAGAATACATACAGGAGAGAAGCCTTACAAGTGTGATGCAGCATTTACTCAGAGCAGTTGTCTATAAAAAACATAAAAGAATACACACAGGAGAGTAGACTTACAAGTGTGATGTTTGTGGAGCAGCATTTACTCAGACAGGTAGCTTACAAAGTCATAAAAGAATACATACAGAAAATGAACCTTAGTATCTTCCCCTTATCCATGTCCAGTGTCCCCACTATGGGTGCTCTAGAGGCCTGTGTCAGCTCTCTCATTGCCATGTACCCCTGCATAACCAGGACAGTAGATCCACAAAAGTTCTTCAAGACTTGGGTATTCTATTGATGCTTTCCATTCCCGCCGCAGCTATCTATTCTGAACTTTCCGAAGCATGGCTTGAGAGTCTGACAATATAACTGCCCTGGTTGATGGAGTTTCAGACAGCCACCTCAGTGCAGCAGTAACTGCCTCTACCTCTACATTCTTGTTTGCCTAAAAAAATATTTTATTTTGATTATGATTGGGTAATGTCATTGTATGCTGTTATGTAACCTTTATAACATTGTATGCCTTTAATTTAATGCTTAAAGTAAGATGTGGGAATGACAGGGTATAGTATGCAAGATAAGTGAGAATGGAAGGGCAGAATGTTAGATGGGCTTGCGCGCCCAATTCTTAACCCTTTGAAAATAAAGTTTGTTCGTTCCATTCTCATGAAATGTAGAATTTGTTGACAGTCACATCCTTAGTTCATTAAAAATATATGTCAAATACAAGAGGACACGCTTTTAGTTCATTAAAAATATATGTCATCTCGTGCGGCTCTCGGCTCTCTACTACTTAACTCATAGTGAATGAGGGATACAATGTGTTTTTTTTTTTTTTTTATGTGGCTCTTTAATTGGTTAAAATGGAGACACAATTAAATATTTGGCTCTTTGTCATGGAAAGGTTCCCGACCCTGGCATAGTGGTATGTTTTGGCTCACAATGGCTGATAATTACAACTAAATCTTCATGGAATGTGAATATGAGGAATAATGTATTTTTTTTTTATACTGTTCTAAAAAAGAAACGCATAGCTACTGAAGGCACACACATAGCCATAATTTTAACATTCAATAACTTTTTTAATTTAATGAGTTAATAGTTCAAATTGCACACTAGAATACCTTAGGGTTCAACAAATCATTTGACAGTTGTTTTGCATCTGGGTCATGAGAGTTTTTTGGCGTACGGGCTTTCCCGTTAGTATGGTGTGTGGCCCCTTGCATCGATCAGCGACTGGCATCTCCTGGGCATGGATGCAATCAGACGTCTGATATGGGCCTATGGGATGACTGCCCACTCTTCCTGGAGTGCCTGGAACAGATCATGATGATTGGCTGGAGCAACGTCTCGGCGACAAACACGTCTATGCAGCTCATCCCACAGGTGCTCAATCAGACTCATGTCTGGAGACAGGGAAGGGTGAGAATGTTGTTGGCAATCAGGAACTGCGTGGTCAACCGTGCACAATGGGGTCTGGCGTTGTCCTGTTGAAACACAGACTTTTGGTGCAGCCAAAAGTGGAAGGACATGGGGTCGAAGAATTTCATTGAGGTATCGTTGCGCATTCAAGCCTCCTTCAATGTGCACCAATTGACTCCTTCCGTTGTAACTGATCATTCCCCTCACCATTGCACTTCCACCACCGTGCGGCGGAGCTTCATCAACGCAATTTTGGGCAAAACGTTCATTTCGCCTACGGTAGACTCTACGCCGTCTATCATGACGCTGCAACAAAAAGAAAGATTCGTCACAAAACCAGACACATCTCCATTGATTGTCAGCTGCCTAGGGACGATGCTGGTTGGCCCAAAGAAGTCAATTTTGGCGATGGTGGTGCATAAGGACAGGTCTTCGGTGAGGTCATTGTGCCCAAAGTCCAGCGTCATGCAGTCTATTCCGGACAGTTTGATCAGACACATGACGTCCTGCAGGCAATGACTGGGCAGTTGAGGAAGCTGTTGTAAACCTGTCTCTGAGGTGACGAAGACAAATAAAGCGATCCTCCGCTGCTGTTGTCACTCTGGGTCATCCACTGCGATGCCTGTCTTCAACTGAGCCAGTGGCTTGGAACCAGTGCCAAAGTTGACTGATGGTACTCTGATGCATGTTTAGATGCCTGGCAACCTGACTTTGACTTTCGCCTGCATGCAGTCGGCCAATAGCAATGTTCCTTAAATTTATCGATAGAGACGCCATAAATGTCTGCTTGAAAATTAACTGAATTTTTTTGTGTAGCGTTATCCTTTTATAGGGTTTCAGTTGCGTAGTCAGTGAATAGTGTTCACCCCAAATTTTGTTGCTTTCACGTGCGCGCAACATGAGCTTTGGTCAAAAATTGCGTCATAAACACTATTGACCACTGCGTTGTAACAATTACAAAAACTAACGCAATTCAGGTCAACACATGCATTTGACAATGTAAAGAACATTTGAGGCTGGTTTTTATATACCCTAGCACCAAATTTTACTTACAAACTCATAAAAACGTGCCCTCGGATAGCTATGCGTTTCTTTTTTTGAACAGTATAAATGGTCCTCTCGCTTCCGTCTATCTTGACTTTGGTGAGCCTGTTTAGTCCTTCATTTAAAAATTTTTCTCTCTCCTCCCAGGTAAAGGATCATCCCTTCACACCTCTAAGAATATGTTTTATTCACTAAAATCGCTCCTTGAATATGTCCTGACCTTGGCCTTTCACGCCAGATTCTACATCTAGGAGATCTTTGACACCCCTGTAGATTTACAAGCAACAGTTTTTATGGGACTTTGAAGACCCGATATCTGTTGTTGTTGTTGTTGTTACTGTTAACTTAAAACTAAAACCAAAATGACTACCATGATACCGAAGCCAGCACTGAAAATTGTAAATAGTAGCAGGGTATGTGTGACATTGTGTGTGTGTAAATAGTAGCAGTAGAATAATGTGTTGTGGGCATGTATGTGTAAATAGTAGCAGTAGAATAACATTTTGTGGGCATGTGTGTGTAAATAGTAGCAGTACAATAACATTTTGTGGGCATGTGTGTGTAAATAGTAGCAGTAGAATAATGTTTTGTGGACATGTATGTGTGTAAATAGAAGCAATAGAATAACGTTTTGTGGTCATGTATGTGTGTAAATAGTAGCATTAGAATAACATTTTGTGGGCATGTGTGTGTAAATAGTAGCAGTAGAATAATGTTTTGTGGGCATGTATGTGTGTAAATAGTAGCAGGGTATGTGTGTGTGTGTAAATAGTAGCAGTAGAATAACGTTTTGTGGGCATATATGTGTGTAAATAGAAGCAGTAGAATAACATTTTGTGAGCATACATGTGTGTAAATAGTAGCAGTAGAATAACGTTTTGTGAGCATGTGTGTGTAAATAGTAGCAGTAGAATAATGTTTTGTGGGCATGTATGTGTGTAAATAGAAGCAGTAGAATAACGTTTTGTGGGCATGTATGTGTGTAAATAGTAGCAGTAGAATAATGTTTTGTGGGCATGTGTGTGTAAATAGTAGCAGTAGAATAACATTTTGTGGGCATGTATGTGTGTAAATAGTAGCAGGGTGTGTGTGTAAATAGTTGCAGGGTATGTGTATGTGTAAATAGTAGCAGTAGAATAACATTTTGTGGGCACGTGTGTGTAAATAGTAGCAGTAGAATAACGATTTGTGGGCATGTATGTGTGTAAATAGTAGCAGTCGAATAACGTTTTGTGGGCATGCATGTGTGTAAATAAATAAAAGAATAATTGTCAAATTGCCCAAGAAGGGAGATCTTGCAGACTTCAATAATTGGAGAGGAATTCTCTCAGTTCCCGGCAAAATACTAGGCAGGATAATTATACAGAGAATTTCAAAAGCAGTAGACCACAAACTGAGGAAAGAACAAGCAGGATTTAGAAAGAACAGAAAATGTATAGATCATATATTTACCCTCAGGAACATTTTAGAGCAGTGCTCAGAATGGCAAAGACAGCTGTACATTAATTTCGTTGATTTTGAAAAAGCTTTTGACAGTATACATAGGGACAGTTTATGGATAATACTGAGGGCTTATGGAATTCCAAGCTGCATAGTGTCAATCATAAAATGCCTCTATGCCAACTTTACGTATAGTGTTGTGCAGAGCAACCTAACCTTTGAGGTGAAGACAGGAGTACGACAGGGATGTCTCTTATCAACCACACTATTTTTAACAGTCATAGACTGGGTGATGCGCCAGACAACAGAGAGCGGTCCAAGAGGAATAAGATGGACTACATTTTCTACATTGGAAAATCTGGAATATGCAGATGACATTGCACTGCTAGCACATTCACATCAACACATCCAGGAAAAAACGGATAGACTTAACTTAATAAGTATAGCCAGCAGGTGGGCTTGAACATCAACCTAAAGAAGACAGAGGTCATTACGCTCAATGTGAGCAACCCTGAGCCCATATCAGTAAGGAATCAGCAACTGGAACAGACAGATGTCTTCACATACCTAGGATGCATAGTAACACCAGATGGCGGAGCAAGCAAAGACATCAACAACAGAATGAACAAAGCAAGAACAGCATTTTTTAGTCTAAACAACATCTGGAAGTCCTCTCAGTACAGCACAAGCACAAAATTAGGATTATATCAGAGCTGTGTGCTTTCTGTGCTTCTCTATAGCGCGGAGAGCTGGAGAGTTACAGAGAAGGAAATGTCGAAATTGTCCTCTTTTCACACAACATGCCTAAGAAAAAATCTCCGAATCTTTTGGCCGAATACTATCACCAACCAAGATCTGCTTACTCGGAGCAAGCAAGAGGACATGCACACCATCATAGCTGGCAGATGCTGGAGCTGAGTTGGCCATGTCCTCAGAAGAGACCCCGATGCCATCACAAGAACAGCTATGCTATGGACCCCTGAAGGAAAACGAAAGAGAGGCTGACCAAAAACAACTTGGTGGAGGACTGTGGAGGCTGAGATGCAAAGAATGAATCAGAGTTGGGGCACTGTACGAAGGATGGCCGCCGACCGAGCAAAGTGGAATCAATTTGTTGTTACCCTACAAGACGCCACCAGGCGTAATGGCCACTGACTGCTTTGACGGTCGGCGGCTAAGGATCAAAGAAGAAGAAGATGTGTGTAAATAGTAGCAGTAGAATAACGTTTTGTGGGCATGTATGTGTGTAATTAGTAGCAGTAGAATAACATTTTGTAGGCATGTATGTGTGTAAATATTAGCAGTAGAATAACGTTTTGTGGGCATGTATGTGTGTAAATAGTAGCAGTAGAATAATGTTTTGTGGGCATGTATATGTGTAAATAGTTCTTTGATCCTTAGCCGCTGACCATCAAAGCAGTCAGTGGCCATCACGCCTTGTGGCATCTTGTAGGGCAACAACAAATTGATTCCACTTTGCTCGGTCGGCGGCCATCCTTCGTACAGTGCCCCAACTCTGGTTCATTCTTTGCATCTCAGCCTCCACAGTCCTCCGCCAGGTTGTTTTTGGTCGGCCTCTCTTTCGTTTTCCTTCAGGGGTCCAAAGCATAGCTGGTCTTGTGATGGCATCGGGGTCTCTTCTGAGGACATGGCCAACCCAGCTCCAGCGTCTGCCAGTTATGATGGTGTGCATGTCCTCTTGCTTGCTCCGAGTAAGCAGATCATGGTTGGTGATGGCATTCGGCCAAAAGATTCGGTGAACTTTTCTTAGGCAATTTCTTTAAATTGATAGTGTAAATAGTAGCTGTAGAATAATGTTCTGTGGCATGTGTGTGTAAATAGTAGCAGTGTATGTGTGTGTAAATAGTAGCTGTGTATGTAAATAGTAGCAGAATAACGTTTTTTGCTGAATAAAGCAGTAAGAAAAACGTTTTTTGTGGGTTCTCCTATGTGTGTTTAGAACCACTGTAAAAGCGCTAGAACAGTAGAAAAAAAAAACACTTTTTTGTGGGAATCTAATATTGTGTGTTAAGGCAAGTTCGAGATTCTCCTAATGCGGTTGTTGTCGCCCACAAATTTTAGTGAACCAAAAAATGCTCAGCCTCAAACCATGATCTTTGTAAGCGCTGCTTTTAACAGTTTGGGGGCGCAAGCAGTTCAAATTGGTGAAGCAATGTTTAAATAGCCAACCATGAAAATTATACTAGAGTAGTAAAATCAGATACAGAAACGAAAAATGGGGGATGTAGAGTATCCAGGTCATTTACAAAATGATGCAAACTATCAGTTCAACAGAAGCGAACAACTGGTAATATTCAGACTCCACACTGGCCACAACAGATTGAGATATCATCTATTCAACAAGCTAAAGATAGGCCTACAAAAAAGTGTAACTGTGACACTGATAAAGTGACTATTGAACATTTGCTTCAAAGTTGCCCAACATATGCGGAACACAAAAAGCGCATATGGCTGACACCATTACCATTCGTGGAAAAAACTCTACAGAGATTCAAATAGCCTCAAGCTGACTACTGCTTTCTATGAAAACATTCACGTGAACGTCTGAGAGTGCATGAAGAAGATAACCACAATGGAGATAATTAAGTTATGAGTCATCTGTACGAATACAACACTACATTATAGTAATATATTGTGCGTAACACTAATGTGCTTTATAAGAGAACTTTTCAGAGTTATACCTATACTCCATACAAATGTACATTATTGATTTGTTAGTGCAGACCATACCCAAAACTATTTCAGAGCCTGTATTATCCATATGGGAAACCCCGTTAGAAATATAATTCAGTGAGATATTATTTTTAGCAATTAATGATTAACATGTGTCATTCAAGTTAAAGGTGTTATTGGGAGAAACATCGAAATCCCTTGCTGAAGACAACATTAACAACTACAGACTAATCAGAGACACAATGTAAGATAAAACAACATTGTTTTTATTATAGATTGCTTGTACACACTGAAGACATGTTTTAGAAATATGACTTAACTTCGTGTCAGTTACTGTAGTATGTCTTACCATCAAGTCAGTTACTGTAGTGTGTCTTACTATCATGTCAGTTACTGTAGTGTGTCTTACCGTCATGTCAATTATTGTAGTATGTCTTACCATCATGTCAGTTATTGTAGTATGTCTTACCATCATGTCAGTTACTGTAGTATGTCAGTCATACCATCATGTCAGTTACTGTAGTATTTCTTAAAATCATGACAGATTTTGTAGTATGTCTTATGGTCATGTCAGTTACTGTAGTGTGTCTCACACATTTTTTAATATGGCGGTGTGTGTCATCTGCTGACCTGTGTGGGGTTGTATGAAGATAAATTGCTGTTCAAATTTTCAAGTGTACTGCAGAAGTTCAAGCTATTCAAGGAAAAAGTCTTTTCAAGAAAATCTACATTGATAAATTCAAGTTTTATGCCCGATGATGGCCTACTATCAAGAAGACGACAGACCGAATGGCAGTCCTAGTCAAGTGAGCGAACAAAAGTACCCCATTGTTGAGAGGGAGCTGTTGGCGATATACTTCTGCTTCGCCAAACTACAGCGTTACCTGATGGGAGTGAAATTTACCTTGGAGACAGATCAAAAAGCTCTGTCCTATCTCAAGACAGCGAGATTCCGAAATGAAAGGGCCGCCAGGGCCTCGCTTGCACTTCAGCCCTATGACTATGAGATTAGACCTATCAAAAGAAGCCCGACTGTCATGGCTGATGTCCTGTTGTGCAGTATAAAGGACCCTATATCACCAATCAACGCTATGAATGCAGGTGTCTTATAATGTCGAAACTAACCTATGAACTGACTTCATGATATGATGATACATGGACTATTGCGGTTAATATGATGTGTTGCTTTGACACTACTACGTTTGCACAAAAAGTCAAAGGATAGAGGACCATAACATACTATAAGCTACCAACGCTAGGGACTACTTAACATTTTCACATTTTACAGAAAAAATTATGCAGTGACTTATGTGACAGTATTCATACGATTAATTGGTTCACACGGCACATGATGTTGATGAATACTGAAATGCTCAAGATGATGTTGCATCTCTTTCAGCTCAGCGCATTACTTACATATATTGTGCCTTGATGACAGTGCTCATATACGATATAACAGCTTACGCACGCAAATTATATGGAATGTTGAAAATGCTGTGACTTACGGATATTTCTTACGGACATGTATTGTCATTTTTAATTGGAAAACCGACATCTACAGATGAAGGGACATAACTCTAGAATAATTCGCATAATCAAGGGAAGTAACAAAAACATTTCCTTTCTGATGGTTTTTCGATTCACAATGTCTTTGGATATTAACATTTGCATTCGCTCTGACATAATATTGTATGGAAGTCAATCATGGATTGTAACATTAATTTATTTGAACGTACTTCAAGAGACTGTGTCGGATATTTGATTAATGACTATATTACCATTACACTACACGTGTTAAGTACTGTGCTTAAAATTGAGTGTTATTTAATGTTAATTCGCCAGACATGGTTTGATCTTTGATACAAATCATTTTCACTCTCACACTATATTTGACTCTATATAAGGCTAATATGCCATACTGTTATCAATTCGTACAACACACATAGTATTAACTGGTGCTCACACAAGTGTGTTAGATACAAGATTACATTTGTTCTCTTAACATCGCTATGTTATGTTGATGACATGTACTTTACAGGTACACATACTTTTAATCTTTTAACGGATAACTTTCACTTTCTTAGTTGATTGTCTGCCTCATTACATCTATTGTTTTCTATTACACATTTGTATTAATTTTAATGCTTTGCATTATGACTGGTAATTAATATGAGATTAATTGACTACTGATACTTGACTGGACATATAGGTGTTCTTGGATGGTGTGAAGTATGAGAGTGCATGGGTTGCTAACATCAGTTTTTAATATGTTGGGTATTCTTAGTATGGTCACCTCACATTGATGTTAAACGATTTATGTCCTTTGTAGTCAATGTATTTAATGTTTTTTGCTAATGTCCACACATTGGGTGTTGAATTCCTTACTTTGTGGCACAAACCAGGGTGTTATGCTAGTTCATACTAACAGTGAAATTTGATGATACCATCTTTCACTCTGGTGATGTTATACTCACACCACGGAAATAATGAAAACTTCGTTTCCATTATTTTATGGGGGAGGGAGTAATGTTATGATTAAAATTCGTAACATGTCTGTTGATATCAAAATGGTTCGACAAAGTATTCATATTTTTTTATTATTGGTAGTCCGTGGTAACAGGAAATTATGTCACTACCTCGAGGTTCAGGTAGCGGAAGATATGGTTGGTATTGCCAAAAGTGTACGATCGTCTGCTAGGGTCTTCTGTGTGTTTCATTGGGGAAGGTGGATGTGTGTCTCTGAGCTCCTGAGAATTATATTATTTCCTTGACATATTCCTATGTATTCCACCACTGGATCATCCATATACCTCCGTGTGATGATGCCAGTATATTTGTAAAAGGATTTATGAATGCTGGAAAGAACGTGAGTTGAACAATATTAAAATGTATAAATCTGTCGAGGACAGTGTTCTAGCTACAGATGGTACAGAGCTAGACTGAAGACGATATATGTAATGGCATAATATATATATGCATTTCAAGATGATCTTTTGGAGCAACGTCCAGTACAATAAACTATGTTGTATATTGTCCACACTGCTTTTGTGGTGACATTTACGAGTTTGTGTTGCAGGGCTGTGTGCGTGATCTACTAACTTTACCCCTAGTTGAACATTGGCCAGAGTAGCGAAGGATCTACTCCGAATATACAAAGAATCATATAAAGACATGCAACAGTAGGTAAGGAGTGACTGAGTGGCCACGTATGACAGAGAGAGTGAATATTTTCTTTGTTACAGGAATGGTATCATCCTTGATTTTGCTTTAACATTGTTTACTTTACTAAGTAGCATTTATTTGGAGTTTAGTTTACCTTGCTGTCTATTCTGTAACATAGTGCTAACCTTTGACCTATGGGTTATTTACTTTTTGGGTTCTTTTCTCAAGAGGGGTAGGGCATATTTATTCTGTTATTTTCATATGTGTGTAAATCTGATTTTATTTTATCTTTCTTTAGATATTTGATGTTGTCAACAAAGAAAACTTAACTTTGTTGGTCAGACCCATACCCAATTAACCGTAGTTTTTCACGTTTGTGTGTGTTTTGTCACATAGCTGTGTGTGTAGTTAAACTTATATTTCTATGTATAGGGAGGGAAAGATTGTCATGTACTAAATTATAGTCGCATAGATAGGATGGAATAGAGAAACTTACTCATTCCATAGACATATCTTCTCCTTAAACTATCATCTGTGAAAATCTATTTCTCACACCTTTCTTTCTCACATACTTATCAACATCCACTCTACTCAGACGGGCCAAACATAACTCTCAAACCTATCCGAACGACATTCCTCTATAATTTGTGCACTCTTGTCAATTCCCTTCTTGGGTAACTTAACCAGATATCCTTCCTTTCATTCTGCTGGTGTTTCTTCCTTTTCCCAGACTTTACCAAGTAATTTATATAACATCTCTGTAGCTGTGTCGATATCTGCTTTGATGGCCTCTGCAGGAATGCCATCTGGTCCAGCCGCTTTTCCATCTCTTAGAAGCTTTATGGCTTTCTTTATTTCTTCCTTCGTTTGTCTTACACAGTTAATTTGTAGCTCTTCTTCTGTTGGCTGGATGTCCAGGGGGTTTTGTGGAGCTGGTCTATTGAGAAGGTCCTCAAAATATTCTACCAAACCGTCCACCAGGTTTCTTCATTTGAAACTCTTGTATATTGCTGAGCAGTTTTCCACTCTTGTCTTTTATGAGGAGGCAACTTGTTTGCTTGTATTTCCCTGTTAGCTTCTTTGTGCTGTTACATAGTTCTCTCATTTATACTTCCTCTTGTCTCTTTTGATTTCTTTTTACTTCTTTGTTTGCTTCTGTGTACACTTCTTGAGCCTTGGCTTTGGAACTTCTGGTTTTGTTTGTGTTTAAATCTGCTTTCTTGTTTTTTCTTTCTTTTATCTTATTGATGGTTTCTGTTGTTATCCATGCTTTTTGTTGTCGTTCCCTTTTCCCTAGTATTTCTCCACATGTCTCTTTCCATACAGTTTTGATTTGTTGCCAGTAGTCTTCTGTATTCTCTACATCTTCCCGCTGTTGGAGCACTCGGAATTTGTTGGATATTGTGACCGCAAATTTGTCTCTTGTTTCTTGATTTCTTAGATGTCTTAGATGTAATTTTCGTTCAGTTTTCTTTACAGCTATTTTTATGATTACCGTACCATTACGAAACTTAAAAATAACTGACCTTCAAACTCTATATGAAAACTCGAAGTGATAGAGAGTTCCTTGCATGAAACACAGGGAATCCCCTACGTCCTTCTCTAAGAGTTTCATTCAACAAAGAGTAGAAACATCATAGAAGCTGCAGCACTGAAGGCTATCGCCCCAGTTTTAGAACCGTAAGACGAAATTAATGGGAAAATACTCTACAGGATACCCGGTCAATTAGACACAGAACACAGATTGGCTTCCTGGAAGCGGAGAGGCAAATGAGCAGTATTTCAGAGGACAGTCCCGTCACGTTTAAGCTACAGTAATCGATGTCCCAGAGGGACGGTCAATGAAAGAACGGTGGTCTTAGGTGTCATGAAAAATCTATGCTGGCAGGAGTGTCATAGGTCGTGGGACAGTCTGGATGCTGAAGTTCTTCAAATAAAACAATTTATAAATAAATCAACATCAATACCCTTAATCTCCCCACGGAGCATAGACCTACAACAAACGCATGCCATATGTGCTCTCCTGTTGCGCGACATTAGCTCAAGGTCGCATCATGTCTTCTTTAACATTTTCATGTTTATCTCCAGTCCTAATACCTGTGTTATTGTTGCCGAAGGCCCTAAAGAAAATTCATGTTCCAAACATTTTATTGTACAGAACAAAAGTGGAATCAAACTATCATTAGTCCGCAATTCATCAGTTCGTTCAAAAATATAATTGAAAGTCAAAGTCAGTAGAGATGTGAGTAAGTAAGAATATTGATTTAGGAAGAAAAAAAAAATTACATATATATATATATATATATATATATATATAATATATATAAATATATATATAATATATATTATATATAATAAAATATATATATATATATATATATATATATATATATATATATATATACGAGGGAAGGTCAAAAAATAATGCCTCCTATTTTTTATGTATGTAAATACTGCATCGGTGTGCAATTTGTAAATTTAGCAGGATTCCTCAAACACTCTTCTGCACTGTATAGCATTACCAACCTGTTTCAGTAACAGGTGGCACCACTGTAACAGTTTAAAAATGGCTGCCAAAGACGTTCGGTTAAAACAACGTTATGTCATAGAATGTTGACAGACAGACATAAAGAAACAAGGAAAACCATAGTCATCAGCCTCCTGCACCGTTACGAAACTGAAGGAGAAGAGATTTTATCGAATATTGTGACAGGTGATGAGATTTGGGTTCATTTTTTTAAACCAGAATCCAAGAGGCAGTCAATGGAATGGCATCACACAACATCGCCGACAAGAAAGAAGTTCAAAAGTTCACCATCTGTAGGGAAAGTTATGGCCTACGTGTTTTGGGATGAGAAGGGTGTGATTCTTCTCAACTTCTTGGAACAGGGAAACATGGTGAATGCAGACCGTTACATTGAAACTTTGAAGAAGCTTAGAGGTCGTCTTCGGCGACTTTACCCATTAAAAGATCAGAGAACTGCACTACTGTTGCACGATAATGCCACGCCACACACCGCTAAACGCATCATTGATGCGATTGCAGAATTTTAAGGGGCATTATTACCACATCCCCCTTACAGTCCCGATTTAGCACCTTCTGACTTCCATCTGTTTGTACCACTGAAAGAAGATCTTCGCGGACATCACTATGAGGACACCGAGACCCTTAAACGCGCCGTACGCAAGTGGTTTAGGAAAAAGGACACAAATTTTTACCGTGCGGGGATACATGCCCTTGTGAGAAGATGGACAAAAACTGTAACAAATAACGGAGACTACACTGAGAAATACATTTTTGAAGTTTAGACTTGGGGCTACAGTTCAATGTGAATTTTATCTGTTTTCTTGCCTATTGAATGAAATTAAAAATCACGAGGCATTACTTTTTGACCGTCCTTCGTATATAGCGAACAGTACAGCTGGGCAAGGAAGTTAAACGCCAAACCCGAGCCAACAAAAGGAATTTTCTAATCTATCTTGCAAGACAGGCAGAAGAGGCAGCACTGAGAAATGAACAAAGTACATTATACAAAATAACTAAATTCATCAGCGGAAAAAGAGGTGCAAACAATATTACATTAGTAAGAGATACACAAGGAAATCTCATCACGACAGCAGAGGGACAGGAAACAAGATGGGCAGAGCATTTCAGTGAAACTCTGAACAAGGAACCACCACAAACACAATTGAAAGTTCCTGAGGCTGAAAACGATCTAGATTTTAATACAGACATTTCACGAAAAGAAGAAATCATCACATCAATCAACGGGTTACAGAATGGAAAAGCTCCTGGCCATGATAACTTAAATGCAGAACTATTTAAGACAGACCCTGAGCTAGCAGCAGAACTATTAGAACCACTATTTGCACAAGTTTGGAAAACAGGGACAACACCAACAGAGTGGGACAAAGGAATAATTGTCAAATTGCCCAAGAAGGGAGATCTTGCAGACTTCAATAATTGGAGAGGAATTCTCTCAGTTCCCGGCAAAATACTAGGCAGGATAATTAAAGAGAGAATTTCAAAAGCAGTAGATCACAAACTGAGGAAAGAACAAGCAGGATTTAGAAAGAACAGAAGATGTATAGATCATATATTTACCCTCAGGAACATTTTAGAGCAGTGCTCAGAATGGCAAAGACAGCTGTACATTAATTTCGTTGATTTTGAAAAAGCTTTTGACAGTATACATAGGGACAGTTTATGGATAATACTGAGGGCTTATGGAATTCCAAGCTGCATAGTGTCAATCATAAAATGTCTCTATGCCAACTTTACGTGTAGCGTTGTGCAGAGCAACCTAACCTTTGAGGTGAAGACATGAGTACGACAGGGATGTCTCTTATCAACCACACTATTTTTAACAGTCATAGACTGGGTGATGCGCCAGACAACAGAGGGCGGTCCAAGAGGAATAAGATGGACTACATTTTCTACATTGGAAGATCTAGAATATGCAGATGACATTGCACTACTAGGGCATTCACATCAGCACATCCAGGAAAAAAACGGATAGACTTAATAAGTATAGCCAGCAGGTGGGCTTGAACATCAATCTAAAGAAGTCAGAAGTCATGACGCTCAATGGGAGCCGCGCTAGCGTAGTGGTTACAACACCGCTCTGGTGACCGGGTGATACAGGATCAAACCCGGGCGACGGCATTTGAGGATTTTTCGTCGACCGGGATTTGGACTGGATTAACTCGAGACCTGGCGAGGACATTTGAAGGAGTGTCGTCGACCAGGGATTGGCGGCTCCTGAGCCGACCCAGCTGCAATGGGTACATCCGAAATCGGCGAGTATTTGCCTGAATGGCGAGGGACACCTGTCTCTGTACAAGAAATAAAGGGATACTCACGTAAAATCAATGTCAGGTTAGACACACAAAAAAAAAAAAAATAATAATAACCTGAGATTTCGCCTCGAGTATTAGCGGGCGTACGAAAAAAAAAAAAAAAAATGACGCTCAATGTGAGCAACCCTGAGTCCATATCAGTAAGGAATCAGCAACTGGAACAGACAGACACCGTCACATACCTAGGATGCATAGTAACACCAGACGGCGGAGCAAGCAAAGACATCAACAACAGAATGAACAAAGCAAGAACAGCCTTTTTAGTCTAAACAACGTCTGGAAATCCTCTCGGTACAGCACAAAATTAAGATTATATCAGGGCTGTGTGCTTTCTGTGCTTCTCTATGGTGCGGAATGCTGGAGAGTTACAGAGAAGGAAATGTCGAAATTGTCCTCTTTTCACACAACATGCCTAAGAAACATTCACCGAATCTTTTGGCCGAATACCATCACCAACCAAGATCTGCTTACTCGGAGCAAGCAAGAGGACATGCAAATCATCATAGCTGGCAGACGCTGGGGTTGGGTTGGCCATGTCCCCAGAAGAGACCCCGATGCCATCACAAGAACAGCTATGCTATGGACCCCTGACAGAAAACGAAAGAGAGGCCGACCAAAAACAACTTGGCGGGGACTGTGGAGGCTGAGATGCAAAGAATGAACCAGAGTTGGGGCACTGTACGAAGGATGGCCACCGACCGAGCAAAGTGGAATCAATTTGTTGTTGCCCTACAAGGATCAAAAGAAAAAGAAGACTGATTAGGCTGTTATATTTCTCTAGGGACATAAATACAAACAGACCATATAATAAAGATGTTACTATTGATGTTAGGCTTGAACATTGGGAATTAACTGGCAACATTGCACAATGCATAAACAACACTACACAGGCTGTGCTCAGTGTTTTGTAACTTAAACCCACTGCACGTTTACCATGCCTAAAACAGAGGAGCCCACTTATCCTTTCTGCCCAGATGAGTCCAAATATGAGAAACTTGCCAAAATTGGACAAGGAACTTTTGGGTGCGTTGACAAATATAAATATAGTGTGTAAACGCATTCCTCTTTGCCGCTTGACGTGAAGTCCCAGTTATCGACAGCAATTTACCAGCACTTGGAAATGGATTATTCTCTTTATTAGGCTAGTTATTTTAGGAATGTTCACACGTGATATTTTGTTCACGGTTATTCTCTTTATTGGTTATTTTAGCAATGTTCACACGTGATATTTTGTTCACGGTTATTCTCTTTATTAGTTATTTTAGCAATGTTCACACGTTAGGCCTACATTTTGTTCATTTTCTAATAATGTGGCGTGTGAGTGAACTATCATATGTAGATGTCACGAAAAGATAAAGCAGAAACTGAAGGAACAGTTGAGAAGAACTGGGTTTGATGCGGCCTTAAAAAAAGAATGCAGTAGGCTAGACCTAGTTAGGATTCCTACTTAATTGGGTGGAGTTGAAATGAATATAAGTTGTCCGTCTGTTCGATACGGCCTTAAAAAAGAATTCAAAGACGCAGCAAAAAGGGTTAGGTTTAGGAACCATAATCCTAACCTTAGCAACGTTGATGACTTAGGCCTATTTGGGTGACTTTGACTTCCTTGTGCTTTATTTCAACTATTGGATGACTTTGAAGAACACGCCCTGCTATTATTTTAACCCACTTTTCTAGTGTTATTTTATAACCATTTTCACAGCGAAATCAGTTTACAGTTTAGATGGTGACATAATAAACATTCTAAACCTACTAGGCCTAATGCGTGAGGTATTTCAAACGGCTATTCCAGTTGATATGAAGAGCAGTGGGCTGTCACTTTGAAACGGCTATTAAAAAAAATATTCAGAGACACAGTAAAGGGGGACAAGTGTTTGGTTTAAGAATTTAAACCATAATCTTAACCCTTATGACGTTGGTAACTTACTTAAATGTCATTGAAGAACACGTACCACATTTCACCTGGATATTCCTACCTGCACAAAAACAAGTGTTACAAAATATACATCTGATTCTTTTGTCATTCTTTCAATCTGGTAGCATGGCTTGCAGTTTTTGTCTTTGGCAACTGTAAATAGGGCCTACATGGAATTCCCAGACAACACTAATGGCTTCCAGACAAGAATCATGTCATCACACATACCTTATGTTCCCTAAGTCCCTGATTAGTTCTTCAGTAAAGTGTTGCTGGCCTGTTAAGTTAGTCTTTTTTTCAGCACATCTATATCTGGGTGGTTTTTTTCTGTCAGTCTTGAAATAAAATATATTGGCCTACATTTAAGTTAGCAATGTTTAAACAGTGAAGACAAGTTTTCCAAAGTTGTCATGAGCCTGTTGCTAAACATGAATACTGTGATCCACAGACCCACATTCTTGATCAGAGATGTTGCTAAACATGAATACTGTGATCCACAGACCCACATTCTTGATCAGAGATGTTGCTAAACATGAATATGGTGCTAAACACGGATACTGTGATCCACAGACCCACATTCTTGATCAGAGATGTTGCTAAACATGAATACTGTGATCCACAGACCCACATTCTTGATCAGAGATGTTGCTAAACATGAATACTGTGATCCACAGACCCACATTCTTGATCAGAGATGTTGCTAAACATGAATACAGTGATCCACAGACCCACATTCTTGATCAGAGATGTTGCTAAACATGAATACAGTGATCCACAGACCCACATTCTTGATCAGAGATGTTGCTAAACATGAATACTGTGATCCACAGACCCACATTCTTGATCAGAGATGTTGCTAAACATGAATACTGTGATCCACAGACCCACATTCTTGATCAGAGATGTTGCTAAACATGAATACTGTGATCCACAGACCCACATTCTTGATCAGAGATGTTGCTAAACATGAATACTGTGATCCACAGACCCACATTCTTGATCAGAGGATCCACAGACCCACATTCTTGATCAGAGATGTTGCTAAACATGAATACTGTGATCCACAGACCCACAGTCTTGATCAGAGATGTTGCTAAACATGAATACTGTGATCCACAGACCCACATTCTTGCTCAGAGATGTTGCTAAACATGAATACTGTGATCCACAGACCCACATTCTTGATCAGAGATGTTGCTAAACATGAATACTGTGATCCACAGACCCACATTCTTGATCAGAGATGTTGCTAAACATGAATACAGTGATCCACAGACCCACATTCTTGATCAGAGATGTTGCTAAACATGAATACTGTGATCCACAGACCCACATTCTTGATCAGAGATGTTGCTAAACATGAATACTGTGATCCACAGACCCACATTCTTATCAGAGATGTTGCTAAACATGAATACTGTGATCCACAGACCCACATTCTTGATCAGAGATGTTGCTAAACATGAATACTGTGATCCACAGACCCACATTCTTGATCAGAGATGGTCAGTTTTGGAGCTGGCAGTCGTTGACCTCAAATCCTCAGGGTATGAGAGGAAGATGGAGAACAACAAACAAATAGAGAAGAAAGCTGGAGACAGAAATGAACAAAATAAAAAAGTTGTGGAGGATGTGCCATGAGTTTATTGAAGGCCTATGCTCCTTGGGGAACTAAAGGATAAAGATTGAATGAGTGACAGATAGCAGTAGTAGTGACAGATAGCAGAAGTAGGGACAGATAGCAGCAGCAGTAGTGACAGATAGCAGCAGTAGTAGTGACAGCAGCAGCAGTAGTGACAGATAGCAGCAGTAGTAGTGACATATAGCAGCAGTAGTAGTGACAGATAGCAGCAGCAGTAGTGACAGATAGTAGCAGTAGTAGTGACAGATAGCAGTAGTAGTGACAGATAGCAGCAGTAGTAGTGAGAGACATCAACACATTCTCACATAATTCAATACGTTATTATAATCATAATAATAAAAGCCCTTTCAATCATAACTGACTATGGAAATGCGCCCCTGAGGTGACAACCCTCAGCTGCAATTTTTCCTGGTGTTCCTTTCGACGTTTTCTCTTCTCATCTGCTTGCAGTGAGGGCTTCTTTTCACCCAATTTGCATGCTTGGGTGAAGCGATTCATCAATCCGTGAAGCTCCTGTTGACTTTGAGTGACGATTGCAGCATCATCAGTGAATAACAAGTCTCATATATTGACCCTTCTAATTTTTGTTTTTGCCTTCAGCCCTGCCAGGTTAAACAGTTGGCCGTCTGACCTAGTGTGAAGGCATAATGCTTCAGTTGTATCTCTGAATGCATATTTCAGGAGCAAGGCAAAGAAGATTATCAGAGAGAGGCAGAGCCAGGATGCAGCCTTGTTTAATGCCACTGCAAATGTCAAAGGGCTGATATGTGCTTCCAGGAAATAGGACTGTTCCCTTCATTTCTTCATGGAATGACTTTATCATTTTGAGCAATTTAGTGGAGCAGCCTATTTTCAGGAGAATTTTGAAGAGTCCATCCCTGCTAACCAGGTCACATGCCTTTGTGAGGTCTATGAAGGTGATATATAAAGGCCTTTTATGCTCTCTTGATTTTTCCAGCACCATATGCAAGGTATGTAATAGTGAGCTCTTACAGCATTTGATTAAATCGAGAGAGATCCCATCTCTGCCTGTTGCTTTGCCAGAGGCCATACTATCAATGGCCATGCTGAGTTCTTCCAATGTTGGTTCAGCATCCATCTCCATCTTCCAAATACCAAACCTGTCCAGACATGAAGGCCATGAAACATTATCTACACCCACTCTAGCAATGAAGTCACCAAGGAGAACAAGTTGTTCTTGCCTAGGTATGCTTTTGATGACTGATGCTAGATTCTCGTAGAACTTGTTTTTAGCTTCTGAGGCATACAGAGTAGGAGCATACAGACTGATAAAGATGATGGGACCTGTGCTAGTTTGCAGGTGGAGCGTTAACAGGCACTCTGATCCATTCTCACCTGGTTCAGCCATTTTAGTTAGCAATTTTTTTTACTGCAAAACCTACTTTGTGTTCTCTAGTTTTATTAAGGTCTTTCTATTGCCATTAAAATGTGTAGTCCTTCTTGCTGACAATTCTAGAGCCGGCCATTTGCATTTCCTGAAGTGCAGCTATATCCACCTGAAGTTGTTTAAGTTCGTCGTTGATTATGACTGTCTTCCTTACATCATTTAAGTCCAGCAGGTTTTCAGATAGTCTAGTCAACATAGTCCTGACGTTCCAACATCCTAATCTTCTTCTTCTTCGTTCGCCCTGAAAAGGACGGTGGTTGCGTTGTGTCTGTTTACGCCTAAGCGGTTATATCTACACCTTTCGGTCGACACATCCGACTTCTGCATGGCATTTTTTAGGACCGGGTTTGCCTTCCCATTTCGATCCACACTCACTCAGCCAGACTGCACTGCTGCAGACTGTTTCCAGGACCACCACGTGGAGGTGGAGTGCGGTCTTGACCAGCTCTGATTCGCTAGTCCTGACTCAGGCAGTCAAGCTATGCGTCGCTGACTGCATTCTCTATTGCTGCGTCTTTGGGTCCCACATCCTAATATGATGGATGGTTTCTTTCTATTATTTCTTGTTTTGTGGTTATTGCTTGGTGCAAAATTTTCTGTCCACATTTTTGGGTTTGACTAATCCCCATGCACCCAGAGGGGAAAGCAAACAGTGGTGGGACAACACCTAAGTGGCTGGAGATTGCCCAACTTGAAGCGGGTGATAGCTATCCAGTGAGATCCTAGATCCTCTCCCACTGTTGGAAGTAGCCCCTGGTGCTATGCCCTATGCCAGTATGGCAAGAAGCTTATAACTGGTAACTGCTACTTCCAGTGTTGTGCTGACACCATAGGGTGAAGCTGGAGTGTTCTCTCCAGGGCGCGAGCTTGGACACAGTTATATGTAGATCAAATTGTTGCCCATGTAGCATGTTTTCCTTCTCCACGCAGCCAGTGGATCCAAAGAACGGCTGTAGTCAATACAGTTTGGTACCAGCCACGTCGCAGGAGTTGCCAGAATAATGTTGAATCAACACTAGACTGCCTCAGGGACTCCAGATTTATCCTCAGGGTTCACTCCTGAAGCCTTTCTCGTAAATGGATATTCCGGCATGGCAGCGGTGGTTTGAATTCAGAGTAATACACTATTACCCACTATAATATATCTGGAAATTAGAAGGCAGATAAACTTGTCAAAGAACGAGGAAAGAAAATCCAAACAGAAGACATGGCTACATATGAAGAGATAAAAGCAATAATCAGAAATCACTTTAGAGAAAAAATATCATAAGGAACACCCAGACTCCAATACTGCAGAACCATGCTATACATTACCAAGAAGAGATCAAGTAATAATTTTAAGTAAGAACCTGTCATTGCAGACTCAAATAACATCTGTACAACAAATAGAAAATTGGTCTGACAGATTCAATTACCAACTGTACAACAAATAGAAAATTAGTCAGACAGATGCAAATACCATCTGTACAAAAGTTAGTTGCTTATCCTTTACAGGACGTGGCAATCAACCCCAGCTTTTATTGGCTGTTTGTGATTTTTCTAGGCAATTTTTACGTTCAGTAGTTTGCCATTGCTTTGTGAACGGTACGGCGCTTATACCATTGTTAAAAATCCACACAAAGCGATCTGCCACCAAACCGCCTGCAGCAGGTTTCGAACCTGGTATATCTGGATTATGAAACTGCGTTCATATCCATTTGGCCACAGACGCCGACCATCTGTACAACAAATAGAAAATTGGTCAGACAGACTCAGATACCATCTGTACAACAAATAGAAATTGGTCAGACCAACTCAAATACCATCTGTACAACAAATAGAAAATTGGTCAGACAGACTCAAATACCATCTGTTCAACAAATAGACAATTGGTCAGTTCAGACTCAAATACCATCTGTACAACAAATAGAAAATTGGTCAGTGCAGACTCAAATAACATCTGTACAACAAATAGAAAATTGGTCAGACAGACTCAAATACCATCTGTACAACAAATAGAAAATTGGTCAGTGCAGACTCAAATAACATCTGTACAACAAATAGACAATTGGTCAGGGCAGACTCAAATACCATCTGTACAACAAATAGAAAATTGGTCAATGCAGACTCAAATACCATCTGTACAACAAATAGAAAATTGGTCAGTGCAGACTCAAATAACATCTGTACAACAAATAGAAAATTGGTCAGAAAGACTCAGATACCATCTGTACAACAAATAGAAAATTGGTCCGACAGATTCAAATACCATCTGTACAACAAATAGAAAATTGGTCAGACAGACTCAAATACCATCTGTACAACAAATAGAAAATTGGTCAGACAGACTCAGATACCATCTGTACAACAAATAGAAAATTGGTCAGACCAACTCAAATACCATCTGTACAACAAATAGAAAATTGGTCAGACAGACTCAAATACAATCTGTACAACAAATAGACAATTGGTCAGATAGACTCAAATAACATCTGTACAACAAATAGAAAATTGGTCAGATGGACTCAAATACCATCTGTACAACAAATAGAAAATTGGTCAGACAGACTCAAATACCATCTGTACAACAAATAGAAAATTGGTCAGACAGACTCAAATACCATCTGTACAACAAATAGACGATTGGTCAGACAGACTCAAATACCATCTGTACAACAAATAGAAAATTGGTCAGACAGACTTGAATACCATCTGTACAACAAACAGAAAATTGGTCAGATGTACTCAAATACCATCTGTACAACAAATAGAAAATTGGTCAGACAGACTCAAATACCATCTGTACAACAAATAGAAAATTGGTCAGACAGGCTCAAATACCATCTGTACAACAAATAGACAATTGGTCAGACAGACTCAAATACCATCTGTACAACAAATAGAAAATTGGTCAGATGGACTCAAATACCATCTGTACAACAAATAGACAATTGGTCAGACAGACTCAAATACCATCTGTACAACAAATAGAAAATTGGTCAGACAGACTCAAATACCATCTGTACAACAAATAGACAATTGGTCAGACAGACTCAAATACCATCTGTACAACAAATAGAAAATTGGTCTGACAGACTCAAATACCATCTGTACAACAAATAGAAAATTGGTCAGATGGACTCAAATACCATCTGTACAACAAGTATAAAATTGGTCAGACAGACTCAAATACCATCTGTACAACAAATAGAAAATTGGTCAGACAGACTCAAATACCATCTGTACAACAAATAGAAAATTGGTCAGACAGACTCAAATACCATCTGTACAACAAATAGAAAATTGGTCAGATGGACTCAAATACCATTTGTACAACAAATAGACAATTGGTCAGACAGACTCAGATACCATCTGTACAACAAATAGACAATTGGTCAGACAGACTCAAATACCATCTGTACAACAAATAGAAAATTGGTCAGACAAGATAATGTGTCCACTGGGGGAGGACAAAACAACAAGTGTAGTGAAGCACATACTCCTAAACTTTCAGCTCCACAAGAGGAAACAGGGTGGCAGCATTACCTTCTCATACCCAGTTGTGGGAGAAACTGTAGGTGACGAGAGAAATCTGAGACCAAGACTGCCAGTTGAGGGAGAAACTGTAGGTGACGAGAGAAATCTGAGACCAGACTGCCAGTTGAGGGAGAAACTGTAGGTGACGAGAGAAATCTGAGACCAAGACTGCCAACATTATAAGAGAGATAGATGTGGTTATTTGAGAGTGAACTATGAAGTAGTGTGTACATTATGACAACATTATTTGTTGACACTACTTCTGTAGCTGACAATTGGAGCATATTAAAACAACAACATTAAATTCATCATCATTATTATCATTATATTTCAGCTCCCAAGGGAGTATAGGCCATCAACAAATGTATGCCAAGTCTCCCTGTCCTGAGCTATTTGCTTGTTACAAGTTTTCCCCATTTATTGCTATCTGTTATGCTGTATTATCACCTGCTTTGCTAAATATCATAGTTTTTGTTTTCTATTTGTTAATATCCATTCTATATTGTGCTGTTCACTTGTTTCACTAGCTCTTGCAAATCCTGTTCACTCTCAGCTAACAAAACTGTATCATCCACATATCTAAGGTTGTTTATTGATCTTCTACTGATGTTCAGTCCTGGCAGTTCCTCTGAAAACGTTTTCTGTGTAGATATTAAATAGGCAGGGAGACAATACGCAACCTTGAACACACCTCTTATTATGTTTATATATAGTGAGTAATTCTTGCCAGATCTTACTGTTGCAGTTTGTTCCTAATAAAGGTTACTGAGTATTCTTGTGTCTTTTCCATCAATACTTATGTCTTTGATGCATTCAATTATTTTCTCATGATGAACTCTGTCAAAAGCCTTCTTATAGTCAGTAAATCACATGTAAATACTTTATATATTTTTCTGCTAATATTCTTATACAAAATACTGCTTCTCTTGTACAGCTGTTCCTTCTAAAACTAAACTGTTCTTCATGGACTTCATTGTCTACTTTATTTTTTATTATTTCCTGTATGATCTAGAGCAGTTGTGTAGAATTATTTTAGTTGTGCAGTGTTGGTGCAAAACAGGAATTTTCTGCAAAAACAGTATTTTGTATATGAACTTTTTTTTTCTTCCTTTTTTTACATTTTGTAAAATTTTGTTATTGCAGTGAAGTGTTCAAGGCTAGAGACAAGAAAACAAAGATGGTTGTTGCTATGAAAAAAGTTTTAATGGAGAATGAGAAAGAAGGGGTGAGTACACCTTTTTTTTTTAAGTCAGTTAAATTGAAAGATTAATGAGGTCTTCACTTCTCTGAATTATTAAGAAGTTGGGAATCGCAGCAAAAACAAAGCTGCTGCAGATCTTCAATATCTGTTTTAACTCAGGCAGAGTTCCACCAACCTGGAGGGAAGCAATCATGATACCACTCCTAAAACCAGGAAAAGACAGTTCCACGGCCTCCAGCTACAGACCAATCAGCCTTACAAGCTGTCTCTGCAAAACAATGGAACATATCATCAACCTCAGGCTACAGTGATACCTTGAAAGTGAAAACCTTCTTGTACCACAGCAGGTGGGCTTTAGGCAGTGTTACTCTACCGAAGATCATGCAACTTACCTTTCCCAAGAGATTGAGGATGCTTTCCAAGATCAGAAACTGGTACTAGCAGCATGGATAGATCTAAGGAAAGCATTTGACAAGGTTTGGAAAGAAGGGCTTCTGAAGAAACTGAGAAATTGTAGAGTGAATGGTAGGATGTACAAATTGGTGAAAGCATACTTGCATAACAGAAGAGCCAGAGTACAACTAGATGGCCTCAAGAGTAAGAAAATTCTACTGCGTCATGGCGTCCCTCAGTGAGGGGTTCTGTCCCCCACACTTTTGCTAGCCTACATCAACGACCTGGTTGCTGAGCTACCACATGGAATGAAAGTGGCAATGTACGCTGATGACCTGGTAATATAGTGCACAGATGAGCATGCAACAGTGGCCACCAAACTGTTACAAAGAGCTATAGATGTCTTAACCTCATGGGCAAATAGATGGTGTGTCAGCATCAACACAGACAAGTGCAGCACTACGCTCTTCACCCTCTCTCCCAAACAAAAAGCTGGTGTCATCAAGATAAACAAAGAGCTCCTGAGAGAAGATAAACAACCCACCTATCTCGGAGTTACATTCGATGATAGGCTGACGTGGAAGCAGCACATCAACAAGGCAGCAACAAAGGCCAGGAGGAAGTTAGCCATCCTGAAAAAACTAAGTGGAACCACATGGGGAGCCATTGGGAAAATACTTAGTAAAGTTTACCAGCAGGGGATATGACCACACCTGGAATATGGGTCAGCTGCGTGGTGTCCAGCATCAAACACCACATTACAAGAGCTAGATAAAGTGCAAAACCAGGTGCTTAGGGTCATCACTGGGGTAATGAAATCAACGCCTATAGTGAAGATAGAGAAAATGGGGAGAATACAAGCACTGAGAGAATGCAGATACACGAAAGTGCTAACACAGGCAGAAAAGTTCCTCTGTATGCCAAGCCATCCAATGAAGGACAGATTCCAAAACCTAGCAATGGAGCGATTGAAAAGAAGCAGCTTTATCCACCAGGCCAAACGATTTCGTAGACAAATCTCAGACCTGCCTGAAGTTAACAGCTCCCTAAAGTCCATGCCAGAACAAACCCCTTGGAGAGAGGAGCCTGGACTACCAGTACACATCCAGACAAAAGTGAAAGGAATATTCAACAGGGATGAACAGAACAGCGTACAACATAGGACAGTCACTCTCAGTTTCCTGGATGATGAATACCCACAGGACCTCTGGGTCCGAGTATACACGGATGGGTCAGCACAGAATGCAGTAAAGAATGGAGGAGCAGGAGTGTACATAGAATACCCAAACAACACTAGGGATTTGGTCAGAGTACCAACGGGGAAATTCTGTAACAACTATGATGCAGAAATCCAGGCAATCAAGGTGGCAACTGAGAAACTGTTGAACACCGATCTCGGTCCACAGCCTGTAGTAATCCTGGCAGATGCAAGATCAGCACTCCAAGCACTTTAGTCCAGAAAATTGCCAGGTATACAAGCCCTACATTCTGAACTGTGCAACCAGCGCAGGGTCGCCATGCAGTGGATACTGTCTTATTGTGGAATACCAGGAACTGAGAGAGCAGATGGATGGGCTAAAGAAGGTGCTGCAGATGAGCAACCGGATGTACCAGTTATGTAACAGAAGAAAAAGATGATCAAATCAACCAGAAATACACCAACACAGGATGACGACCAAGCTGTGAACAGATGAGAACAAATTGTCATTCTGCGCTTCAGAATATAACACAACCGACTCCGCAGCCACATGTATACAAAATTCAAGATTGGCAATTCAGCCATGTGTACATGTGGACAGGCACCCCAGACTGCAGAGCATGTACATCAAGACTGCCCCAAATATGATATATTGAGGCAAACCCACTGGCCCAGAGAAACAACACTGGAAGCAAAACTATACGGACCTCTGTATGAACTACAAAAGACAGTGAAGTTTATACAAGAAACAACATTGCAGATATAGACAACATATTTCAAGCGAACAAAAGAAGAACTTCTCTGAATTGTTATTTTCAGTGTAGTAAGCATTAAATTATTATAATCTAAAAATTAATTAATTTGCAAATTGTGTTTAGACACATGGAAATGTTCTAACCGCAGTTCACAGTAACAGCTCTTTGTGATTATGTTTCATCCAGTTTCTAATAACAACTCTTCATAATTATGTTTTATCCACTGTTCCCAAATACAGCTCTTTCTAATTATGCTTTATCCACAGTTCCCAATAACATATTTTGTGCTCATGTTTTACCCACAATTCCCAATAACAGCTCTTTATGATTTTATTATATCCTCAGTTCCTAATAACAGCTTATTGTGAGTAAATTTCATTCAGTTTCTATGAAATAGCAGCTCTTTGTGATTATGTTTTATCCACAGTTCCCAGTAACAGCTTTTTGTGATTATGTTTCATCCACAGTTCCTAATAACAGCTCTTTGTGAATGTTGAGTCCAGTAACAGCTCTTTGTGAATGTTGAATCCAATAACAGCTCATTGTCATTATGCTGTATCAACAGTTCCCAATAACAGCTCTGAGGGAGATCAAGATTCTACAGGTTCTCAAGAATGATAACATCGTGAACTTGCTGGAAATTTGTCGTGCTAAAGGTAACTGGATAAGGCACTATTTATTGCAGTATGCCAGCTTGGAATATTTTGTTTCTCGTTTCTGCTGTGAATATTACAAGATCTTTGCTATAAACACAGTCTTTGCTGTATGAATCTTAAAGACACCCCAGACACGTGTAAGATGCCCATTCAAGTCTCTTTTATTCATCTGAGCAAAAAAGTCTAAGCCAGGATTGGCATAAGTTGCGATTTATATTTCATATTTTATTACTAACATGTGAACTAACATATATGTCTTCTTCTTCTCCTTTGATCCCTAGCTGCCGACCGTCAAAGCAGTCAGTGGCCATCATGCCTAGTGGCATCTTGTAGGGCAACAACAAATTGATTCCACTTTGCTCGGTCGGCAGCCATCCTTCATACAGTGCCCCAACTCTGGTTCATTCTTTGCATTTCAGCCTGCACAGTCCTCCGCCAGGTTGTTTTTGGTCGGCCTCTCTTTCGTTTTCCTTCAGGGGTCCAAAGCATAGCTGTTCTTGTGATGGCATCGGGGTCTCTTCTGAGGACATGGCCAACCCAGCTTCACCGTTTGCCAGCTATGATGGTGTGCATGTCCTCTTGCTTGCTCCGAGTAAGCAGATCTTGGTTGGTGATAGTATTCGGCCAAAAGATTCGGTGAATTTGTCTTAGGCATGTTGTGTAAAAAGAGGACAATTTTGACATTTCCTTCTCTGTAACTCTCCAGCATTCCGCACCATAGAGAAGCACAGAAAGCACACAGCTCTGATATAATCCTAATTTTGTGCTTGTGCTATGTTGAGAGGACTTCTAGATGTTATGTTGTTTAGGCTAAAAAAGGCTATTTTTGCCTTATTCATTCTGAAGGTATGTGAAGGTGTCTGTCTGTACCAGTTGCTGATTCCTTACTGATATGGGCTCAGGGCTGCTCACATTGAGCGTCATGACCTCTGACTTCTTAAATTGATGTTCAAGCCCACCTGCTGGCTAAACTTATTAAGTCTATCCATTTTTTCCTGGATGTGTTGATGTGAATGTGCTAGTAGTGCAATGTCATCTGCATATTCCAGATCTTCCAATGTAGAAAATGTAGTCCATCTTATTCCTCTTGGACTGCCCTCTGTTGTCTGGTGCATCACCCGATCTATGACTGTTAAAAATAGAGTGGTTGATAAGGGGCATCCCTGTCATACTCTGTCTTCACCTCAAAGGTTAGGTTGCTCTGCCCAACACTACTCGTAAAGTTCGCTTAGAGGCTTTTTATGATTGACACTATGCAGCTTGGAATTCCATAAGCCCTCAGTACTTTCCACAAACTGTCCCTATGTATGCTGTCAAAAGCCTTTTCAAAATCAACGAAATTAATGTACAGCTGTCTTTGCCATTCTGAGCACTGCTCTATAATGTTCCTGAGAGTGAATATATGATCTACACATCTTCTGTTCTTTCTAAATCCTGCTTGTTCTTTCCTCAGTTTGTGGTCTACTGCTTTTGAAATTCTCTGTATAATTATCCTGCCTAGTATTTTGCTGGGAACTGAGAGAAGAGTGATTCTTCTCCAGTTATTGCAGTCTGCAAGATCTCCCTTCTTGGGCAATTTGACAATTATTCCTTTGTTCCACTCTGATGGTGTTGTCCCCGTTTTCCAGACTTGTGCAAATAGTGGTTCTAACAGTTCTGCTGCTAGCTCAGGGTCTGTCTTAAATAGCTCTGCATTTAAGTTATCATGGCCAGGAGCTTTTCCGTTCTTTAACCTTTTGATTGCTGTGATGATTTCTTCTTTTCGTGGAATGTCTGTATTTACATCTAGATCGTTTTCAGCCTCAGGAACATTCAGTTGTGTCTCTAGTGGTTCCTTGTTCAGAGTTTCTCTGAAATGCTCTGCCCATCTTGTTTTCTGTCCCTCTGCTGTCGTGATGAGATTTCCTTGCTTATCTCTTACTAATGTAATATTGTTTGCACCTCGTTTTCTGCTGATGAATTTAGTTATTTTGTATACTGTGCTTTGTTCATTTCTCAGTGCTGCCTCTTCTGCCTGTCTTGCAAGATCGTCTAGGAAATTCCTTTTGTTGGCTCGGGTTTGGCGTTTAACTTCCTTGTCCAGCTGACTGTACTGTTCACTATATAGTTGCTTTAACCTAGGGGACTTCGCTTCTGTTTTCTTTCTTTTCATTTCTCTTCTCAGTGTTATGGTGTTTAATGTTTCTGGTGTTATCCAGTCTTGCTTCTTCCTTTCCTGGAATCCCAAGCATGATTTGCTGCTTTCCTTATATATTGTTGTAATGGTGTTGAATTTCTGGTCTATATCATCAGTCAATGTCTTTTCCTGACTTTTGGCAAATTGATATCATTTCTTTATGTCAGCCGCAAAAGCTTTCCTGGTAAGGGTGTCCTTCAATTTGCTGATGTCAAACCTTTTCTGTGTAGTTACAGTTGGTCCAGCCTTTCTTAGTTTCACTTTCAGTTTTGCTACTATTAAATGGTGATCACTTTCCACATCTGCACCTCTTCTTACCTTCACATCTTGTAATACATGTCTCCATTTACCGTTAATCATGATGTGGTCTATCTGGTTTCTGTCCCGACCATTTGGTGATTCCCATGTTAATTTGTGAATTTCTTTATGTGGGAAAAGTGTTCCTCCAATGACCAGGTTTTTAATACTACAGAAACTTATTAATTTATCCCCATTTTCATTTGCTGTTCCGCTGCCGCATTTCCCCATTACTCTTTCATTATATGTATTGCGTGTACCAGCTTTCGCACTGATGTCTCCCATTACTATAATAAGATCATATCTAGGTAAATCTTCCATTTCTTTCTGCAGTTGTTGATAGAATTCATCCTTGACCTCTTCATCGCTGTCATTCGTTGGTGCGTTGCATTGTATTATTGTAGTATTTGTGAATCTACCTCTCAATCTTAGTCTTATCAGTCTGTTGTTGATGTATATATGTAAATATTACCATGTGAATTTTAATATGTGAAACTCGCTTGTGGATGCCAAAGTCATTTGAGGTTTGTAACCTCAGCATATGGAATGATGATTCATGAACCACAACTGCACGGGCTGGTGATTGCTTTATTGATAGTTTCATACAGAGAACTGAAAGCATAAAGTAGTTCCAGGTTCCCTATGGAGCAGGGAAGGAAAGATGAAAGAAATGATGTACATTCTAAGTATAATACCTTTTCAAAGCAGTGTAAATGTCCCTATGAACATAGTCACTTTAAAATTAATGTAAGTTTTCAACGCTTTAAACCAATGTAAATGTCTATGTGAAAATATTTATTTTAAAGTTAATGGAAGTGTCAAACTTTTCAATCAGGGTAAACATAAATGAAAACATATTCAATTTATATTGTGAATACTTTTCAATCAGTGGAGATGTGTATGTAAACAGACTCTATCTCTATTATTAACCTTTTCATTTAAATATAAAGTAACTATGAAAGCTATTCTATTTAAATGTAAAGAAAGTTTTATCCCGAGTGATTAAATTTAATTCTCATCGAGGGTAAATTCTGAGTTAATTGGGATGGGAAGATAGGAACCCATAACTATGGGGTGGAAAACGTGCTCAGAAGAGCATTTCGTTCTATTCTTTTACCATAGTTATTGGTGGTACCAGCAGAAAGTACTATCTCTGGAACAAGAAGGGAACCATAGCCTAAGCTTTAAGAAGAAGGACCCTCATATGGTAGACTCTCCTTGACATTTCTGGGAAACGAGCTACCCCCGACAACCTTGATCAGAGGCGAGCATGAGCAGAGTGAAAAGAACCAACCTATAAGAAGGAGCAGAACCGTCATTGGCAGCTGTTCAAATCTATGCTGCCGCTTGAACTTCTTGTAACATCTCACATTCCATAAAGACTGTGATGATAACTTTTCTTGATCCATAACTATTCAAATTATTTTCCAACTGTTAAAACCTAAAGTGATTATTAAATTTTGTTATTTGTAATGTTACAAATTTAACTTCGATTTTATCATTTTAAAGTTACTTCCTGTTTGTCTCAGTCAAATTACTACACACACTCTAAGCAGAGCTATACTACAATAATAGAATTCCACTGAGTAAATCAGGGGTGGAGGCTTAAATGAGCTGAAAGTAATAAGTGCTTAAATCCTTCACAAAAACATGAGCAGAATTACAGAGTTAACATACTCAGCCAAAGCAGTATTGTTCTCACTTATTCTGAATATCTTGTGAAGACTCCCTTTGTAACATAAGTGTCATCACCCTTCCATCTACATCTCTGCCAAGAGTAATCTTGTGCAAAGGTAGATACCTTTGGAGCCCATATTAGATACTCTTGAGTTTTGGCCGCTGTGTGACCACTACTGCAAAGCAGGGGAGGCAATACCGTCACAGCTATGAACAGTCTTTGTTATTTTTGTCCTTGATAACTTCTCTCCCTGCTTTCTCTGCTTTATTTTCTTACATTGATATTACCACAATACCTCTGTATAACCATTTTGTTATGTATATCTTACCACAGTAAACCCCATTCAATTATTTCAATTTATATTTTACCATAGCAACCCCATACAACCGTTTTAAGTCAACCGTCTACCTGGTGTTTGAATTCTGTGAGCACGACCTTGCTGGATTGCTCAGCAACCCTCAAGTCAAGTTTAGCCTTGCTGAAATCAAGAAAGTCATGCAGCAGCTGTTAAATGGCCTCTACTACATTCACAGGTTGGTTTTAAAATAATCTGTATAGCATTCACATGTAGACAAAGCAGGATTTGTACAATATTGACATGTAGACAAAAGAAACGTGATCTGTTCATTTACATGTAGACCAAATGTGATCTTTACAACATTCAGACACAGATAAAACATGATCAGTAAAACATTCACATGTAGACACAATAGGATTTGTACAATGTTCACAGTTAGATGACATGATCTGCACAACATTCACATGGATACAAAATGTGATATGGAAAACATTCTTTTCTTTCTTCTTTGATCCTTTGCCACCATTTGTCAAAGCAGTTAGTGGCCATCATGTCTGGTGGTATCTTTGTAGGGCAGGAACAGCTTCCACTTCCACTTTGCTCGGTTGGTGGCCATCCTTTGTACAGTGCCCCAGCTCTGGTTCATTCTTTGCATCTCTACCACTGCAGTTCTCCACCAAGTTCTTTTTGATTGGCCTCTCTTTTGTTTTCCTTCAGGGGTCCATAGCATATATATATATATATATATATATATATATATATATATATATATATATATATATATATATATATATATATATATATATATATATATATATATATATATATAATTGTTTTAAAAAATTCAACTTATATTATCTTGTTTAATAATCCTGTTCACTTTTTAACTAATGTATGTATATGAGGTGCATCTGTGATGCCCCATGATAGTGCCTCTGTCAATGAGTCCTCTAACCAGAGAGGAGGACAGAGTATTAGGAGTAAAACCTCTGGACTTGTATTAAATGTCTAGGCACACACTCTAATTCATCACTACTTCTTACAGCAGTAAAGAAGACAAGAATGCTTTATAATCTGTCATATATAATATTAGTATTTCAAATACAATACTATGAAATAGTGAGACGTGCTAAATGTAAATCTATAGGAACCAAAATGGCTGATATACAATGATCAAGCAGATATCTTACTTACTTAGTCGTTCCTCTTCTACCATGAGGTGTAGATGTTTGAAAGAGAGTGCCACACTATCCTATCGGCTATCTTCCTCTTGGTCTGGTTCCATTCTAGTCATCAGTACTTCAGAGATTGTCTAATATTGTCTTCCTATCGGACTCTGGGTCATCCTGGAGGTCTAGATCCCTGGCTCTTAGTTTCCCACACTTGTGGTAGCCGATCTTCTCCCATTCTGCAGCCATGGCCAGACCATCTTAGTTGGCACTGTTCTTCGAGAAAATATATTAAAAACTTGCAGAGATTATCTTACTTTTGTAATAGAAAGCATCCTTGTACCACATCATGAGGCCGAGAATAAATTTTTTGAAAAGGGTACAATCTTTTATGGACACCCTGTATATATGCATGTGCATGCATGCATGTGTGTGTGCATGCATGCTTCCTGTAAAGCATAGGTACTCCACAGCCATAAAATGATCTGCAAAAATATGTGTGAGAGAGAGATCATCTTATGGCTTGTCAGATCCAAATCTGGCAGATTTTGTAAGTAAAAATAAGGTTGCAACAGATTGTGTTCTTGACTTTGTGACATCACTGGAGGAATTATTCTGTTATTGCTTTGTATTTCTTCCATTTTCCAGCAACAAGATTCTTCACCGGGACATGAAGGCAGCAAACATTCTCATCACCAAAACTGGAAAACTGAAACTGGCAGACTTTGGACTTGCAAGGGCTTTCAGGTAAAAGTGCCGCAGTTTTTAAGCATCCATGTATCAACTGTTTTGGCCCGTGTGTTGCTGGTACCCAAAAAGGGTGCAGAGAATAGTAATTGTGTTAACTGATAGTAATAAAATAAGTAACGCTTGTACTGATATTCAAACAAATAAAATAACAAGCAAAACATGATTAACTAAAAAGCAGAAGCGTTATATTTAAAATTATTAACCTTTTCTGCACCAGTATGACGTACGCTGTATGGCATTAATCTTCACCTATATGGCATACGTCCTATTTTAAAAGCACCAGAACTTTTCTGTTTACAAGCGTATCGGCAATTGCTGGGCATAATCAGATTCAGCATTGAAAAATCTGGCCACTAAGCTTGAAATGAACACAATATTTTACTGCTAGCGAATACAGTAGAACTGATAATAGCAATTTTACACAAGCGAAAGTTCACAAACATGGACGCTGCCGAACTATAAACATCTGGTGGAAAAAGAGCACGAAAATTCTTGTTTGAGTTGAATTTATTCAACTTGAATGATTCTGATGACTCTTTTTACTGAGATTAGTGAGATTCTGGTAATCTTTACCTTTAGTGCCGTCGAGTATGTATAATATGTGTATTTTCATACCATTTAGAGTTAGGGTTAATCCTAACTCAATACACATATTATACATACTCAACAGCACTAAAGGTAAAGATTACCCAGATTCAGGGTCAGAGTATGTGTAGTCTGGTTCAGATGTAGATTTAGATTTGGAGCAAAGTGATAGTGAAAAGCTTGCTAAAACGAGGAAAGTGAATGATAGTGAAAGGCTTGCTAAAATGAGGAAAGTGATTGATAGTGTTAGTAGTAACATTCAATCTAGATCTAGTTCACTCAGTTTAGATCAAAATAATTCATCAGTGAAAGGAAAAGGAAAGGCAGTGAAAACAAGATCTGCACCTAATCAAGGAAAGAAAATGTCGAGATCTAGACCTTGGAATAAAAAAATGTGATGAGGAAGAACGTCACCTTAACCTTTAGCACGCTGCATTCTTTTCCCAAAACTATGCTCCTGCCGCTGCATTCTTTTTCACAACCCCCCATTGTTATAGTGGGTGACTTGTAAATTCTATAGTTTTTGTGTTTCTTGGTCATTTGCTATCATTTTTGGAATTTATATAAATAAATGAATGATGAATCTGATGATATAAAATTTTTTTGTGTTCATGTTAGATGTGATAGGAAGAGAGGAAAGGAAAGATGAAAAAAACGAGAAAAACACTTAAAAAAATAAAAAAAATAAAAATTTTTAATTTTAAAATTAAAAAAAAAAAAAAAAAATAACCAACACACGAAGAGTCCATATCCCTTGCATCTCAATGAAAGTCATTTGACCAATAGACCAATACAAATCAAATGACGATCTTTTCATTACACCCATCATCAGTAGCAAAGGAATAAACGCTCTCGTCAGCCGTGATATTCGATCTTAACCCTAAACCTTTCCGACACACTTAATCCTAACCCCTAAAAAAATACATACCAGGAAAGCCATTCTACTTTCCTTTCAATCTCAGCCATCAAACATATTCTGAGAACCGATATCAGCGCTTATAAAGACAAAAATTTCATCCTTACCTCATGGCATCAGAATCCAATAAAATTATAACGAAAATGGCCGCATGTTCGATGCTGATTCATTTCGATTTAAAAAATTTACAAAAAATAAACGCGGATACACCCATCACTTTTGTAAGATCGGAAATGGAAGCTAACTCTCTTGTAAATGACATTACAACTTAACATCCGGGGCTGAAAATCACGTGTACACAAGTCATGTGCTAGAAAACGATGATAAACGCTGTCGACATATGTTGACAACAGCTGGGAGAACATAGGTTGCCTTCGTCGACATATGTCGACGGCAGCGTGCTAAAGGTCTAAAGACACTGGTAACCAGAGGCAGGGGAAGAAAATAATGTAGATGCAAACGTAGGTCATGATGCTGCCCAGCCTGAGTTTACAGCACAGTCTGGTCTACTGTCTGATCTTACTGATTATGAATGTCATGATTTCATGAATGAGTTTCTGAATGAAAACGTTTGGATACTAACAGTGAATGAGACAAACAGCAAGCCAGGTTTGCGCTTTGGGGAATGCTTTGAAACTTACCACACTCAGCCCAACCTGTAACTGTAAAAATTTAAGCAAACTCAAGAAAACAAGTGCCAGCAGTGTTTCCGTGTTCTTTTATCGTAATAAAATGACAACAACAAAGCTTTTGTGGCTCATACAAATAATTTTTGTTTATTTTTCTCTCAATTGTCATTTATGTATGTACCCTGTGACCTTGACTTATGTTGGCCTTGATTAGCATATTCTAAAACTTTGTTTTATCCTCTTTCATAATATATATACTTTTAATGGGTTTCCTTTTACGATAAACTGTGTACAGTCAAATTAAAAATATGACCCCAAAAATTACAATTATCCTGTTGTTCAGTGGAACGAACTAAGCTGAAATGGTGTCGTCATGGGGAATACAAAACCCTTTGTTGCGAAATGGTTAAGGTACGTCACTACATTGCTGCCACAATGTAATGGGGTGGAAAAATCTATAACATGCAACTATATATCCAACAATAATAAAAATGTCTTCCGCATATGATTACAATGTGAGGAGAGCTTTATTTTTATAGCCACATAAGAATTATTTTATTTACTAGCCAATATGATAAGCTATATTTTTATAGCCAATAAGAATAGCTTTAATGACTAGCCAGTGAGAAGAGCTTTATTGTTTTTAGCCAATAAGAAGAGCTTTATTTATTAGCCAATATGACAATCTTTATTTTTGAGCCATGAAGAAGGGCTTTATTTTTAAGCCAGCAAGAAGAGCTTTATTTTATTTACTAGCCAATAAATAGAGTTTTATTTTTCTAGGCAGTAAGAAGAGCTTTATTTAATATACACTGCAGAGATACAAACAGTATTGCATGACAGCCACGTGTGGAATAAAATAACAAAGCCTCCATTTTAAAAAAAAGTGATGTCCAACAACCATCTCGGTTACCATACACAGAAAAGAAAGAGATGTCCAACAACCGTCTTGGTTACCATACAAAGAAAAGAAAGAGATGTCCAACAACCGTCTTGGTTACCATACAAAGAAAAGAAAGAGATGACATGGAGAAATGCTTGCATTGTTATCTCTTTTGTTGAATATCAGAACTGACTTTACATTTTGTTGTTCATGTTTGAACCTCACATCTCTTATGTTATCCTTGACAGTGACAAACTGAACCGGTACACAAACAGGGTAGTGACCTTGTGGTACCGACCCCCTGAACTGCTGCTTGGAGAGAGGAATTATGGGCCTGCCATAGACTTGTGGGGAGCTGGCTGTATCATGGCTGAGATGTGGACACGGAGTCCCATCATGCAGGGCAACACAGAACAACACCAGGTGAATGTTGTTGGTTAACTAGGGTTACTGACCTCATTGCTTGTTAGTGGCCAGTGCCAAGTTAAAGAATTTGCTTGTGTACTGAAGCTGTTGAGTGGTGCTGTATAGAGTGTTTGGAGTGGTGCTGTATAGTGTTTGTAGTGCTGCTTATAGAGTGTTTGGAGTGGTGCTGTATAGAGTGTTTGGAGTGGTGCTGTATAGAGTGTTTGGAGTGGTGCTGTATAGAGTGTTTGGAGTGGTGCTGTATAGAGTGTTTGGAGTGGTGCTGTATAGAGTGTTTGGAGTGGTGCTGTATAGAGTGTTTGGAGTGGTGCTGTATAGAGTGTTTGGAGTGGTGCTGTATAGAGTGTTTGGAGTGGTGCTGTATAGAGTGTTTGGAGTGGTGCTGTATAGAGTGTTTGGAGTGGTGCTGTATAGAGTGTTTGGAGTGGTGATGTACAGAGTGTTTGGAGTGGTGCTGTACAGAGTGTTTGGAGTGGTGCTGTACAGAGTGTTTGGAGTGGTGCTGTATAGAGTGTTTGGAGTGGTGCTGTATAGAGTGTTTGTGATTGTTTGAGAACCCAGCAGTAGCTTTCTTCTTTCTGTGGAGGGTTGTGGGCTAGTGAGCAGCATATTCTCAGCTGTATAATTTAGGATAGGACATAAATTGTTGATAACATTGCAGGGCAGTTCTTATTATAGAATCCCCAGGGTTAAGAGACGCAGATTGTGATTAAAAAAAAACAAGAAGACATGGAAATATACTTAGATGCTAGCACAACACAAGAAGACACAGCACAAATTTGCCTTCAGAAGACTCGCCAGATTTCATAACATCTCACTCATCCTCATCAGATAACTTTATAACTTCCTTTCTCTCATCCTAATAAGACAGCTTTATAATTTGTTTTTATCCATCTTCATCAAACAGCTTTATGACATTGTCTTACTTATCCTTATCAGACAATTTTATGACATCTTCTCACTCATCCTAATAAGACAACTTTATTTATTTTCGGTCATCTGTGTTAGACAGCTTTATGACTGTCTTACTTATACTCATCACACAGCTGTAATGACTTTTCACTCATACTCACAATCCAACTTTATGAATTCTTCTCACTCATACTTATCAGACACATTTATACTTCTTCTCACTCATACTCATCAGACAACTTTACTACTTCTCACTGATCCTCATCAGACAGTTTTATTATTTCTCCTCAGCTTACTCTCATCAGCCAGCTGTGTGGCTCCATCACTCCAGAAATCTGGCCAGGGGTTGAAAAACTTGACCTTTTCAGCAAGATAGAGCTGCCCAAAGGCCAGAAGCGGAAAGTTAAAGAGCGGCTTCATGGCTATGTCAAAGACCAGTATGCCCTTGACCTTCTGGACAAACTTTTGACCTTAGACCCGACCAAACGAGTCAACTCTGATGATGCCCTCAACCATGACTTTTTCTGGGTGGATCCTTTACCCCAAGATCTAAACCACATGTTGTCTCGACACAGCAAGTCTATGTTTGAATACCTAGCTCCACCTAGGAGACGAGCCCCCATACATCAACCACCACTGCAACCAGGGGTTGTTCGGCCAGCAGGCCACAATCCAGACCAACATTTTGAGAGAATTTTCTAAAGCTGTGACTGGAATGAAACAGATGTTGTTCCTTAATCAAATCAGTGTTTTGTGAGACTTTTCTAATTCTGTGACTGGAATAGAACAGATGTTATTCCTTTATCAGATCACTGTTTTGGGAGACTTCTAATTCTGTGACCGGAAAAAACAGATGTTATTCCTTAATCAGATCACTGCTTTGCAGGAAGTGTATTTGCTTCACAGGAAGTGTATTTGACATTGGTAAAGGCAGAGTGACTTTGTGCCATTGTTACATATAAAAATGATGATGATTGCGATGCATGTTTCAGAGAACACAGCTGTGTCAGAAGAAGCAGGCATAGTCACTTTTGGGCCTGGATCAGCAGCTTTATGTGCTGCTTTTGTATTTTATCTTTCATTAAAAAATGAAAATGGCTATCAGTGCTGATAAAATGACATTGTGGCATCTGCTGTTTTGCTGAACAGATAATAGAAATTTTTTACAAACACATGTATGTGCTGCTTTTGGCTGTCTGCAGCAGTTACTAGCAGTAACAGGAACATTGATCTTCAATCTCTCCACTAACAGACTGACACTGACAGAAACAAAAATAATCTTAACCATCAGTTACTCTTGCGACAGACTGATGATCACAGAAGACAATTAGTCTTAAATCTCTGCAGTCCGAGGCTGAAACTGACAGAAGAAAAATTAATCTTCACCATCTTGCCACAGACTGATGATCACAGAAGACAATTAGTCTTAAATCTCTGCAGTCCCAGACTGACAGGAGAAAAATTAATCTTCACCATCTTGCAGCAGACTGATGATCACAGAAGACAATTAGTCTTAAATCTCTGCAGTCCCAGGCTGACACTGACAGAAGAAAAATTAATCTTCACCATCTTGCCACAGACTGATGATCACAGAAGACAATTAGTCTTAAATCTCTGCAGTCCCAGGCTGACATTGACAGAAGAAAAATTAATCTTCAGTCGTGAAGGATTTAATTTCTGTAGATGTCATGCAACATTGTGCCATTTTAGTTAGGTTTGGAGCTTCAGCTTGATATAAAACACACAAGAAGCATCTGTTTTTAATGCAGTTGAAAGAACTGTGGCAGTGCTGGTTAACAGCTGACTGTTGGCTGCTGCACACAGCCTTTGCTTACCCAGGATTTCTTTGCCCCAGAGGTAGCGATCAACTTTATGACTTTATGATTAATGACTGGTTACAACACACACAGTGAGAAGCGACATAACACTAAACAGATCTTCTATACAAATAGGGAACGCAACAGTCAACCGGAATACTGTTTATTTACAATGTGAACCACTGCTGTTAACCTTACCTCCAACATTCTTGGTCGGTCACACTTCCTCTTTAACACTTGCTCACTATTGAGAATTATATTCAATATTGTAATGTCTTTTATCTAGTATTGTTCAGATGTTGCTAGTATCTACATCCTTTCCTCCGTCTAAGCAAATCCTTGTTTATTGATACTATCAATTTAGTTTCAGGTTATTGAAGTGATAACTGGGCTTCTCCGGGGTTGTTCCTTTCCCTGGTTCTAGATGGCCACTATCTAGCCAAGTAACAATACTACGGTATGGACATAACTAAATCACTCTACGTAGCCTTTTATGAGTGGAGCCTAACTCGCTCCTTCGTTCTTCAGTCTTGACAAGAATTTATAATATCAATATGTTGGATTATTGCTACCCAATCTTGTCTTCGTGCATTTAAGAAATTACACAGCACCTTGTCTACTTCACTAAAGACTTAAACATGGCTGCCTCTCCTAGTTGAGTACCTGTCTCAACGTAGCTCACGCCTCTGCCTTTTTCTGTTTTGACCCTTCTTATGCGCAACCCTCTTTTTGCGCATCCCCTTTTTCTACCCCCTCTATACCAACTCAGGTTATACTTTTCACTCTTCCTTCCCTTACTGCCACAGAACATTGTACACAAAACATCACACACGTCAAGCGTTTCTCTTAGCAAAACAAACTAAAAATAGCACATGTAGGTAGAACAAAAAATGAATCAGTTATGTTTTTGTTCCCCGTGTAGTTAATTGTTTCTGTATACCTTTATTATTCCTCTTACTGATGTTTTATGTTTGCTATGTATATGTGTTTTGCCATGTCAGAGGCTTATTAGCTGATAACCATGGCCACTATTTGTTTGGTAATTCCATTACAATCGTCATTAATGTGCATCTTGCCATACCTGTTGCTATTCTGCAGCTGTTGTATACTACATGTCCAGGTTGTTCAACAAGCAGTAAGCATCACATTCCAGTTGTGTAATATTTAGGTAGAAGAATTGTAAGTTGTGTTTGAGAAGTCTGTTTTTGTTTTTACCACAGTAATCCGTAAGAAACTTCTTTGTTGTTCTCAGATAACCATATCTATTTCTCTTATAAAGTTGGCAGTCTGTCTCAGGCTTCTGATAAGAATCTGTATTAAGTAACAAGTATTTGGAAAGAATTATTGTTCTTGAAGTGCTGTTTAACGTGTTTAAAAAAAAAAATATTTTGACTTGAAGTATCCTCAGCATTGTGTAACTGGTACCATACTCAACCCTTCTTAGCCACCATCTAGGAGAAATGTGTTATGGTACAGTGGTACTATTCTTTGTTCCCCTTGTGGGCTCAGGTAACACATGGACAAATGCCCAGCTTTAGAGACATAGCAGCAGACAGCAAAAATAAAAATGAGATTGGCTCTGGAGACAGATATGAAAGGGGTAAAGAAGACATAGAAAGACACCGAGCAGACGGCACAGGATAGGAAGTTGTGGCATGTATTTGTTGATGGTCTATGCTCCACAGGACAGGAAGTTGTGGCATGTACAAGGGGATTGACATAAGTCTTGGGCCTGACCATGAAGGACATGTCACAGAGAGCTGAAATTTTGTATTGTGTTTATTCCTTTTCAATATAGCCACCGTCTGAATTGACACACTTCTGCCATCTCTGCTTGACCTTGAAAAGACCTTGGGAGTAGAACACCCTATTTTTCAAACTAAACCAGTCATCACATGCCCGTATAACCTCTTCATCGCTGTCAAAATGATTTCCTTTTAGCTGTTTTTTAAGATTTGGGAATAGAACAAAGTCTGATGGAGCCAAATCTGGAGAATATGGTGAGTGTGGAAGAATTTCAATATTCAGATCGTTGGCTGCTAGCTGCACAAGCCGTGCTTTGTGAGAGGGCGCGTTGTCTTGAAGCAAAGGAAGATTTTGAGTGCGCGTTATCCCTCGTTTCCTGGTCACAACCTTTCTTAGTTTTGTGAGAAGATCTGCATAGTACTGTCCATTAACTGTGTTGCCACGAGGCAGATAATCTTTCAACAGGACACCTTTGCCGTCCCAAAAAACAGTCAGCATCACTTTTCCTGCAGATTTCTGCGCCCTCGGCTTGACAAGTGTTGGGGAGCCTGGGGTTTTCCATTGCATGCTGGCAATTTTGGATTCGGGGTCATAATGGTGTACCCAAGTCTCATCTACTGTCACCATGGTCTCCAAAAAATTTTTTGACTGACACTTTTTGAGCAACTGTTGACAGCAATTTACCCTCGTTTGCTTCTGTTCACGTGTCAACAGTCGCGGAACCCAGCGTGCACACACTTTTCTCATGTTCAGTCTGTTGTAAAAAATTCTATAAACTGTTCTTTCATTTAGTTTTACTCTACTAGCTATCACCACAATTGTCATTTTTCGATCCTGGTCAATGATTTTCTTCATTCTTGTTGCATTTTCATCGTTGCACTCTGAGGCTGGTCTACCAGATCTTGGCAGATCAGCAACATTTGAGCGGCCGCACTTAAACTGTTGACACCAGTTTTTTTACCGAAGTCCGTATATGAAGGACAAGAATCACGAAACACTGGTTCCATCTCCCTGTGTATTTCTGTACGTGTTTTTCCATGAAACATCAGAAATTTTATCACAGCTCTGGCCTCCTTCTTTTCCATTGTTTTGTCAAATCTTTGGAGCAGCAGATCCGGTCAATAGGGTACATTGCGCCGTGCACCATAGCGGGAAAACCCATTGAAGAAACAAACGCGTACTTTACACATTTAGTGCAAATATGATGAACTTTAAATTTGCCAAGTTTCATCTTCCTCCTGTGACTTCTTCATGGTCAGGCCCAAGACTTATGTCAATCCCCTTGTATTTGTTGATGGTCTATGCTCCACAGGACAGGAAGTTGTGGCATGTATTTGTTGATGGTCTATGCTCCACAGGACAGGAAGTTGTGGCATGTATTTGTTGATGGTCTATGCTCTACAGGACAGGAAGTTGTGGCATGTATTTGTTGATGGTCTATGGTCCACAGGACAGGAAGTTGTGGCATGTATTTGTTGATGGTCTATGCTCCACAGGACAGGAAGTTGTGGCATGTATTTGTTGATGGTCTATGCTCCACAGGACAGGAAGTTGTGGCATGTATTTGTTGATGGTCTATGCTCCACAGGACAGGAAGTTGTGGCATGTATTTGTTGATGGTCTATGCTCCACAGGGAGGTGATGAGTATTCAATGAGCAGTCATTGCTTGACAAGATTCGTTGTTTCAGAGACTCCTATCTTGACAAGATTCATTGTTTCAGAGACTCCTATCTTGACAAGATTCATTGTTTCAGAGACTCCTATCTTGACAAGATTCATTGTTTCAGAGACTCCTATCTTGACAAGATTCATTGTTTCAAAGACTCCTATCTTGGCAAGATTCATTGTTTCAGAGACTCCTATCTTGACAAGATTCATTGTTTCAGAGACTCCTATCTTGACAAGATTCATTGTTTCAGAGACTCCTATCTTGACAAGATTCATTGTTTCAGAGACTCCTATCTTGACAAGATTCATTGTTTCAGAGACTCCTATCTTGACAAGATTCATTGTTTCAGAGACTCCTATCTTGACAAGATTCATTGTTTCAGAGACTCCTATCGTGACAAGATTCATTGTTTCAGAGACTCCTATCTTGACAAGATTCATTGTTTCAGAGACTCCTATCGTGACAAGATTCATTGTTTCAGAGACTCCTATCTTGACAAGATTCATTGTTTCAGAGACTCCTATCTTGACAAGATTCATTGTTTCAGAGACTCCTATCTTGACAAGATTCATTGTTTCAGAGACTCCTATCTTGACAAGATTCATTGTTTCAGAGACTCCTATCTTGACAAGATTCATTGTTTCAGAGACTCCTATCTTGACAAGATTCATTGTTTCAGAGACTCCTGTCTTGACAAGATTCATTGTTTCAGAGACTCCTATCTTGACAAGATTCATTGTTTCAGAGAATCCTATCATGACCAGAGTCAACGTTTCAGAAAATCAGTGTCTCAGAGTATCCTTTCTTGAAAACAATCAGTGTTTTGAAAGAATCATTGTTTGAAAACAATCAGTATTTAGCAAGAATCATTGTTTGAAGAAAAATTCAGTCGTGTGGTAGGAATCATTTACAGACTTTCATAAATGGGTGTTCATATAGATTAAGAAAGGTTGAAATTGTATGACAAGATAGCCAATGTGGATTTGATGATAAGAACCAGGCAAGTACCAGTGAGATGAGAGATGAGAAGAAGACACTAACCTAAGATAGGACACACATTGACAAACCCATTGCTAGTGCTACAAGTACCAGTGAGATGAGAGATGAGAAGAAGACACTGACCTAAGATAGGACACACATTGACAAACCCATTGCTAGTACTACAAGTACCAGTGAGATGAGAGATGAGAAGAAGACACTGACCTAAGATAGGACACACATTGACAAACCCATTGCTAGTGCTACAAGTACCAGTGAGATGAGAGATGAGAAGAAGACACTGACCTAAGATAGGACACACATTGACAAACCCATTGCTAGTGCTACAAGTACCAGTGAGATGAGAGATGAGAAGAAGACACTGACCTAAGATAGGACACACATTGACAAACCCATTGCTAGTGCTACAAGTACCAGTGAGATGAGAGATGAGAAGAAGACACTAGCCTAAGATAGGACACACATTGACAAACCCATTGCTAGTGCTATAAGACAATCCTGTTTTCCTGGAATCCCCCAGAGTAAAAGAGATAGAAACATGTGGAGAAGGAAATACAAATGACAGGGATACAAATGGTGGGGAATAAAACTAGAAAGACGTGCAGGACAAAAAGATCTGGTTGGTTTTGTTGAAGGTTTATGCCCCCTTGGGAGCTATGGGATTCCTCCTGATGATAATTTGTGTTGGTCAGATGATTCCTCTTCTGTGTGTCACGTTATTTAATATTCCATTTTTGTGTCTGGTGATAATTTGTGTTGGTCAGATGATACCTCAATCTTTTGGCTGAATACCATCACCAACCAAGATCTGCTTACTCGGAGCAAGGAAGAGGACATGCACACCATCATAGCTGGCAGATGCTTGGGCTGGGTTGGTCGTGTCCTCGGGGGAGACCCCAATGCCATCACAAGGGCAGTTATGCTTTGGACCCTTAGGGGAAAGCGAAGGAGAGGCCTTCCAAGGGCAGCCTGGCGGGGAACTGTGGAGGCTGAGATGCAGGGAGTGAACCAGAGTTGGGGCACTGTACGAAGGATGGCCGCGGACCGAGCAAGGTGGAATCAATTTGTTGTTGCCCTACAAGACACCACTAGGCGTGATGGCCACTGACTGCTTTGATGGTCGGCGGCCTGGCATCAAAGAAGAAGAAGAAGATGATACCTCATCTGTATGTCACGTTATTTAATATCCTATTTTTGTGTCTGGTGATAATTTGTGTTGGTCAGATGATACCTCATCTGTGTGTCACGTTATTTATAATCCCATTTTTGTGTCTGGTGATAAGTTTGATAAAGCCAATTTTAGAGGTTAATGTCACAAGTTATGTTTTCATTATTGTAATTCTGGAGCAATTAAACAAACAAGAATTCCCATTGTCCTTTTTTTTTTCTTGTTTTTTAACTGCTAATGCTTTGAGGAAACTTTAAGAAAATCAGTTAATAGCATTACATGGCAGCACTTTTTGGACTCCCCAGGTTAAGAGAAAAAGAGGAAGATCTAAAACACAGGGAGAAGGGACTTGGAGACAGACGTATAAGGGGTACAGAAGATATGGACAGATGTTCAACAGATATTTAAGGGGTACAGAAGATATGGACAGATGTTCTACAGATATATAAGGTGAACAGAAGATATGGACAGATGTTCAACAGATATTTAAAGGGTACAGAAGATACGGACATGTTCTACATATATATGAGGTGTACAGAAGATATGGACAGATGTTCTACAGATATATAAGAGATACGGACAGATGTTCTACAGATATATAAGGTGTACAGAAGATATGGACAGATGTTCAACAGATATTGAAAAAGAATGAAGTAAATCGGAGTGGGAAGCAAGCAGATAACTTGATGGAAAAGGTGACAGTTCAACAGTCTTGTGTTAATCTGCTATAGTAGTAACCTTATGACTGTCATAACTGACAACGGTAATAGCCCACAGCTGTTTTTTTGTCCCCCGCTGTTCCTTTCAGTATGCTCTTTTATCTTCTCCTTGTTATTGTCAATATCTCATAGCTACAGAGCAAGTCTACTCTTGGCAGCCCAATGCCATTCTTAGAAAAGTGCAGGTTTTCTTCAGTTGTTCCAAGGTTCCATATAGTGAGTTGGTGATTGTCAGAGGTTTCTGTAATAGTGTTTTCCTGGCATTTGTGAGTGATGGACACTTCATGAGGAGGTGTCTGGTTGTTTCATAAGGATGAAAGCAGTGTCTTCACATGGGTAGGTGCTGAGGGTTGATACGGTTTAGATGACTGTTGACTCTGGCATGTCCTGTTTGAAACTGAAAGATAGGACTTTGATTTCTCCTGTTGAGTCTGTTGATGTTATTGTCTTTTGAGCAGGTCATTTCATTAAAGACATTTTGACCAGTCGGCTCATTTGCCCATCTGTTCAGCCAGGTTTCCCTGGTGTTGTTTCTGAGAATCTGTTACACTGTTCTCATGCTGCAGGGTCTGTCCTTTTGTTATTTAGAGGCTCCTGTTTTAGCAAGTCTTTCAGCTGTTTCATTTCCTGTTAGATCACTGTGTCCAGGGATCCATTATAGGGTTATACTGATGGAGTAGGCTGTGATCGTCGGCGTCTGTGGCCTAATGGATATGAACACAATTTCATAATCCAGATATACCAGGTTCGAAACCTGCTGCAGGCGGTTTGGTAGCAGATCGCTTTGTGTGGATTTTTAACAATGGTATAAGCGTCGTACCATTCAGAAAGCAATGGCAAACTACTGAATGAAAAAATTGCCTAGAAAAATCACAAACAGCCAATAAAAGCTGGGGTTGATTGCCACGTCCTGTAAAGGATAAGCAACTAACTTTTTTAGGCTGTGATCAAGTTGTGAACCGCTCTTCCTATAAGAAAGATTTCTTTGTTTTCACATGATGTCTGTTTAAGTGCTTCCAAAACAGACATGGAGTCACTGAAAATTACTATGTCTGATGGCTTTTGTTCCTTAAGGTCAAACTGTTGGTGAAGTAATTCAATGTCTGTCTTGATGGCCTCGGCCTACGCTTCGTAATTTGAACAGTTTTGACCACAGAGTTCAAAAGAGGATCCATCCGTGTAACATATGTAGACGTCATATTCTGCTAAAGAGGTAGTCTTGAAAGCTGAACCGCCTGTGTAGGCCTGGATTCCTGATGTTGAATAGCTGTTTATGGTCTCCAAGGCACATGTCTTCAAGACTGTGAGTAGTGTTTCCTTGTTGGCCACTTTATCTATCAGTTGTTTTAACAGTTTGGCTGATGGAAGTTCTCCCAAGGGGGTGGTTCAAAGTATTTGTTTTCCAATTCTCTCTCTTGTGGGAGATGGTGTTTATCATTTTCCTCTTTGGCTATGTCCAGGAGAGATAGTTGTTTCAGTCTTCATGTTTGTTTCCAAGTGTCAATAAGTACTTTGTTTGGGTGGTCTTTCTCTTGTCTCCTGGATACAATGATCTGTAGGGGGAGGTTATAGACTATCACTGATCTCACATAGCTGAGATACAGTTGCCAAAGGGTTTGTTTATCTGCTCCCCAATTTATACTAGCTAGCCGGTTTGATGAGGTTTAGGCGCTTACATGGTTTTTCCCCGAGGTTGTAGATTTATCCATCTAGTATCATTTGTCTGTCCACTTTTACTCCTAGATAGATTGGGAACTCCTCTTTTGTTAGTGTGTCCTCATTCAGTTTGATGTTGATAGGTCTTTTTGCTATTTTGTGGCTGCGGGAGAAAATGGTGTATACAGTTTTCTTCATATTGATTTTAAGTTTCCACAGTTCGCAATATACTGAAATCCTTGTTGTAAGAGATTCTTTTCGCCCATCTGAAGTCTGCCAGTTCTCCGTAGAAAATATATTGGAGACATAGAAAATGTATTTGGAGACAGTCGCATCTTACATTCTGCTGACACAGACAAGCCAGCATAGTCTAAGTATGCTTTGAGGACCAGCACGCGAAGCCACCACAACATTTGTCACTTTTTATTTCCACGAAATACCAATTTTGTGGCATAGACACCATAGATCAGGGTTTCTCAACTGGGGTTCCGTGAGAGGTCACTAGGAGTTTTTATGGCAGTGCGCATTGGGACTGTGTTCAGTCTTGCACATGCTACATTTCATTAGCCTCTTACATAGTACACATTTGTGATAAGACTTTTAATCCTACTTGGATAAGGTAAATCAAGTAGGAAATTTAAAAAAAAGGAAAAACTGAAATTTCTTCTATCTATACCACTGACTTACATTAAAGTTGATATCCTTTGTGTAGAGGGGGTCTCCTCACAAAAAATGTAGACTAATAAGGTGACCAAAATAAACATATCCACATAAAAAAATCATTCTCTACTCAAAAGATCATTGCCAATTTGTATTACATTATTATATTTACAACATACAGATTACGTTACGGTTACTTGAACTATATATGTAATAATTTTTATACAGGAGTTCATTGAGACCTGAACATTATTATATTTACAACATACAGATTACGTTAAGGTTACTTGAACTATATATGTAATAATTTTTATACAGGAGTTCATTGAGACCTGAACATTATTATATTTACAACATACTGATTACATTAAGGTTACTTGAACTATATATGTAATAATTTTTATACAGGAGTTCATTGAGACCTGAACATTATTATATTTACAACATACAGATTACATTAAGGTTACTTGAACTATATATGTAATAATTTTTATGCAGTTCATTGAGACCTGAACATTATTATATTTACAACATACAATGATGATTTACATTATAGGTTACTTGAACCTGAAACTATATATGTAATAATTTTTATAAGGAGTTCATTGAGACCTGAACATTATTATATTTACAACATACAAATTTAAACATAAATTAACAGGATTTTAGTTACTTTGATCTGTGATTGAACTATTATAATGTAATAATTTTTATACAGGAGTTTTGATTGAGAGTTCCTGTTTTGAAACATTTAATTTTTTAAAGGATCCGGTACAGACGATAACAGATTACGTTTTTAGGTTACTTTGGAAACTAATAATTGTAAAGCGTGCATTTTTTGGGGGGGCGAGGATTCAGGGCTGAGAACCCTAGAAACAGTGTAATTTAGATATCTCTACAACTTGTTTGACAGATTACCTGTTTTTTTAAGGTTTTAACTTGAAAACTGATATAATGGGGTAAAATAATTTGTGTGATAGGATGGGAAAATGGGAGTTTTTTATACAGGAGTTTTTTAGTCATGGGAGACCTGTAGTGAGGCATGCGTGTAGGGTGTTCCAAGGGCGCTCCTGGGGAGGAATAAAAAGGTTGAAAGAGTAGGTTCCCCCCCCTGTTTTTTTTTATGAGATTGGGTTAATAGTGTGGTGTGGAGTTCCTGTTTATGTCTAGAATGGAAAATGGGTTTGATTTTCCCCCCTGTTTTTCTTAGATGGAAAAATTGGGAGTGAAATGTCCCGCAGTTTTATCGCTGAGATTTAGAGGAGATTGAAAAATGTTTGAAAGTCCTGTTTTTTTTTTTTAGATGGGAAAAAAATCAGGTATTGTGTGGTTGAAGATGAGTTTTTTGTTTTTCGTGTGGGGAGCGCGCTTGAGAATGGAAAAAAGGTGACGTGTGATGTCTGTTTTTTTTTGTAGATGGAAAAAATGTGTTATTTGCGAGATATCCCTTGTTTTTTTTTAAATGGGCACGCTTGTGATTAAAAATGTTTTTTTTTTTTTTTGGAGATCCTGAGAAATAGTATGTACTTGAGTTTTTGTCGTAACTGCGATACTGCGCGCGGGTAGATGGGAAGAGCTGGAGATGTTGTTGACGCCTGTTTTTTTTTCGTGTAGACGCAGGAAAATATGTTGAAGTCCCCTTCTGACCGCTCGTCTCGCACGCCCTGTTGGGGGAGGATGCTTCGTCAGTGAGTTAGAGCGGTAGCAATAGAAATTAGCGCGCGAGTCGTGCTGCAGGACCAGAAAAATGGCAACCAATTGTAGAATTATCCCGTATAGTGTCGTTCCTGGCGGAGCGGGTGGGGGTATTCATTTTTTTGGGATTTAAAAACCTTGAACTGCTTCACAGGGGGGGGAGTGTTATCCGCAGTATAATTTTGGTGTGATTAGTGTTGGGTTGGATGGGGGATGTGGTGTGTGTGTAAGCCTAATAGGCATGAAAAGAAGACTGATTAGCGAGCCCGGTTTTCCCCCCCCCCCCCCCCCTGTAGCAGTTTTTCAGGACACTGATCTTTACATATTTTTTATGTTTTTGAGTATACTCGGCGCATTCCCCTAGATTGAGCTTTTTAGCTTTTTTTTTCGTGATTCGTAGCTCCGATTCTGTCATGAAAACAGTACTGCCTTGGTTAAAAATTTTCAACCAGCCTGGGGAATTTTTTTTTTTTTCTCAACGATGGTTTGCTTGTCCTTATCCTATGTTATGGCCACAATTTACCCCCCATCTTTGTTCCTGCTATTGTTTATTCCATTTAGGTACAATCCTGGTCCCCCCCCTCTGGTTTTTCAGCTAATCGATGGTTGTCCCAGTTAAGATTTTGGTCACGATTGGGATTGTCCGGGGTTTATAAAAAACCCAATTTTAGATAGGATCCTTTTTAGACATTAATAGTTGGCGTCACGATGGACTAGAAAAAATACTTTTGGTCATACCATTTGTTTTTCACGATTCTTTTTTATTCCCATTTTAGTTTTTTGCACGTATCGACATGCGGAGTGAAGAGTGGCTTTGTTTCATAATAAAAACCAATTTTTTTTATAATCACAAGCTTTTTTTCCATGGTGAGTTTTTTTTTTTCAGCACGAGTGGGAAGAAACTCGCTGACTGCGAGAGTGAGGACCTGATTTTTTTTTTTTAACACGATTCTTTCCATTATAGTTTTTTTCGAGCGGATGGAGAATTCTATGTCCAACCATTTTTTTGGCTAATCCTTTCGGGGCATTAGTTATTTTTTGCTGTCACCGATTTTGGCACAGATACTTGTCACATGGGAGCACATTTTTTTAGATCTTTTCAGCATTAGTATTTATTTTTTTTTTTTTTCGCACAGTGGAATTGTCCCCTTGAACATACGATTAAAACCATTTTTTTTTTAATTCTTTTTACGGCTTTTATTTTCCAGATGGGGCTGTGTGTAGAGATCTTAATCTAACATTTTTTTAGGGCTTTTTCTCATTTTTTTTTCTGCATCCATATGCCACTCATTGGATATGAAGTTATCGGGTTTAGGTATTATGCGGATCCAAAAAGTGTAACGCTCATTTAGGATTCAGGGTGTGGTTTCCCCCATCTTCAGAAATTGCGACGGTAAACCGCAGGTCGACCATTAGTTATTGTTCCCGAATTCCCCAGTTGAAGGGACACTAGTAGAATAATTTCTTGTATGCCATAATGATAATTTTTTTTTTTTTTCCAGTGAAAGTCAGTGAGTTCCCCAAATTGATGTGTGTGCATACCCCCCCCTCACTTCATCACGGGAGCCCCCCCCCAACCCGCCCGACCCCCCACTAGTCTCGACCATCGGCTAAGCGGTTAGTGTAAAGTGAGTTCTGGCACGTCTCGTAGCTGCGGCTACCATGTCAGTGCGTTAGTTCCGTACGGATTCTTTTGACACTGGGACTTTTATAGATAAAAATTGCTGTGTCAGGAAGTCCCCAAAGTCGCAGTGGTGGAGATGCTAAGCACTGCTCGGTGCACGTTAGAGGAAGTGATGCTCCCCACTGAGATCTAAGAGCGGACAGTTTATGCACAGTGACAGAGTGCACATCAGGCATGCGCCTGTAAAAACATTTTTTGGGGGGATCTAGTTGATCGATGAGCACACAATCCCTACCACAGCACGTTAAACACTCAGTGGTTATTCTAAGTAGAATGTGGGGTGCGAGCAGTGGGTCCCTGTGTAGGGGCATACAGGACGATTTTTTTGGGAAATTCTCTTTTGGTGCTAAAATTTGGGGGAGTTATTTTTTTTTGGGGGGGGCACTGGTGCCCTGCAGATCCTTCCCCCTTTCCTATCCCCCTGGTGGAGTGAGAGAGAGAGAGTAGAGTAGAGGGTTTGGAGGGGGGGGGGTGGGAGGGGACCTGGTCCCCCCCCCCCCCCCCAGTATAGCCCCACCCCAAATGAAAGAATAGTACCCTTTCAAAAAAAAAACCAAAACCCAAAACTGGAACACTTAACTTTTGAAAACCTGTAACTTCCCCTTGGAAAGAATTCAGTAAATTAATTGAGACGATCAATCCTCAAAAATCTACATGTCCAAACCAAAGCTTTCCTCCCTTGTATCGTGGCTCTGTATGGGGCAGTTTAGGTAGGTTTTTCGTAGCAGGTACAACAACTTTAATCTTACATAGCAAAGGGCGATTTTGAACCCATCATGCCCTTTACGATAGATAGGTAGAAGGGTTTTTTTTTTTCCACTTCCCCAGTAAAAAACCCTATCACTTTCCTTATTGTGATTTTTTTTTTTTTCTATTGTTCCCCCCCCCCCCCCCCCTGATGAGTTTTTTACTACTATCTAGATGGAATTTTTTTTTTTGGTGAGTCACATGTGACGGCTTGTTATCATGGACACCATTTTTTATAAGTGCAGTTTACATGTAGTGATGTTAGAACTAGCCAAAACACACATTATGAGTGCGGAGCTGAGACCTGCGAAAGACAGGAGAGGTATAGGGCGGCGCTGAAAAGTGTAGATTGAGACAAGGGTGTGGGAAAATTGAGAGCAGCTAGTGTGAGTGCCCAGTAAGATGCGCAAGATTCAAAATTTTTGATTATGATGCGTATGTGACTTAGTAGCTGGGGCCCCTAAGACTGGTGTAGAGAGGTCCCCCCCAATAATGCAACTCTCTTAGGCAGGGATCACTAGAGTACATGACCCCTAAAGGTGGAATTGATTGCCCCCTGAGATGAACAAGGCAAAGAAAAAACCTAAAGAGCCCCCCTAGAGCCTATTATCAGTTGTAGCGTGGTGTGGCGCCCTGATGATGAAACAATGGAGTCATGTTGTGAAACCTATGAGCTGGGGCCTATAGTAAGGTGTGGCTGAGATTGACAAGCATAACCTGAGATCTAGGGAGGCCCTAAGATGTGGATGGTCTCGTCATGAGAGTTTATATTCATGACTGGGTTTTCTTTTCTAGGTGCTTGAGAGGTGACTACGTGTGAATTTGGGGGTACTGAGATGAAACTTATTGTGGCAGTGACCTGAGAAAGCTTTTTGGGTTGCCCTGTAGGGGACAGTTATGGGGAGCTGTGCTGAAGTATAGGGTATTGATGCCCATGAACCCTTACAGAGCCCCTGGGGGAGCCGCTATGTGTGGGGGGTGCCAAGATGTAGGAAGCAAAGGACTAGAGCCTGATGTGGACTTACTAAGAGCCGATATATAGGACCAGGTTTTTTGTTTCGCCCCCTTCAAGGAGATGCCACGGGTAGGTGCTGAGAGTTGATACCACTAACTGGAGGGGTCATTTATAAGTACTCTAAGGAGAGTAGATGAGGCTAAGGTGAGAGTATGAGGAGACACGAACAGTGGTACTCATTAGGGGAGCGATTGCATTTAAAGAGTGACATATGGTATTCAAGATCAAAGCAGGTGGGATTAATCTCCCCTTATAGTAGGTGATAATGATGCTTTTTGAGATCATTCAGTATGAGCCAAGGACCAAAGGAGAAGAAAAGTATCTTGTAACGGTGCAGTTGAAAAAATCACTTTCTGTGTGTTTTAAATAATGGATTGGAGGAGGCGATTCGATACACATATGCAGCATTTTATTGTAGTGCGGTCTTAAAGTTGGCGAGGGAGCACGTGTGATGACCCTCCACCTTTAATGAGTGGTTGTAGGAGACTCCCCACCCCATTCTGGGGGTTGTGAAGTCTCACCAGATCTGGGGTGGAAAATTATAGGTGGGAGACACACCAGTGGTACCTCAGGAAGGTGGTGATGAACTGGGCCATCATCACCAAATGAGAAAAGAGCTCGTGATTGAAAAATCACTTTCTGTGGTTAATATTGTGAGCGCCTAGGCAGGGAGGGTTGGGCTTCTTAACCAGGGGGGGTGGAGAACGCACCTTAATGGGGGGGGTGAAGGACTCACACTTCCTATTGGGTGGTGAGAACTGCACCATCTGGGGGTGGTGAGACTCACCCATCTCAGGGTGTTGAGACGCATCCAATCGTCAGGGTGAGAGACTCACCTTAATGGGGGGTGTGTGAGACTCCACCTTATGGGGGTGGTTGAGACCACACCATCTCTGGTGTTGAGACTCACCTTATGGTGGTGTGAGACTCACCATCCTGGGGTGTGAGACTCACCTTATGGGGGTGGTGAACATGATGGGGGGGGAACACACCATCTGGGTGTGAGTCCACCGTATGGGGGATTGTGGAGACCTCACCCATCTGGGGGTGTGAGACTCCACCTTCATGGGTGTGGTAAAGAACTCCCCCACCATTAATGGGAGTTGTGAGACCCCTCACCATCTGGGGGTGTGAGACCTCACCTTATGGGGGTGTAGAGACTCACCTTCTGGGGGTGTGAAGGAACACTCACCTTATGGGGGTTTTGTGAGAAACTCACCATCTGGGGTGTGAGACTCACCATATGGGGATGTGAGACCTCACCTTCTGGGGTGTGAGACTCAACCATATGGGGTGAGACCTGTGAGACTCACCTTATGGGGGTGTGAGACATGCCAGATATGTTAGAACACAGATCATTATAAACACTATATAATGCACAGAACTCAGATGTATTTGTACAAAATAGAACATTGACAACTAGAATTAGATACCGAACCTTAGTCATATTTTGTAAATAACATTTTCTCAAAATAAACTTCTATCTCTTTTTATCATTTCTGGAATGTTTTGTAAGCTAGACGATATAGGAGTGTGTTGAGGCTTTCTTAGGATGCTGTAAAGGGTTTTTTTTTTTTGTTGTGAGGCTTAGGATGCTGTAAATAGTTCTTAAATAGTATAACTAACCTGAGACTGATTTACGTGAGTATCCTATTTTCCCTGTATGCTGACAGGTGTTCTCTCACCATTCAGGCAGATACTCGCCGTCTTCAGAGAGTACCAATTAGAGCTGGGTCGGCTCAGGAGCCATTCAGGTTATTCTAGTCCCTGGTCAACAACACTTCAAATGTACTCGCCAGGGCTTGAATAAATCCAGTCCAAATCCCAGTCAATGACACTTATTCAAATGTTTTCGCCCGGGCTTGAACCTGGATCACCCGATCGGCAGCGCTGTAAAGGGGTGCAAGTCTTCTTAAGGTGCTGCATAGGGGTATGAGGCTTCTTAAGATGCTGTAAAGGGGTGTGAGGCTTCTTAAGATGATGTAAAAGGGTGTGAGGCTTCTGAAGATGCTGTAAAGGTGTTTGGGGCCTCTTTAGATGCTGTAAAGGGGTACAGGGCTTCTAAAGATGCTGTGTTGTGGTGCAAGGCTTATTAAGGTGCTGTATTGGGGTGCAAGGTGCTGTAATGCTGCAATGTGCAGGTTCTAAAGGTGCTGGGGGGTGTGAGGCTTCTTAAGGTGCTGTATTGGGGTGTGAGGCTTCTTAAGATGCTATAAAAGTGTGCAGGACCTCAAAAATGTTAAAAAACACTGATTAATTGTCTACACATGAAACAAATGTCAAAACAAGTCACAATAACTGTGATTTGAGTAATTAAGTTTTATTTTATTTTTATTATTTCTTTATTAATTTAAAAAAAAAAACAGTTTTATTCCTAGAAAGAAAACAAAATAAAATCGAGAATGTCCAATAAACTGATTTCATATGAGAGAGCAAAAATTGTAGCCCGATATAAAGTCATGTGTTGGATCTCACTTTGAACTCACATCACAACAAATACCACTCATCAGTCACTTGAACAGAATCCAACCACAACACTCTCCAGAGTGCCAGCTATGTAACTACCCCTACGAAACCCGTTGACCACCAACTCTTTGAGTGCCCAGCACTCGATGATTTTAGGAAAATGCTCCTTCCTCCGAGGCCAGATAAGTGGAACACCTTGTACGGAGAAACAAAACAACTTGCGAAAACATGCAGATATCACTACATGGCATTGGGCCGAAGGGCGAGAACCCAAGCGTCGCTGGATCAATAACAACAACATTTAACACAGCAATTTGTAAAATAAAATGATAGTTAATTCCCTTTACTTCTGTGTTTATTTGCATAGAAATTAGTTGGACAATAGTGAAAAAAAATAACACTTTAAAAACAGGAACTCGCTAGTCAATAACCTTGCAGTGCTGTGTAAAATATAAATGTACAAAGCAAAAACATGTTGTCTATGATTGAAAAGGTAAATCGAAAAAGTGACAACTCCCGGTAATAACAACATTTGTTTGGAGTGCTTAGTTGGTCTTCTCTCGTAACACGTTCATTCTCAGGTCGAGGCTATGGTGTAATTCAGATGGCCCTAAATCCCACCTTACTGTTGTCTGAATGTCCTCCTTTCTTTATTTCTTTCTTCTCTCTCTTTCTTTCTTGTTTAACAAGTACTTAGCTGGTTTGTGTCATCAGTCTGATAAAAGTGTAACGTTTGAAGAGTAACAGAGTATTATCAGAAGGAGATACAGGAAAAAATGGGAAGTAAAGCGTCCAGGCAACCAAAAAAATGCCCTAATATAACCGACGGACTATGTGTTTGAGTTGAACGGGACACGCCTTGCCAAAACGAGGCAGGTCTCCTAATCAAAAACAGTTTCCAGCCATATATACCTTGTATTTTAAATATCCCCATAACACAATCTGTTTTAGTTTAATCATGAAATCTCGCAGGTCATGTGACTGGACCCCCATCTTCTTATCTATCTGTAACGGAATAGTTCATCAAGAAAAGTCTGACATTAAGGGAGTAATAGCTTACTAAATAATACAACATTTTATACTTTATATTTTATTGGTATTTTGGAAAAAAAAGAAGAAATAAAAAAAACCAAAAAAACAATACCTCAATATGATAATTAAATTCTACTACGTGTTAGATCCAGACGTGCGATGACTAGGCAAAAAGCTAAATACAGATAACCACAGGCAAAGAAATATAACAAAGAAACGCTTCTGACATCAAAAAAGTAACACTTACTAAAGAAAATGAATAAAGAGAGGGATTGTCCCACAGGCCAAGGCTACGATTATGCAGGTGACCAAAGCTGAATATATATATCCAAGGGAGAGAGTGGAGGTAAAATCAGGTCAAGAGCTGGGCCTTGGGGAAAAACTACCAGCAAGTCATCATCAGCCTTAGCAGGAAGTGCAGAGCTTGGGCAATGGGAAAAGCAGGAAGTTTGGAAATTAATCAGCTAATAAGTGATCATGCCGGATGGTATGTCAAATTGGCGTACATTGATGATTCTGTAGTCACCCCGCCTGTGATGAGAAATCAGGATGGGGGGGGCCTTCTTGGGTAGAGCAGGGTCGTCGCTAAAAAAAGCAGGACTTATAGGACAACAACCTTCAGCATGAGGATGGACATAGAGGGACTATTGATGCAACAGCCAGGGCAGCTATTGATGCAACAGCCAGGGCAGCTAGTGATACAACAGCCAGGGCAGCTAGTGATGCAACAGCCAGGGCAGCTAGTGATGCAACAGCCAGGACAGCTAATTGAAAAGGCAACAGCTATGGCAGCTTAGTGAAATGCAACAGCCAGGGGCAGCTATTGATGCAACAGCCCCCAGGGCCAGCCCCCTTATTTTGAATGGGAACAGCCCCATTGGGCAAGCTAATTGAGCAAAAAAGCAGCTATTGATGCAAACAGCCAGGGCAAAAGCCTATTGAACTGCCAAGGCTAGTGATGCAAACAGCCAGCCAGAAAGCATGCTAATGGGAATGTCAACAGCCATAGGCAGCTATTGATGCAACAGCCCAGGGCAGCTATTGTATGCAACAGCCAGGGGCAGCTATTGATGCAAATACCCAGGGCAGCTAATTGATGGGGAACAGCCAGGGGTCAGCTATTGATGCAAAAAAGCCCAGGTGCAGCTTTTGATGCAACAGCCCCCAGGGCAGCTAGTTGCAAAACATCAGGGGCAGTGCAAACAGCCAGGCAGCTAATTGACAACAGCCAGGGCAGCTAGTGATGCAACATGCCAGGGCAGCTAGTGATTGCAACAGTCAGGGATGCAAAGCTAATTTATTGAAACGCGACAGCCCAGGACAGCTATTGATGCAACAGCCAGGAGCAGCTTAGTATTGCAAACAGCCCAGGGCTAGTGATGCAAGCAGTTGAGATTGCCCCCTCAACAGCCAAGGCAGCTATTTGATGCAACAGCTAGGACAATCTATTGGATTTTGCAACAGCCAGGGCAGCTAGTATTTGCAAACAGACCAGGGCAGCCTAGTGATGCAACAGCCAGCTATTGATGCAAACCAGCCCAGGGGCAGCTAGTGATTGCCAACCAGATCAGGGAAACAGCTAATTTCCCCCCCCCATGCAACATGCAACAGCCAGGGCAGCTAGTGATGCAACAGCCAGGGCAGCTAGTGATGCAACAGCCAGGGAAGCTAATGATGCAACAGCCAGGGCAGCTAGTGATGCAACAGCCAGGGCAGCTACTGATGCAACAGCCAGGGCAGCTAGTAATGCTACAGCCAGGGCAGCTAGGGATGCAACAGCCAGGGCAGTTAGTGATGCAACAGCCAGGCAGTTAGTGATGCAACAGACAGAGCACTTAACGGCAGCCCATCCATCGAAAGTTTCCAAATGTGTGGCTACGGCATGAATGGAAAGCATCGATAGAAGAAGCCTCGAATCTTCATAAACTGGTCTGGATCTACTGTCCTGGTCATACAGGGATACGTTGCTTCGATGACTTCTAGTATTTGAGGATGACCAAGTTATTATATTCGTATTCAGTTTATAGAGTCAAAGTCCCTCGGGTTCTTATCACTTTTGTAGGATTCCGTAATACTGTTCGTTGGTATCGATAATGTCTGCTTAACCCTTGTGATTCATTATGTGCTGAATGTGTTTCATATTAAATTCGACCCTTGACTGACCTGTATTAGTCTCTTGTCTTATTAATTATATTGGCAGTGTGAGATGCAGCGTGTTAAGACATTAATCATCACTGGTCATGATCAGTTGAGGATGAATAGCATTTAACTCAACTCCGAATACGATAGTTGATAACACTGTGATTTTGACGACTCAAAATATTTAATTAGTTATTTCATACCATGAGCAGACACCAACTACATGGGAACAAAAGTCACATCACATTCATGTACGATCTGTAAGAGTTCTCATTATTTCATAAGCACATGTTCACAATCTCTATCTAGAGTCCTGGTTAGAGGTCAGTTCCTTTTTAACGGCCAATGTCCTTTGGCATAAATTCAGAGGCTAACTAGACTTAACTATCCTGCTAGTCAGCAATACACTTATTATGCTAGGCTTACGTCTACTGCTAGTCGTTTAATATCCGTTACACTAGGCTTACGCTTGCCGCTAGCTGTACAATATCCATCTATACTAGTCTTACGCTATTGCTAGTAACATAATGTTCCTTTGGCATACCACGCCAGGCTAATCTGCCATAATTATGCAAACTGCGTTATTCCTACTACGACTTACGTTTGGTTCAAGAAATACACTGCTCAAATGGCTTCCCAGCCACACAATTCAAAAGTGGACTACGCCACACACTTTCCAGTGGTTATACCACACAATATAAGTGGCAATGGCCACACTTCTAAAACACACTGCCGTTCGGGTCAAAACCCACAAGTCGAATGTCCTTACAAAGACACACGCGTCATGCATAGAGATATGCATACTACGTCGTTAATATATATTCAATTGCGATGTTCCACGGTGCAGCAATCCGAGTTGGCCAAACTCAAATGCTTGCACACATGCAACAATCATCGACATCGGTCGATGAGATATATCTCTATTCGTTTGAGGTGTTCCATGATACAGCCATTCGGATCGTCGACAAATCCAAATGTCTGTAAGCATGAAACAATCATCGACATCAGTCGCGGAGATATAATCATTTGAGGAATGCGCCATGCTGCAGACATGAAGCAATCCTCAACATCATCCCCCTCACTTCCAAACGTGACACTTGTGGCACGGATGATAGTGATGGAGAAGACGCCCGTCTCCCAAACATATCAATATTAGTACTACCTACTTATAAGTATGATAATCATTAAGTAGACACATTAAATTTTATGACATTAATAATAGCACTTGTCAACATGGTGACTAAAGAGTTAATTCAATTTCTTCTCAAAGACGTTGCGCGATAAAAGATCTGCCAAGTTATTGTCTGAGCCAGCAATAGGCAGAATTGTAAATGAAAATTCTTGAATTAACAAATACCATCGGTGTATTCTAGCGTTACGCATTGTTCTAGCTGTTATGTAAGTAAGAGGACTATGGTCTGTCATAATGTAAAAGTGCGTGCCGATGAGATATCTTGACAGCTTCTCCAGGCACCAGACCATAGACAGGAGCTCACGTTCACCTGTCGCATACTTCTGTTCAGCTGGAGTCAGTTTCCTCGACACATAGAAACATGGATGGAGTGTTTCCTTGTAACATTGCAGCAAACAACCACCCATGGAGTAGCTCGAGACATCTGATTGGAGTATGAATGGAATACGTATATTCGGTAATAACAAAATAGGTGCATTGCTAAATAATTTCTTAATTGTTACCAAAGCGCTTTCGCAATCTTTGTCCCAACGTACCTTATTAGGACTACCTTTGGTCAACAGTGCGGACAAAGGTGTAGATAGTTGTGCGAAATGCGGGATGAACTTATGGTAATAGTTTATTAGGCCTAAAAGGCTTCTAACTTGTTTCTTAGTAGAAGGGGTAGAAATCTCAAGAATTCTTTTGACTGTATTGTCGTCAGGATACAGTTTGTGGTTACCTATTCGGTGACCAAGAAAAGAAATTTCCTGACAACCTATTTGGACCTTTGAAGGTCGCACAGTCAAACCATGCATACGTAACGTATGTAGAAGGGAAGTTAAACCATCAATATGGTCTTCCCACGAGTCATGAAATAGGCAGATGTCATCGATGTACGTGATGACATCTTTACGATCGCCAAGAAGGCGGCGCATCATGCGCACAAACGTCGCTGGCGCATTTACCAACCCAAAACACATATAATTCCATTGGTAGAGCCCAAAAGGAGTTGTGAAAGCTGTGTAAGGTTTGGCATTTTCGGCAAGAGGAATTTGCCAGTAGCCTTTAGAGAGATCTAGTTTGCTAAAGAAGGTAGCATTAGATAATTCTGACAAAAGATCATCTAAAAGTGGCATAGGCTCACCGTCTGTGATTGTAATTTTGTTCAATCGCCTAAAATCAATACAAATGCGTAAAGAATCATCCTTCTTTTTAACAATCACCATTGGGAATGCATATGGTGATTCCGAAGGAGATATCACACCTAAACGTATCATCTCCTTTAACTCTTTCTCTACCCTATCTTTGTGGTGTAAAGATATAGGATAGGGTCTGAGTTTGATAGGTTTATAATCAGTAAGAGTAATATCATGGGATATAAGCGATGTCTGACCTGGAAGGTCGGTGAGAACATCATTGAAAGAAATGAGAATATCCCGAACTTGATCTTGTTGAGAAGAAGACAGTGAAGAAGAAATAGTCACGTCTTTCAAAGATTCCGATGATTGCAAAGAAGGTAGTTGAAATTGTAAAGGGATAGACGAAGTAGTATCTTCTTCATGAACAACTGCAAAAGAAGCAGTATGATGTGAAGAATCATCAATAGAGTTAATGACAGGAATTAATTCCTGTGGTCTTTCAACTGCTAATTTTAGCATGTTGACGTGGAAGGTTTTGATTTTTCCTCTAACGTTTACCGAGTAGTCAACATCTGTGACTTGTTTGATAATATCAAATGGACCTTGCCATGATATCAGTAATTTGTTATCGTTATGAGGTAGCAACAACCAAACTTTTTCCCCTGGTTTAAATGATCTTAATATTCTCTTTTGATTATGTAATAATCGTGATCGTTGAGTGGCTGATTTTATACTCTGGGATGCATAAGTGCACGCATCGATGATTCGTTGTCGGAGATCAATCACTAACTCGTAGCTGTTTCGAGTGGCTGTATCAATTGATGCTCCAATCAACAAATCTTTGAGTATCTCATTGGTCCGCGCGGATTCGAACCATAAACCAATTCGAACGGAGACCACCCCGTGCTCTCGTGGGGCACTTCACGAAAAGCGAAGAGGGCCGCCGGCAGAAGCCGATCCCATTCACGAGGGCATTCTTCAGTTATCTTAGATAACATCTGTTTTAGAGTGCTATTGTAGCGCTCGCACACACCGTTTGATTGAGGCCTATACGCACTACAAAACGAGTGGTGAACAGATAGCATGGATTCTAAATCCCTCATAATGTTGGAAGTAAATTGTGATCCTTGATCTGACAAAATCTCTTCCGGAAAACCGATTCGACAAAATATCGAAAATAATGCATCAGACACAGATGCAGTTGTGATGGTTTTCAACGGTATGGCCTCTGGCCAACGCGTGCAAAGATCTACGCAAGTTAAAATATAACGAAATCCATTATTTGAAACAATTGATAACGGACCCACTATATCTACTGCTATCTTTTTGAAAGGTCTCTCAGGCACGTCCGGAATCTGTAAGGGTGCCGTATGGAACCTGCCCTTACGTGCTATACCTTGGCATGTTGTACATGATTTGCAGTATAACTTTGTATCCTTATTAACCCCAGGCCAATAAAATTGTGACGTAACACGAAACAATGTTCTTTTGATCCCCATATGCCCTGCCATAGGGGAGTCATGACCTGTTTGTAGGACCAATGGTCTGTATTCTTTAGGTACTATCACTTGATGTATAATTGTTTTGCCATCATCATAATATCTAGTGAGTATTGATTTCTTTATCTTGAACCATTGTTTAGCCCCTCTTGTGTATTTAATAGTTTTTTGTTCTGCTCGGCTAAACAATCCTTGTAAAGTTGGGTCACTCTTCTGTTTTTCTGCAAAAACAGAAGGTGAAACAGTGCCAACTTGAGACATAATTGTATCTATTATAGGAAGAGGTGGTGTAGCCATATCCGTAGCTAACTGTTGTGCTCTCGTTACAACAGCATTTGCCACCTGTGGGTGAGATTCAACCCACATTGCAATCTCCTCAGGAGTGCAATCTTTAACTCCTGGTATGTTTCCTATTATAATTTCAGTTATGGGTGCTCTCAAGCCGCAGGCATAGACAGTGCCTGTGTAAAAAGGAGTATCAATGTATACTCGTGCCACAGGGAAAGTTTCTATATTCCCACCAAATGTGACACACTTAACTGATTTGCCTGTAAAAGCAGAGGGCTCGATAAGCGAGTGCTTAATGCCTATCGTTGAAGACCCTGTGTCCCGTAAAACTCTCACTACCTTACCATCCAATATTCCGGGATGAAATGTAAGATAACCGACATTTACACATGCCGACATTGTTGGCATACAATGACCACAATCAAGTGTAATTGTAGATTTTAATCTGTTTTTCGACTGACACTCATAACATGTATCATTCATTACCATACATGCGTTCGCATGATCATTATCATCATTACCTTTTTCCTTTTTAACACTGCAACTATTTGCATGTCTGTGTTTATTTTTGTCTCTCGACGGAGATCTGGCATTACCTTTGTTATTATTGACTGACTTTTTATTGCTATAATAAAAATCAGTAGAGTCATCCTTCCTGGCATCTCTACCATAAGATGATCTCTGCTTATAGTATCCTTTTTGATGTGAACCATCATAATCCCTGCCTCTGTGATACCCACGATCATGAGGTGAATATCCTCTATAACCTCGTCGATATGAATTCGAAGGAGAGCGATGACGACGGAAGTTATAAAAACCTCTGTCGGATTGATAATAATCTGAACGACAACGTCCATCAAAGCTCTTCGATCGAGGTCTGTGATCATGTTGTACCGCGCATACAGGCATAGGATCTCGAATAGTCGATCTATGAAGATCTTTATTCTGATGTGCGGTTTGATACTGTCTTCCGAGTTTTTCATACTCATCAATAGAATTAGGATGTCTTTCCTGTAAAAATGCTTCTAATTCAGTGCTGCATGCGGATAAAACTCTATCTCTCGCAGCATGAGATCTATAACACCTTCATATGTTTTATTTATACCTGATAAATCAATCCATCTGCTAAGGAAATGTTTAATAGATGCAATGAATTCACCAAAATCTGCATCCTTGCTTGGTTTAGCAGCATGAAAGCGATCTCTGAATCCAGACTCAGTTAACTGGAAACGTCTTAGTAATACCTCTTTTACGACATCGAAATCGCTTCTGCTCTTCTCATCAAGACTCATGAAACATTTAAGTGAGTCACCAGTCAAAAAATCAAGTAAAAGACTGCTCCATCTTTCCTTGGGTATGTTCAGAGCTGTGACCTTGATGATGAATCTAGATATGAAAGAGTCAACACAATCGCGAGTCTGGTCAAAATGTGGCATTTTTAACTTAGGATAAAAAATATTTGTAGCAGCCGCAGTCTTAGTCTGTTCAGACTGCACTTTAGCTAATTCTAAAGCTTTTTCTTTTTCTGCATGAAGTTTTAATGTTTCCATTTCCATGGCATTTTATGTGCTTGATCCAGTTGCATAAGTTCCATTCTCCTTAATTCCATTTCTTTTTCTCTATCTCGTTGTGCCATTCTTTCCTTCTCAATTCTTCTCTGTTTTTTCTTGTTGAGCTAATTCTTTATTTTTCGTTGAGCTAATTCTTTCTTTCTGCTCTCTGTCTTTTTCTTGTTGAGCTATAGTCAGTCGTTCTAATTCCAATTTTCATGGATATTTCTTTTTCCTTCTGAGCCATTTCTTTTTTTTTTTTTTATTCATTTTCATTTCCCTTCTTGGGTTAATTCAAACCTCCTAAGCTCATCAGCTCGTTTAGTCATTTCGCGCTGTTCCATTCTTTCCAGACGCGATAAATATTCATCATATTTTGTATCTGCAAAACTTTGTAGTTCCGCCCCTGATTTTCCATAACTTTTTCCAATTAAATATATTAATCAATGAATGAAAACAATAAATTAATCAATATACAAAACACAAGTTATAAAGTAAATAAAGAAGACTTATAAACAGTAATGAGTAAAAGAAAGAGAAGAATTTACATCACAAAAATATAACAAGACAAGTCGTCTTAGACAAACGTGTAGACAAAGAAGTTTTAGATCACACACGACAACGATTGTCAACAGTACTGAAAGTAGGTTATGTAAATAAAGAGGACGTAACTCAATTGACGAATCGGTTAACTTTTCTCCCAGTATGCTGTAGAGGTTGGTTTCTTATTAATACAACACTTGGATACCAGAGGTTGAATGAATGGCTTGTAACCAGATGTAGTAGTGGTACAAGAGTCAATAGTTTGCTTGAAGTTTAGGTTCTTGATTTTAAACGCGAATGTTCATAGTTCATAAGGCTACTGACTAAGAATGCTGTCAGTTTGGTCGGGCTTACAGGTGGCCGACTATTATGTTATAATAGATGGACGCTGAATGCATGTCTTGACTGATAATTCATGAATACACTTATTTGACGATACATGGACGACATTATTGTTGACGACAAAATAGAACATGGCATGGTGATAAGAATTCTGCATAAAGGCAAGGTTACAAAGTCAACTTGACTGACCTCAATGACCGTTGGACAATCCGCAAACGGTAAAGTATTGAGGTGAAGATAATTCACTTCCTTTCCATATAGGATTCTTGAAAGAGTTACTTCTTTAATTATTATTTCTTCTGGCCGGACATCTTATTTTGTTACTACATAAAAATGTTCGTCTTTGATATACTTCATAAGAATGGATTTTGAAACTCACTAGCAGTAGGTCACAATGCCGTACTGAAGCCCTGTCAAAATCTTATACAATTGCTTGCGTCAAATATCACGTGGAGCTATTGACGAAGATACATCGAACTTGCCTGTGGCTAACGCTTCGCCTTGGAAGGTAGTTAAGATATTAAATTACAAGCAGTTATTCCAGCATCATGGGACTCAAAAGACCAGCACAACGTCTGTCTTCAAAACAGGCATCTTGTCTCCCTGCTCTATGACGTCACTATCTGACGTCATCAGCGCTCTATGGAAACCAACGATTTTATCGCACCGAATTCGTGCGCTTTGGTGCTTAATACATTTAAGTTCTATCATTAACATAGATGCGTACCTATGTACGTTTAACATAGTTAGATTACGGCATCTGGTAATCTGTTAAGTCTCGCATCAAAATTGGTTGTGCGAAAATGGACGTAACATATGCCTTAACTCTTTCTGTCTCAGGCACTTTCTAGGTTTTAACCATGTACCAAAACGGATGCTCACTTTTTCACATACGTTTCACAACATGCAATAACTAGGTATGTTTATGGAACAATATCTCTTCATACATATAAACATCGTTGTAAATTCATATACGGTTATTTTGAAGTGGTTCAAGTTTTTAAATACAGTAATAAATTGTGTTTTATATCTAATAAAGTATCTTCAAACCTGGCTTGTCAGATAACAGTAACCTTGGTAACTATAGACCAATTTCTCTTTTATCATCGCTTTCTAAACCACTAGAAAAACACATACATAAAGCAACACTCCATTACCTAGTTAGTAATGACTTACTAATTGACAGTCAGTCAGGGTTTAGACAAGAGCATTCATGCCACACAGCTCTAACTAAGATGATAGACAACTTGCACCTAAACATCAATAACGATAACATATACGGAGCAATCTTTGTAGACTCTAGGAAAGCATTTGATATGTTAGATAACGCTGTTTTAATAAGAAAATTAAAAACAATGAAAATTAACTTTAAATGGTGACATTACTTAAATCATTCTTGTTCGACAGACAGCAAGTAGTGTGGTACAATAACTCCTTGTCAAGCCCAACTATTACTGACATCCGTGTTCCTCAGGGTTCTATTCTAGGCCCTCTACTTTTTTCCATTTACATAAATGACCTTCCACTACACATCAAGCACTCATCCTGCGACCTATTTGCCTATGACTGTACCATTTATACTAGCGATAAAAGTTGCAGCACGCTAGAAATTACAAAGCGACACAGACAATCTTATTAAGTGGAGCAATGAAAACTGCATGCAAATAAATATCATTAAAACAAAATGTATGATAATATCAACTAGACAAACATTACAAAACTCACTGAAAACAACACTTCAGCTCTACATTGGAACCTCTTTAATTGAAAATGTAAATGGAAATATAACACTAGGACTCATAATTGACCAACATTTAAGTTGGAATTTGGATGTACAAGCACTGACCAAACAAACGGCACAAAAAGTTTACCAGTTAGCTAAAATCAAACATTTCCTAGATGAGGAGACACGAAAAATGTTCTATACATCCCAAATACAAACAGATCTAGACTATTGTTCCACAATTTGGGATGGCTGCACCATGTCCAAGACTAAAAGACTCTATTCATTACAAAAACGTGCAGTGCGCCTAATTTCAGACAAAAACCTCACACAGAGTGTAAACCCATATACTTATCTTAACATATTACCACTAAGAAAGCGCCTTATCTTCAACAAAGCCAAACTTATTCACAAAATCTTACCACAGAATGCTTCAACGTATCTGTGGCCTATATTTAAATACAGAGGAAGACGCAGTAAACTCTTAAATAAATTACACATGCCCAAGCCTAGGCTCGACTTATTCAAGAAAAGTTTAGCTGTTTCTGCTGCTCATCCGTGGAAGGGTCTACGGTACAATTCACCTGAATCTCAGACCTAAGGGTCTTTTATATTTGGACATGCTCCCTAATATAACCGACTAGGTTGAACGGGACGTGCCTCGCCAAAATGAGGCAAAACTTTATTTTTTTTTAAAATACGTGGAATAATCTTCCACACGACTTAAAAAAACACGTTTAGTCCATATTCATTCAATCACAGACTTTTCAAATACATCGTGAGTGCAGATTATATACCACCCTAATTTAGTTATGTTCTTAAATAATTACATAACATCATATGTAGGTTTTAAAGATAATGTTGTCCTGTTTAGTATTAATTATGATAATGTACTGTAAATCTGTGTAACTGTTATTGTACTGTTACAATGTTGGGATTTTAATTTATTGTATTTTATTGTTATTTTATTCTTCTTCTTCTTCTTCCGTCCTTAGCCAACGACCGACCAAGCAGTCTATGGCCATTACGCCTAGCTTTTATCCGTTGTTTGCCTAAAGGCGTTTATTGGTACAACAGAATATTATTGTTGTTTCCGTAATCGAAGTGACTGGCAAACGGGTGATCAGCCCGTTGGTTATTTAAGATACATGTGAGAATAAATGGATTCAGTATGGAAGACGAGAGAAAGGAAGGGCAGAATGTTAGACAGGCCTGCGTGCCCAATTCTAAACCCTTTGAAAATAAAGTTCGTTCGTTCGGACATGAGGAAATTTGAATATAATCAGACGGGCGCCCCGTTCTGCTCTTGGGGTGGATAAAGTTACTAACTACGGTTTAAACTCCAAACACACCGTTGTCTGATGTAGCCTTGTGTATTAATTGTTAAAATAATTTAGTTTTATATATTTTTTTATTTATCTGTTTATGTTTTATTACGTACATATACACACACGCGTAATTCGAGCATCAAATATATCGCAAGTGATTTGGTCATCTCCTGAAAATGGGGGCCAGTCAATGACCATTTTGCCCCTACAACACTAGGAGATCTAGTTTGAGAACACGGGGAAGACCACGAGGTAGATGGATAAACAATATTACATAAATCCTACAACACACTTGGCTCCAGAATGCCAACTGCTGCTCCCTACTACGCTTCAAGGCAATAGTCAAGGACAGAAAAAAGTAATTAATCATTGCTTTATTAATGTTTTGGCTAAGTTCTTTCCTGTACTTGCTACTAGCCTATATCTGACCTTTCCTATAGGACTTGTGTTTTCTGTAGTTTTATTGCAACAGCAGCACAGCGCAAGTTCCATCCATGGCTATGGAGTCGGGAGGTGGAGTCGGTCATTTTTTAATTGAGCATGTGTCTCTAAAAATGTCAAAACTGCGAATCAGAGTTTGATGTCACATGAATAGTAAAATACTGAAGTCGGAGTAGGACTTCTAACATTTCAGGAGTCGGAGTCGGAAATGTTTTGACCATCTTAAAAACCCCAGGTCCCTACGCCTTTAAGAAAAAAGTTATTTCCATATGAGATACTAATGTAGGGGAGTGAAGTATAAGATGCTTTAATACAATAGGTCTCAGCTTTATGACGTAGGATGGCCGGTGCCTTACCTCGCTGCCTTTGCCCTCCATAACTCAAGAGCAGCGTCATATACACTGAGTCCTGTTTTTCTGCGCGCATGTGGGTGATTTGTTTTTAATGTTTTCCTATTTTTTTAAACTTCGCGTGGTATATATAAGCATTTTAATGCTATATTTGGGTCATTCGGCAGGCAGTCTCTCAATCTCTGCAACGATAACTTCTCAGATACCAGGGAAACTTGTAGTTGTAAAATAAAGGATATAACTTCATGTTATCAATTATTCTTCTAAGGTTCTAATCATCAACGAAGGTAATAAAACATTTACCTGAAATTGTACACTATAGATTTTGTGAAAGAGTAAGACTGTGTAATATTAATTGTCTTTAGCTGTTTGTCATTTCATTTTTATGTACGTGACACGTGGTCTTTTAGGGCATATGTTAACGACAAGCCCCAAATTGCAAGTCTGTGGTAAAAGTCTGACCACAATGCACTTATAGGCGTGTGTGGCATCAATGGTTTCTGGTTGTGACGAAATCAGTCGCGCACTTTTTTACTTTTATTCACTCCAACAGTATCACTTCATTTCTTCATTTTTCTCACCTCGTAGCTGCTCCTCCTAGAGTTTTAAACCTTCTTTAACACTGCAATAATGTGCCAGGAGATTGTGTTCTCAAAAGGTAAGTGTAAACCTTTATTTTACAAATGTCGGTTTGACGTGTTTTCCTTACTAAAATGGTTATATAGGAGGCTGGCAAAGACCTCAACATATGAAAATAATATATTCATAAACCACTACAGCAAGAGCTGGTGTTTGTTTTATGCTAATTTGCTAAGAAACGCGAAAGCAGCAACAACCCGAGACTCCAACTGGAGCAGTGATGAGTGATGATTACATCACATGTGCCTCAAGTGTATAGTATCATTTTGTGAGATATATGTACCTTGTTAACTGTAATTCAGGCAAATCATTGCGTTTCGCGCTGTCCAGACACATTTTCCCCATTTAAATACACAGAAGAATAACGGTGATTTCTAAGAATAGTCCCAGAGGTAAACTGTGTATACTCAGGGAGAATAATTAAGGAGACTAACTTTGGTGGGTGGACAGTGAGGCAATGCGCCTGTTAATTTGAAGCCCACAAATGCACTTAGCAGAGGCATCTGTTCTTTATATTTTGTGGAACGAAGCAATCAGATAGTTCATCTTACGAAGCTGCAAGCTAGTTGTGAGTTAAAAGCAGGGAATCAAAACCAACCGCCTAAATTGGACAAGTTGTGTGGAGAAGAACCCGCACCATAGAAGGATTGACGAAACCACGACTGTAAGACTTACTTAGACAAGTTAAGTCATTGTAAAACGCACTAGCAAAAGGACATAATTTTTTATATATCTTAAGATTAAATCCTCAAACCAAGTCTCCGTGAAGACAAATTTGATTTACATCTAGTATGTATTATCCATTCATCATTGTTTTAACCTGTTAAAACTAATCGATTTATTAAATTTGTTACATGTTATGTTAAAACAAAACAATCATAGTTGCTTTAGTTATTATAAGTGTGAAAATAAAACGTATGAGCAAGACTCTTTAATATATACATACATCTAGACATATATTTATATATAGAGAGCTAATACTCATAAAAGGCTTTCGTGGGATTTACACCCACTGAGGGGGGGGGGGGGAAAGGGGGCTTGAACGGGCTAAAACCATTGCTTAATTCTTCACAAAAGGCGACTGATCAGATATAAGTTAACAATTGCTCAGCCCTATGCAGCATTGTTCTTGACTTCTGAATTATTTTGTGATACCCCTTGTGAGAGAAGCGTCATTACCTTTCTATCTACATCTCTGCACAGAGTAATCTTGTGCGAAGATAGACACCTTTGACGACACATTTTAGACACTCTTGAGTTTTGGCCGCTGGTGGACCACTACTGCAAAGCAGGGGAGGCAACCTGTGACATTGGAACAAACGATCGTATCTCTTCTGCTGCTATCAGTTTGTTAATCATGCTAAATCTGCACGTCCGTTGCCAAGGCAAAGTCTTTCCCATTTCCTTGCGGATGTCACGTAGCTTCGTCCTCAGCTCTGACTGACCCATCTGGACAGACTTGACGCTCTGGGTCACTGTTGGTTTGGGCAGTTTTTAAATAATAAAATAAAATATCACTGTGAATTCGTAATGTTTATATACTCACATGTATCCATTGGATATATATATATATATGGAATCAATTTGTTGTTGCCCTACAAGACGCCACTAGGCGTGATGGCCACTGACTGCTTTGACGGTCGGTGGCTAAGGATCAAAGAAAAGAAAGAAGAAGAAAAGATATATATATATATATATATATATTGCAGCCCATAGGGGCCAGATCCAAACCTCAGAAATGAGGTATCTGAGGAAGGTGGTTGAAGTAACAAGAAGAGACATGGTACGCAGCCAGACGATACGTCAAGGCCTTAAATCCTACCCCCTGCAGACCCAAGTAGAACAGTCCCAACTAAGATGGTTTGGCCATGTCTGCAGAATGGGAGAAGATCGGCTACCACGACAAGCATGGGAAACAAAGAGCCAGGGATCCAGACCTCCAGGACGACCCAGAGTCCGCTGGGAGGACAACATTAGACAATCTTTGAAGGACCGAGGACTGGATATAGGGGGAAATGACAGCCGATAGAATAGTCTGGCACTCTCTCTTCCAAACCTCTACACCTCAAGGTAGAAGGGGAACGACTATGTAAGTAAGTATATATATATATATATATATATATATATATATATATATATATATATATATATATATATATATATATATATATATATATATATATACGAGGGGCGTCAGGAAGTAATGCACCACATCGTTTTTCTCAGCTAATAATGAAGATAGAAGCATGAAATTTTGCACACTTCAAATATGGCATGTGCCAATTGTGTGCACCAAATTGCACTGCAACCGGCCAAATAATACGGCTGCCCTAAACCGTTGAAATGGAGCGTGTTAGCAACTTGTGTTATAAGCAGCGAATTGTGATAGAATTTCTCGTTGCAGAGAAGGAAACTGTTGTGAACATTCACAAGCGTCTATGTGATGTGTATGGAAGTTTTGCAGTCGACAGGAGTACAGTCAGTCGCTGGGTTCAGAGAATCAAAGAATCAGGAAGTTGAGATACGGAGCTGCTTGATCGGCCGCGCTGTGGTCGTCCTGCCACAGCCACCAACGCAGAAATGTTGAAATGCGCTGAGGGCATTATTCTTACTGATAGCGAATCACTACTCAACAATTGGCCTTACAGCTGTCAGTCAGCATTGGTAGTGCACATGCAATTATAAAAACTCGGATTTTCTAAGGTTTGCGCAAGATGGGTTCCTCGAAGTCTCACAAATGACCACCGATTGCAAAGGAAAGCAATTTCTTCTGAATTGTTGGAGCGTTTCAATGCTGATGGAGAGAACTTTTTGGCTAAGATCGTTACAGGTGACGAAACCTGGCACATCATTTTGAACCTGAGACAAAAAGACAGTCAATGGAATGGCATCATCCGCAATCACCACGAAGAAAGAAATTGAAGACAATTCCTTCAGCTGGAAAGGTCATGATCACTGTCTTTTGAGACATTGAAAGTGTGATTCTTGTGGACGTTATGCCAAGAGGAGAGACAATCAATTCGCAAGCTTACATTAAGACATTGAAAAAACTCAATCAACGTTTTCGCAGAGTTCGGCAGCACAAGAATCCAGCAGACCTGCTTCTCCTTCACGACAATGCGCGACCTCACACTAGTCTGGCAACTCGGAAAGCAATCACCAAATTGTGTTGGACTGTACTACCCCATCCACCCTATAGTCCCGATTTGGCACCCTCTGATTTTCATCTGTTTTGTCCACTTAAAGATGCACTCCGTAGGACAAGGTTTGAAGATGATGAAGGAGGGATTCATGCAGCGAAGAAAGGGCTACATGATCAAGACAAAATCTGGTACGGGCTAGGAATACATGCATTTGTTTCGCGCTGGCATAAAGCCGTACAATTTGATGGGGATTATGTTGAATAATACCGATGTTTACATGACATATCCATGTATATTGTGTATAAATGTCATGCTTTTTGAATAAATAGCTCCTGAAAAAAAACGATGTGGTGCATTACTCTCTGAACGCACCTCGTATATATGTATATATATATATATATATATATATATATATATATATATATATATATATATTTTTTTCTTCTTTGATCCTTAGCCGCCGACCGTCAAAGCAGTCAGTGGCCATCACGCCTGGTGGCGTCTTTTAGGGCAACAACAAATTGATTCCACTTTGCTCGGTCGGTGTCCATCCTTCCTACAGTGCCCCAACTCTGGTTCATTCTTTGCATCTCAGCCTCCATAGTCCTCCGCCAAGTTAATTTTGGTCGGCCTCTCTTTCGTTTTCCTTCAGGGGTCCATGGCATAGCTGTTCTTGTGATGGCATCGGGGTCTCTTCTGAGGACACGGCCAACCCAGCTTCAGCGTCTGCCAGCTATGATGGTGTGCATGTCCTCTTGCTTGCTCCGAGTAAGCAGATCTTGGTTGGGGATGGTATTCGGCTAAAAGATTCGGTGAATTTTTCTTATGCATGTTGTGTGAAAAGAGGACAATTTCGACATTTCCTTCTCAGTAACTCTCCAGCATTCCGCCCCATAGAGAAGCGCTGAAAGCACACAGCTCTGATATAATCTTAATTTTTTGCTTGTGCTGTACTGAGAGGCCTTTCAGATGTTATTTAGACTAAAAAAGGTTGTACATGCTTTGTTCATTCTGTTGTTGACGTATTTCCGTGTTCCGCCGTCTGGTGTTACTATGCATCCTAGGTATGTGAAGGTGTCTGTCTGTTCCAGTTGCTGATTCCTTACTGATATGGGCTCAGGGTTGCTCACATTGAGCGTCATGACCTCTGACTTCTTTAGATTGATGTTCAAGCCCACCTGCTGGCTATACTTATTAAGTCTATCCGTTTTTTCCTGGATGTGTTGATGTGAATGTGCTAGTAGTGCAATGTCATCTGCATTTTCCAGATCCCTTCTGTTGTCTAGCGCATCACCCAGTCTATGACTTTTGAAAATAGAATGGTTGAAAAGGGGCATCCCTATCGCACTCCTGTCTTCACCTCAAAGGTTAGGTTGCTCTGCCCAACGCTACACGTCTTGGCATAGAGGCTTTTTATGATTGACACTATGCAGCTTGGAATTCCATAAGCCGTCAGTATTTTCCATAAGTTTTCCCTATGTATACTGTCAAAAGCCTTTTCAAAATCAACGAAATTAATGTACAGCTGTCTTTGCCATTCTGAGCACTGCTCTATAATGTTCCTGAGGGTAAATATATGATCTACACATCTTTCGTTCTTTCTAAATCCTGCATGTTCTTTCCTCAGTTTGTGGTCTACTGCGTTTGAAATTCTCTGTATAATTATCCTGCATGTTCTTTCCTCAGTTTGTGGTCTACTGCGTTTGAAATTCTCTGTATAATTATCCTGCCTAGTATTTTGCTGGGAACTGAGAGAAGAGTGATTCGTCTCCAATTATTGCAGTCTGCAAGATCTCCCTTCTTGGGCAATTTTACAATTATTCCTTTGTTCCACTCTGTTGGTGTTGTCCCTGTTTTCCAGACTTGTGCAAATAGTGGTTCTAATAGTTCTGCTGCTAGCTCAGTGTCTGTCTTAAATAGCTCTGCATTTACGTTATCATTGCCAGTAGCTTTTCCATTCTTTAACCCGTGGATTGCTGTGATGATTTCTTCTTTTCGTGAAGTGTCTGTACTAACATGTAGATCGTTTTCAGCCTCAGGAACATTTAATTGCGTCTCTGGTGGTTCCTTGTTCAGAGTTTCTCTGAAATGCTCTGCCCATCTTTTTTTTCTGTCCCTCTGCTGTCGTGATGAGCTTTCCTTGCTTATCTCTTACTAATGTAATATTGTTTTCACCTCGTTTTCCGCTGATGAATTTAGTTCTTTTGTATACTGTGCTTTGTTCATTTCTCAGTGCTGCCTCTTCTGCCTGTCATGCAAGATCATCTAGGAAATTCATTTTGTTGGCTCGGGTTTGGTGTTTAACTTCCTGGTCCAGCCGACTGTACTGTTCGCTATATAGTTGCTTTAACCTGGGGGACTTTGCTTCTGTTGTCTTTCTTTTCATTTCCTTTCTCATCGTTATGAGAATGTTTATGTTTAATGTTTCTGAATCCTCTTGGTAGTATTACAAGGCAGTCTTTGTTCTGGAGTCCTTAGGGCGTGAGAGGTTGAGGAAGATATGAACACATGGAGAAGTTAATATGTGGTAGATATGAAAGGAATGAGGAAGATGGAGGAACACATGGAGAAGTTAATATGTGGTAGATATGAAAGGAATGAGGAAGATGGAGGAACACATGGAGAAGTTAATATGTGGTAGGTATGAAAGGAATGAGGAAGGCATAGAAAGACCTTGAACTGATGGCACGCGACAGAAAGACTTAACATAGGGACTGTTGAAGGCTTGTACTCCTTTCGTGAGCTATAAGGGACTGCTGATAGGTTTAGGTTTCTTATATAGGGACTAGCTGACAGGTTTCTTAATAGGATGCTTGCTAATAGGTTTCTTTTTATATGAATAGGGACTACTGAAGGTTTTCTTATATTAAAGTAAGGTTTATACCTGAAGTTTTTTATATATAGCAGAATGTTACTACGGACTAGCTTTTTCTAGAAGTAGGGTTTTTCTTATATAGGGACTAGCTAGAAGGTTTCTTACACTAGCTGAAGGTTTCTTATAACTAGCTGATAGGGACTTGAAGGTTTCTTTCTAGGACTAGCTGAAGGTTTACATATATGGGACTAGCTGAATATAGGGACTAAGCTGAAGGTTTCTTATATAAGGGACTAGCTGAAGGTTTCTTATATAGGTACTAGCTGAAGATGACTAGAAGACGTATTCTTATATAGGACTAGACGATATAGGGACTAGCTGAAGGGAATCTTTTCTTATAGCGAGGGACTAGCAGACGGTTTTCTGGATATAGGGACTAGGGTAAAAACATGTTGAGTTTTCTTATATAAAAACACTAGGACTGAAGGTTTCTTATATACTTAGGACTAGGGACATGAAGGTGAGATACAGCGGGACTAGCTGACATTCTGATATAGGGACTGGCTAAAGGTTAATATCAGGGACTACTTATACAGGACTTGGCTGAAGTTTCAAGACCGTTTCTTATATAGGGACTAAGCTGAAGGGACTTATATAGGGACTACTGATATATAGGGACTAGCTGAAGGCATGCTTATATAGGACTAAGGTTTCTTATATAGTGACATGGTTTCTTATATAGATATCAGGATCTGCGAAAGCTTAAAGGTTTCTTTTATAGGGACTAGCTAAGGTTTCTTATATAAGGACACGGTTTCTTATATAGGACTAGCTGATGGTATTCTTATATAGGGACTAGGTGAAGGTTTTCTTATATAGGACTAGCTGAAGGTTTCTTATATAGGGACTAGCTGAAATTCTTATATAGGAACTACTGGCACGTTTCTTATATATAGGGACTAGCTGAAGGTTTCTTATATAGGGACTAGCTGATTTCTTATATAGGGACTAGTTAAAGGTTTCTTATATAGGGACTAGCTGAAGGTTTCTTATATAGGGACTAGCTGAAGGTTTCTTATATAGGGACTACTGTCAGTGAAGGTTTCTTATATAGGGACTAGCTGACGGTTTCTTATATAGGGACTAGCTGACGGTTTCTTATATAGGGGACTAGAAGGTTTCTTAGCTTACGGTTTCTTATATAGGGACTAGCTGAAGGTTTTCTTATATAGGGACTAGCTGAAGGTTTCTTTATAGGGACTAGCTGAGGGGTATACTAGCTGAAGGTTTCTTTATATAGGGACTAGCTGAAGGTTTTCTTATATAGGGACTAGCTGAAGGTTTCTTATATAGGGACTAGCTGACGGTTTCTTATATAGGGACTAGCTGACGGTTTCTTATATAGGGACTAACTGAAGGTTTCTTATATAGGGGAGCTGAGCTGAGGTTTCTTATATAGGGACTAGCTTGAAGGTTCGGTTCTTATATAGGGACTAGCTGAAGGTTTCTTATATAGGGACTAGCTGAAGGTTTCTTATATAGGGACTAGCTGAAGGTTTCTTATATAGGGACTAGCTGAAGGTTTCTTATATAGGGACTAGCTGACGGTTTCTTATATAGGGACTAGCTGAAGGTTTCTTATATAGGGACTAGCTGAAGGTTTCTTATATAGGGACTAGCTGAAGGTTTCTTATATAGGGACTAGCTGAAGGTTTCTTATATAGGGACTAGCTGAAGGTTTCTTATATAGAGGTTTCTTATATAGGGACTAGCTGAAGGTTTCTTATATAGGGACTAGCTGAAGGTTTTTTATATATGGACTTATATAGGGACTAGCTGAAGGTTTCTTATATAGGGACTAGCTGACGGTTTCTTATATAGGGACTAGGTGAAGGTTTCTTATATAGGGACTAGCTGAAGGTTTCTTATATAGGGACTAGCTAAAGGTTTCTTATATAGGGACTAGATGAAGGTTTCTTATATAGGGACTAGCTGAAGGTTTCTTATATAGGGACTAGCTGTAGGTTTCTTATATAGGGACTAGCTGAAGGTTTCTTATATAGGGACTATGTGAAGGTTTCTTATATAGGGACTAGGTGAAGGTTTCTTATATAGGGACTAGCTGACGGTTTCTTATATAGGGACTAGCTGAAGGTTTCTTATATAGAGACTAGGTGAAGGTTTCTTATATAGCGACTAGCTGACGGTTTCTTATATAGGGACTAGCTGACGGTTACTTATATAGGGACTAGCTGAAGGTTTCTTATATAGGGACTAGCTGTCGGTTCCCTTTATAGGGACTAGCTGAAGGTTTCTTATATAGGGACCAGCTAAAGAGCTGGCTCCGTGTTCGTACATACTCTAGAACGTGCAATATGTATTTAAATTTTCTAGCACAAAGTTCATGTGTACACGCGTATTTGCAATGGTGAAGAATAGCCACAGAAAATAAAGTATACATAATTTTGTTTGTTCTAAGTACTGACATTTTTTTTTTCTTCACATTACACCATTTAACAAATTTTACATGATTTTGCCACCCTGCAAAGTGTACAGCTCTGGATGACTGACCTTTTCGCCTAATGATTATACTAGTTCTAGATCCAGGCATGTTGTACGTCTTTAAGAAGACAAATACATTTTTCTGTTCACGTTCAATGATTTTATTGGTTTCAAGTTATAACTTTCTCTCTCTCTTTCTTGCAGGTAGATACAAATAGAAACTTCGGGGTTTTCTGCAATATCACACGACTATGGTACTGTTTGTCCTCACTATGGTGCTGTTTGCCGGTAAATTATCCCAATTATAGTACCTACTAATTAATAAAGATAAAATCGAATCTTGCAGACACTCGAAAGAAATAAAGATGTAGAAAACTAGACAAAAGAAAAGTACAGAATTGATAGGTTTACAGAGAAATCGAATCCAGAACCATCCGAAATGAGCCATCGCATCGCTTGAGAAATGAAATCAGACTAACCCCACTTCCAACTCAGCGCAACAAAACTAGTGTTTCATGGACAGTTTTCAGTGTTGAATGTTGCATTCATCCTTGAGTTACCCTGACTTGAAAGGGAAAGAAAGAATAATAACGCTACGTTCTATCACGCGTGTTGTAAAAGGTCACAGAAGAGGATTAGGCGTGGAACCAGCTACACATATCCTTTAAAAGTGTCACGAATGTGGTTTTAGGGGTTGTCTGAGGCTAGACAAGATTAAGTGAGATAACTGATAGTAGATAGATAAATATGAATAGAGAGTCAAATATGACCTTCAGGAGAAGAAGAGATATTTTAATGAATTCAATCTCTTCTTTCAACTCCGCCAATGCCGGTCCCATGGACGGTACGGAGGCAGTCCCTCGATCATACAAAGACACAACAGGCCAATCACCTGTTTGCCTAAAAACACGATTTAAAAAAATGCAAGAGAGAAAACCGGACTGATTCTAAAGGCTACGTACTGGAACGTACTACTGACTAAGACTTGTAGAACTTGGAATTCAAGAAGTATTAATGGGAAGAAAGAGGAACTAGTTGAAGAGATGAGGAAAGCAAAACTAGAAATCCTGGCTCCGTTAAGGACACGAAGAAAAAGGGACAAGGAGTTATGGATCTCGATGGCGGCTGCTCAAGAGTTATATCCCCACATCTGAAAGAGCTGAAAGGGGCGTGGGTTGTATTGTGGCAAAAAACCAAAAGGATAGTATCAAGAGATGGAACTTTGTCACTGAACGCGTGATGGTCCTAAACTAAAAGTAGGGGAAACCATAGTCAGCCTTGTCGTTGTGTATGGGTAAAATGAAGATGTGCGAGCAGAGGTCAGGGAGGATTTATGCCTCGTTTAGCAAAGGTACTAGTAATGAACAAACAAAATAGTAGTCACTAAAGATAATATAATCACACTCACACACACCATCCAGAAAAATACGATTTGGTTAACACCGTAGTGATTTAGGTTACTGGCAAACTTAATATTAAATTACCCCGGCACGAAATGTTACTTTAAGAAAATCAATTAATCTTTAAACAGATGCATTAAAGTCGTATACCTTTATAAGTTTAGAAAAAAACTATGGGCGTCATTAGTGTGACAAAACGTCTGAACATGCTCTTTTGTGTGATCTCTCACACCTTCAGCCCTCTGGCTGTATCCTTTATTTTTTATTTTTTCTCACTCACCGCTTTTATTTAGCATAAATCATGCATTTTCATTCGTTATTTTCACTATTTTGCTCTACGCTGGACATAGCATGGTGATGTCTCTAACACGCCACTCCCCGACGGCAGTTTTTGCTCCGGGATTAATTCGTATCTTATTGTTTCACACTTCGCATCGAGACTGTTGTTACCCTCCGCCAGATTTAGTGACCCGGCCAGCGATAATGTTTTATCGCATAATCCCTCTTACCACCTGTGGAAACGGGTCGGTCAAACATTTGACCCCATTGGAAAGCTGTTGATAGTGTTGACACAAGATCGTATTGTGCTTATGATGAAAGAAGACAACACTGTCTGACCAGTTGTCTGGCGGCGACAGGCATATAAAGGGGATAATTAGATAATCTATCGGGGTAGACATCTGGGCAGAAGACATTATGCCAGGAACACCTGTCACAATATTGTGATAGACAGAGGTGCGCTGGAAGTCTTAGGTAACGATGTGACATCACTGTTGTAAGAGGCGCGCGTGTATATTACATTTAATATTTTTCAAATACGCATGGGATGAGTAATGATAAACTCCCCACCCAAGCAGTGTTAGATAGATTTGATTGGTTCGCCAGAATCTACAATCAGTTGATTGGAACATTCGGTGAAAACACGGCTGAGATTTGAAATTAAGGAATGTGAGATATACTGTAGAAATCAGTCACAGAACAGCACAGACTGCATCGCAACGTCAACTAGAAACCTCCTACAAGCCAAAGGAAAGATGATAGGACTAATCATTCCACAACTATAAGTACCAGATCGAGCAGTGGGCAATTTTTGAATTTACAAGTAAACCCGCAATTTTAATACAAAACTGGAACCTTGGGAATGTTATCACAAGTCATAAGAGGAATTACACAAACAGTTTTCCCAGGCCAGGAATTTGCAGAACATCAGCCGTCAGAGGAATTAAATCATATTTCCCAGACCCAGTCATAAGAGGAATTATGCCAACACTTTTCCCAGACAGGATTCGTAGAACACCAGTCATCAGAGGAATTAACTCATATTTCCCAGACCTTGTCTAAAGAGGCATTATACCAACAGTTTCCCAGGCCTGGAATTTGCAGAACATCAGCCGTCAGAGGAATTAACTCATATTTCCAGACCTAAGTGATCTTGAAGCTCTAATACAGGGCTGTGTCCATTCTAAATAAGTGCCAGGAGAATTGTGTATTCCCAAAATTTTCGTGTAAGTGTAAACAAATTATTTACTAATGTAAATTTTACAAGTTTCTTGCTAAGTGGTAACATATGAGGCTGGTAACCTCACCATACGAAAATAATATATACATGAACCACTACTGCAAGAGCTGGTGACTGTTTCTGATTACATCACATGTGCCTGTGGTGTAACATATTATCTTGTGAGAATTATGTACCTTTTTTAATTGTAATTCAGGCAAATCATTATTCATGCACTCCAGACGCATTTTCCTAGTTGAGACCCAGAAGGATATTGGTGAATTTTCATCATATTCCATGAGTTACATTGTGTGCTCGGTAATTTAATTCTTCTGAGAGGTAAACATTGGTGGGTGGAGCACATTACATCGGGCCTGTTAGTTTGCGGAGAACAAATGTACACAACAGAAGACATTTGTTTCTTTCTATTTGTCACAGTTCGTGGTTACAAGCCATCAGACTTAAGTACTGACGTTCCTTCGCCATTAGTGTGAGAGAAGAGTATCAGCACTAACCGCCTACAGTGGACGAGTTATGTGGAGAAGTGTACTTATCACCAAAAAGAAGTGACGGAAACCCCAGCTGCAGGACTCATCGGGAGCTAAGTTTTGTGTAACAGGCTACAGCAAAAATCAAAGACATTCTAAAGCCCATTCTAAACCTAGTGAGTGTCACAGAGAGTTTATGATCATTAAATTTTCTATATTTTCCTCTTCTTTTCTTCACCCGTGTCCTCTATTCTATTATCACTCTTTACCCTTATCCTGTATTTTTCGCATCCATTCGTTTGCGAAAAATATTTTCTTTCCCATTCTCAACTTTACCGTTTTCTTTCTCATACTGGTAAACGCGTGTATGACATAACATGTCAGTCTCTACACGAGAGGGGAGAGCGTTAAAATGCATTCTATTGCATTAGATGTCAGTGGACGAAACTGTGACTTTCGCTTACCTCAGACACACGTTCAGACTTCTGTCTGCACATTCAGCTGACACGCGCGGTTTTCTTCAGCTGAGCGCTTAGGTAAGGCGCGATAACCGACATCTCTACGGCGCAGTATGAGACAGTTGTCTGGAAATTCCACCTAACACGGCACTCACTGTGGGCCCTGGTCAGCGTGAGGTGTGAAAACGAGTAGTGTCAGTTATGGGTAAAACGTCTAGTAATGGGAAGTGTTAAATGTAAGGTGTTTAAGACGGAAAGGGGAGATTATTTCGTTTTGCGAAATAGTTGGTATCCTTTGTCTGGTAATAGATATAACCAGGAATGTTAAACATTATTTTCATTCAGTCCTCAGAATTCGCAGTAGACAGGTTGCTCGTGAATAGAATAAGCGGTACTTGTGCGTTAATTCACCGGGAAATTATAATTTTACAAATTTATTACCCAAACCGAGCACCGTACTCTTTCTTGACTGAAAAAGTGTCATTTCACATTGTCCTCTCCCCCCTCCGCCGTTGCTTAGAATTTTTTTTTAAAACACGCCGGCCGTTCGTAAGGTTGTAGTCACGTAGCACATTCTGCCGTAGGGGAGTGAAGTGTTATAGACTTCGATGTACTGGGTCCCAGCTTTATGAGGTGGGGTGGCCTGTTCCCTTCCTCGCTGCCGTTGCCTTCTCTAACTCAAGATCAGAGTAAGGTACCCATTTACAGCTGGTTTTACTGATGCGTGACACCTGTTCCCTTCCTCGCTGCCGTTGCCTTCTCTAACTCAGGATCAGAGTCAGGTACCCATTTACAGCTGGTTATGGAGTGTTAGAAACTTCACCATACTAGGTCCAGCATCGAGAGGTGGGGAGACCAGTTTCCTTCCTCGCTGACTTGTCCTTCCCTCACTCAAAGTTAAGTACCCATTTATAGCTAGGTAGGCCCCATCTCTTAATGCTGGACCTAGTATGGCGAAGTCTCTAACACTCCATAACCAGCTGTAAATGGGTACCTGACTCTGATCCTGAGTTAGAGAAGGCAACGGCAGCGAGGAAGGAACCAGGTGTCTCGCATCAGTCAAACCAGCTGTAAATGGGTACCTCACTCTGATCTTGAGTTAGAGAAGGCAACGGCAGCGAGGAAGGGAACAGGTGTCACGCATCAGTCTAACCAGCTGTAAATGGGTACCTGACTCTGATCTTGAGTTAGAGAAGGCAACGGCAGCGATTTCCCTTGTTTCCTGTGTACCGTTAACTTGTAGAACTGATTCAATTCCGTTCTATTGATTTATAAACTTTTAAAAAATACGGGGGGGGGATGTTGATGGCGGGTCTGTCGTAAGCGAGAAACGCTTTTTTTTTTTAACTTGCCTCCTTTTTTTTTTTTAAACCAGCGGCACTCCCAAATCACAATGTGAAATCAACCTTTTTCAGTCAAGAAAAAGGACGGTTCTCAGTTTGGGTAATAAATTTGTAAAATTATAATTTCCCGGTGAATTAACGCACAAGAACCGAATAAGCTGTATAGCGAAGTTTCTCAGTTTGTTTTCGACAATTTGTCGAACTTCTATGACTTCAAATAAATATATCAGCGTATAATTCTAAAGTGTGCGATTACCTGTAGTTCTGTGTTGAGGTAAATATATTATATATTATATCTAGTATTTCGTGAAGTGTTTAAAGTGTTAAATCGCCTGTTTCATTTTTACTAGTTCTTTTGTGCAGAGAGAATTAAAATATAGTCTGTATTATTTTCTAGTGACGTGTTTCAGTGGAAAGCAGAATATAGTATAATTTCTAGCTTAAACCCAGGTAGCTATAAGGAATTAAATTTAACTGCTAAATAATCCGACGAGAATAATTTTTCTAAACTAACTTATAACTGAAATGCTAGATGCCTCATGAGTGTTGACGGAATACGTATGTATTCCTAATTCATGATGATTGATTTTAGGCATATAACTTATTTTACGGGAAGGTTTAAATGATAAGTCAAGCTGTACGCTTGCAGTTTAAAAACGTAAGTTGTATTGAGTACATAATATGTAAAATATTTCATATGCGTTTTTTTCTTTATTCAGTGAATACTGGGGTAACCCATATTTGCCGGCGTTTAGTACAGAGACATACCTGTGAGAAACATAAACATTTTTTATCTTTTAACCACGTTGGTTTTCAAGTAACACCTGTCTGACAGGGCGTGTGCCTTCAGAGATAGACAGAATAACATTCCCACTAACGGGGTTTTTTTAAGAGGAATAAATGCTTATACTGGGCCTTTGAGCCAGAACAGATTTCTGCACAAACTCTATGTACATTTTTAGCCGTTGTGGCAAGTAACATATTAACGTCAGTAACATTCCGACGGAGTTTTGACTAGTGGTGTGGTGACCAAATATAGTCCTTTCCTGAAAGTAGACACCGATCTGACATTCCTCAATTCTAGAAACCTAAGCTATTGACACTGTGCTCGTTGTTAATGTTCGTGCCTGGACAATTTTAATGTGACCTAAACAGACATCCGAAAAAAATAAGAACACCCAAGGAATCGTTCCCGGAAGCAGAGAATTCATCCCGTTTTTTTGGAACTGGGGATTTCTTTGTCAAAGACTGCCATTGACGATTCTGTGTGTGAAGGTCCTAAAAATTGTGTTGCCAGAACGGGCTATCAAAGCTGTGAGTATGAACAAATGCACGTGATCAAGACTGAATGAATAGAGAGAATGCAGGACGGAATGATTTCTTTATTGTGGAAATTGGGCACCCATTTTGCTGTCTTAACTTGCTGTATGCAAATATTGCAATCATATTTCCCTTAAAAATAGAGCAGAGGTATGTCCATACCTTAAAAGGGGGAAATATTAGACCTAATCATATGTATCCTTGATTCCTTGGGGCTATCACTTTCTTCCAACCGGACTGTGGGCATACCTGGAGGGATAGGATTATACTGTGGGTCTATCATTGTGGTAGCCTTTTTATTGACTTTATGACTATTTGTATAAGCTTGGATGTAATTTCTATGTGTTGTGATGAAATTTTAGATGATAATTAAAATTTCTCTTGAAATTAATCAGCACGTTGGTCAGCTCGTTCCAAATATCTATTTAATCATTGTTATAGTTTTCCCACGTGTGTGCGTCTACATCTTGTCAATCGTGTGTGGGTGTGCACGTGAGTGGTAATATATATTAATATATATATTTTTCTTTATAGACTGTCTGACTCCTCTGGATCTGTTGTAGAAGATAGGCGGAAAGAGAGAGAGATTCTCGATTTCCGGGACCGCCACTCTAAATTTCTACCATCTCAATCGTGGAAATCTATTTCTATTACGACCTCTCACTGTGACTATCACTTATTCTAATCTATTCAGAAGGGACCAACCCAAGTCTTAATTTTCCTATCAAAAATCTACGACAGTGAGGAAACTTTTATTTCAATTTTCACGCAATTTTCCATATTTATTTCCCAATGTTAAAGACTAATGATCTATTAAGTTTGGTGTATGTTATTTTAAACTAAACAATAATAGTTAATTCAGTATACGTACGAAAGCAAACGTATGAGCCAGTCTTTCTTGATAAATACATAAATATAAATAAAGAGCCATTTTTTATAAGAGGGCATTCGTTTGATTTCACCAACTCGGGGCTTGAACGGGGCAGAATCATTGCATAACCCCTTCACAAAAGGCAACGGACCAGATAATAAGTTTACAAATTTGCTCAGCACTTAAGCAGCGTTTGTTCTTGACTTCTGGGAATATCTTGTGAAGGCTCCCCTAAGGTAGAAGCTCCATTCATTTTCTATCTACGTCTTTGCCAAGAGTAATCTTGCACGAAGATAGATACCTTGGACGACCAACTTTTAGATACGCTTGCGGTGTGACCATTAGTGGACCACTACTGCAAATCTAGGGGAGGCAATTCCGTGACAATTAGCTTACTAAGTGGGCTTACCAATAAGTGGAGATTTACTTACTGAGTCGTTCCTCTTCTACCGTGAGGTGTAGAGGTTTCGAAGAGAGAGCGCCATACTATCCTATCGGCTGTCTTCTTCCTGGCCTGGTTTCATTCTAGTCCTCGGTCCTTCAAAGATTGTTTAATGTTGTCCTCCCAGCGGACTCTGGGTCGTCATGGAGGTCTGGATCTCTGGCTTTTAGCCTCCCATACCTGCAGTGGCAACCGATCTTCTCCCACTCTTCAGAAATGGCCAAACCATCTTAGTTGGGATTGTTCTATTTGGGTCTAAAGGGGTTGGGTTTTTAGGCCTTGGTTACAGACCATGTCTCTTCTTGTTTCTCAGATACCTCATTTCTGAGACTTGGATCTGACTTGTATGGATTGTAGTCATTGCCCATGACTCGCTTCCAAACGTCAAGACTGGGACGTATGAGGAGCAGTATACAGCCATCTTCGTCTTCTTGCCAATTGTATTTTCCAATAAGCTAAGAAAATCCTTATGACCGTGCATCTGGTATAGCCTATGGCACTTATCCACTCTGCAAGCTACAGCTTTTCCGTCGGAACAACGAGCACTAAGAGATTGGAACGTCTAATATATATATATATATATATATATATATATATATATAATATTTATATATAGATATATATATATATATATATATATATATATATATATATATATATATATATATATATATATATATATATATATATATATAGCCAGAATCTCTTATATAATATCGCCACTCATTGCCGCCACCTGCACGGAGGTCGTTGAAAATCCCCTTGTGACAAAGCCGTGGGGAAATAAGGAGTTTTCTCCCGTACGACTAGGTATCAATGCGATTACGTATTAGAGACGGAGATGCTTCCAATGTTATCAAACTCAAAGGGTTTACAATGACGAGAACGTTCATAATAATAATAACCCTTTCAGTCATAACTGACTATGGGAATGCGCCCCTGAGGTGACAGCCCTCAGCTGCTTATTTTCCTGGTGCTCCTTTCGACGTTTTCTCCCCTCCTCTGCTTGTTGTGTGAGCGTCTCTTCGCCCAATCTGAGGTGGCGCCGTAAATAGCATCGCCATTTAGTGCGATCGGCAGCTTCATCCTCCCATGTTGCTGGATCCATGTCCAATGCCCTCATATCTCTCTTGCACACATCTTTGAACCTCCGCTGTGGTCGCCCAACTGTTCTCTTGCCATCTGCTAATTGTCTGTAGAAGATATCTTTTGGGATGCGACCATCTTCTATGCGGCGAACATGGCCAAGCCAGCGAAGTCTGCGCTGTCTAAGCAGTGTATACATACTTTGAAGGCCAGCACGTGACAACACCTAGACATTTGTTACTTTATCTTTCCACGAGATGCCGAGGATGCGGCGTAGACACCGCAAATGGAAGGTATTGAGCTTTCTTTCTTGCTTAGCATAGGTCGTCCAGGTCTCGCTGCCATATGTGAGTGTGCTAGTGACGCAGGCATTATATACCGCAGCTTTGGTCTTCATTGCGAGTTTGGTATTTCCCAAACACGCTAAGTGAGGCGGGCAAAGGTAGCTGCAGCTTTGCCAATGCGGCTGTCGATTTTTGTATCCAGTGAGAGTTTGTCATTGATGGTAGACCCTAGGTATGTGAAGTAGTGCACCACTGCCAATTCATAGTTATCGATAGTGATAACTGGTGCAGCACCAACATCCTGACTCAGCGCACATTCGTTTACTTTAGACTATTTGTGAGGTTAAAGTCCTTGCATGCTTTAGTGAAGCGATTCATCAACCTCTGAAGCTCCTGTTGGCTTTGAGGGACGACTGCAGCATGATCAGCAAACAACAAGTCTCTTATTGTGACCCTTCTGATTTTTGTTTTTACCTTCAGCCTTGAAATATTAAACAGACGGCCATCTGACCTAGTGTGAAGACATATTCCTTCAGCTGCATCTCTGAATGCATGTTTCAAGAGTAAGGCAAAGAAGATCCCGAAGAGTGTCGGAGCCAGAACACAGCCTTGTTTAACACCACTTCGTATGTCAAAGTGCTGTGACGTGCTTCCAGCATATTGGACTGTTCCCTTTATGTTGTCATGGAATAACTATCATTTCCATCATTTTAGAAGGGCAGCCTATTTTCAGGAGGATTTTAAAGAGTCCATCCCTACTAACCAGGTCAAATGCATTTGTGAGGTCTATAAAGGCGATATATAATGGTCTTTTCTGCTATCTTGATTTTTCCTGAAGCTGGCGGAGAGAGAAGATCATGTCTGTTGTTGATCTGCCAGCTCGGAATCCACACTGTGCCTCTGGATATATGCGCTCAGCTAACTTGTGTAGTCGCATTAAGATGACTTTGGCAAAATCCTTACCAACAATACTAAGAAAAGAGATGCCTCTGTAGTTATTGCAATCACTTCTGTCTCCTTTATTTTTATACAGTGTTACAATCTTGGCGTCTCGCATGTCTTGAGGAATAGTTGTATCTTCCCAGCACTGGCACAGCATCCTATGCAGAGGATGTAATAGCGTGCTCTTACAGCATTTGATTAAATCAGGAGGAATCCCATCACTGCCTGGTGCTTTGTCAGAGGCCAAGCTATCAATGACCTTGCTGAGTTCCTCTAATGTTGGTTTGGCATCCAGCTTCCCCATAGTTGGCAGACTATTGACAGCATCAAGGGCTGCAGGCGTAACGATATTTTCTCTAGCGTAAAGCTCAGAGTAGTGCTCTACCCACCTCTCCATCTGCTTACCCGTATCGGTTAGCTTCTTTTCGCTGATGGTTTTTAGCGGTGCCGTCTTACTTTTTTGGGGGCCAAGTGCTTTCTTTATACCGTCATACATTTGTTTAATGTTGCCTGTTTTCGCTGCGATCTGGATGCTTTCACTGAGCTGGAGCCAATAGTCATTTGCACAGCGTCGAGCAGTTTGTTGAACTTTGCTTCTCGTAACCTTCAGGATCTGTAGGGTTCTGGCACTCGGTGAACGTTTGTATTCATTCATAGCAATGCGCTTAGCTTCAATGACAGGTGCCATCACATCTGATGAAGCATCAAACCAGTCATTTGACTTTGCCGTTTTCTTACCAAAGGTGGTAAGCGCAGTACTTTGAATGGTGTTCCGTAGATGCTCCCAGTTCTCTGTAATAGTATCACCATGCTGAGAGCTACTGAGCACTTTCTTGAAGGTCGCAGTAAATTGAGCGATCATGACAGGGTCTGACATCTTGCTGGTATCAATGCGTGGTTTCCCTTCATGTCTGACACGATAGAGTTTTCTTGGTTGTGCTCTGATTTTGCAGCAAATCAAGGAGTGATCTGTATCACCGTCTGCACTATGGTACGAGCGCGTGGAGAGCACAGACCTGAGAAGTGGCCTTCTGACGAGAATCAGGCCCAGTTGGTGCCAGTGCTTGGATCGTTGGTGTCTCCATGACACCTTATGCTGGGGTTTTGTCTGAAAGTAGGTGTTGGTCACGCAGAGGACATGGTGGACGCACAACTTTAAGAGCGGTTGTCAATTTTCATTCATCTTGCCAATACCAAACCTGCCCAGACATGAAGGCCATGAAACATTATCGGCACCCACTCTAGCGTTAAAATCACCAAGAAGAACAAGCTGTTCTTGCCTAGGTATGCTTTTGATGACTGCTGCTAGATTCTCGTAGAACTCATCTTTACCTTCTGAGGCAGAGTACAGAGTAGGATCATACACACTGACAAGGGTGATGGGACCTGTGCTAGTTTTCAGGCAGAACGTTAACAGGCGTTCTGATCTATTCTCACCTGGTTCAACCATTTTAGTTAGCGATTTTTTTACCGCAAAACCTAATCCGTGTTCTCTAGTTTTATTAAGATCTTTCCCTTGCCAATAAAATGTGTAGTCCTTCTCGCTCACCGTTCCAGAGCCCGCCAGGCGCGTTTCCTGAAGTGGAGCTATATCCACCTGAAGTCGTTTAAGCCTTCATTAATAAATTGGTGTTAGGCCCATATTATCTTGACCGTCGGCACACGAGGGGTGATGTGGTCGGCATCACGCCGGCCGCCTTAACCTTCCCAGAGTAGCTCTGGTACCCATTTGGGGCTGGGTCGACCCAGGAGCCGTTTGTGGCCTAAAAATTTTTCCGCCTCATCTGGGGATCGAACCATAGACCAAGTCGTTTAAGCTCATCATTAATTATGGCTGTCTTCCTCACATCGTTTACATCCTGTAAGTTTTCGGATAGTCCAGTCAACTTAGTCCGGACGTTCCAGCATCCCAATCTGAGAGTTTGCTTATTTCTAATTTTTCGATAATTGCTTGGTGCAAAATTTTCTGTCCACAGTTCGGGTTTGACCCTAATCCCCATGCATCCAATGGGGAAAGCAGACAGTGGCGGGACAACACCTTATTGACTGGGGGCTGCCCAGCTTGAAGCGGGCGGTAGCTGTCCAGTGAGATCCTGGAACCTCTCCCACTGACGGAAATAGTCCCTGGCGCCATGCCCTACGCCAATTGGGCAAAATTCTTATAACCAGTAACTGCTTCTTCCCGTGTTTTGCCGACACCTATAGGATGAAGCTAGAGTGTCCTCTCCAGGGTGCGAGCTTGGGCACAGTTATATGGAGATCAAGCTGTTGCCCACACAGCATGTTCCCCCTCTCCACACAGCCAGTAGATCCAAAGGAACGGCAGTAGCTGATACAGTTTGGTACCAGCCACGTCGCAGGAATTGCCAGAATAATGTCGAATCAACATTAGACTGCCTTTGGGACTCCGACTCCGGATTTATCCTCAGGGTTTACTACCAAAGCCAATTCCATAAATGGATATTCCCGCAAGGCAGCGGTGGTTTGAATTCAGAGTTTCTTCTCTTAGATAAGCTACCAACCAAGGATCACGAGCCCTATCTGCCCGAAGCTGCTGGTTTTAAGGCGCCAGTCGCTCGCCTTTGCCCCTTCTCCCGTCAGTGGAAACAGTTCCGCCGGGCTCAAATTAAGCCACACGTGAAGGCCGGGAGCTGGACTTGGTTGTCAGAGGCTGTTTGAGGCGCGTGCCATAGAAGCATTTTATCTGCAGTGAGAGCTTATCCTCACTACAACTCCAGGCAGTAACAACCTTTGGAACCATATCCTGCTGTCTTTCCAATATGATAGGAAACTCTTTACAGAGCGATACAACAGGAAGCAATCTTATCATCAGAAGTAGTCCCCGTCCGACAGGTGTTTCGGCCCGATATACTCCTTTACACCCTAGGGGGGGGGGGGGGGGGCCCACTTGGGTCATGGCTCTCAAGCGTCTCAGCCTCCTGTTATCTTGTATCGAAAATGAACCCATTTTACTTATGGTAGCAACTTTAAAATCCACAACTCCGCCAGCCGTGGAGGCAATTGCGAAAGTAACAAAGAGAAGACAAATTATTCCGTTCGTTCCGTCGCACATCACAACTAAGGACACACACCTGCGCGAAGCCGACGAGTCTAGCCACTGCGCGCTAGCCAAGGAAATTCTGTGCCTGACACCCCTTATAATATTCGCCGCCTGTTGCCCCTCAGTCACAGCCCTTTCACTAGTACTTAAAAAAACTCAGCGTATTGTGGAAAGTATGTACTTGCGGTGCTCGGCCTGGGTTTGCTATTCGCCTTTATCCTTGCCAGATCTATTGTCGCAGCAAGCTCATTTAGCACTTTGTTATGGCGCCAAGTGTATCGCCCTTGCCCTAATGACAACTTAGACGCTGATAGCACGTGGTCAAGTGTCTGCCTCCCCTGGCACAGGGGGCACTGCTCATTATCCGACTTTCCCCATTTCACAAGGTTGGTGGCCGACGGCAGCAGGTCATACATTGATCTAACAACAAAGCTGAGCCTAAGTGGTGCCATATGCCGTATATCATTCCATGTCAAGGACCTCTGCAGGGCTCCTTCCCATGTAGTCCATTGGCCTTGTTGGACCTGCTGCACTGCTTTATGCAACCTCTTATCATTCTCAGCTCGTCGTATGTCCTGAACTACCATGTCTCTGCGCTCCCTGCTTGATGCCTTGGACCACCATCGGGTGTCTCCATGACCAAATCCCCGTCTATTCATTTGTGTGTATCCGATTACCTCTCTAAGTTTGAGTGACTCTTGGGCAGCATCAACAGCTTCTTCCACTCTCCACTTCCTTCCCGTTTTCAGTGTGGGTTGAATGGACTTAACCACGTCATCAGCTGAATCGCGTAGCATCATTGCAAGCCTATCCTTTCCAACTTTGTACTCTTCAACAACTTACTTGAAAGGAAGGAGAAGTTTTGACTTTTTGCAGTACAGTGCTACAACTGACAGACCTGGTCGTACCCTTAGCCATATATATATATATATATATATATATATATATATATATATATATATATATATATATATATATATATATATATATATATATATATATATATATATATATATATATATATTTTCTTTTTGGTGTGCTTCGGTATCGTTTATTCTGCTCATCCTATGGTCACAGTCTGTCACTGTAACAAATTACATATAATTCAAACAATCAATCATCCTATGGTCACACTCTGTCAATGTAACAAATAACATATAATTCAAACAATCAATCATCCTATGGTCACACGCTGTCACGGTAACAAATATTATATAATTCAAACAATCAATCATCCTATGGTCACACTCTGTCAATGTAACAAATAACATATAATTCAAACAATCAATCATCCTATGGTCACACTCTGTCAATGTAACAAATAACATATAATTCAAACAATCAATCATCCTATGGTCACACTCTGTCACTGTAACAAATAACATATAATTAAAACAATCAATCATCCTATGGTCACACTCTGTCAATGTAACAAATAACATATAATTCAAACAATCAATCATCCTATGGTCACACTCTGTCAATGTAACAAATAACATATAATTCAAACAATCAATCATCCTATGGTCACACTCTGTCACTGTAACAAATAACATATAATTTAAACAATCAATCATCCTATGGTCACACTCTGTCAATGTAACAAATAATATATAATTCAAACAATCAATCATCCTATGGTCACACTCTGTCAATGTAACAAATAACATAATTCTAACAATCAATCAATACCCTTTAGCTCCCCAAGGAGCATAGGCCTTCCACGAACACTTGCTATGTCCTCCTGTCACGTGACATCAGTTCAAGGTCTTTTCTTGTCATCCTCACCATTTTTAATTTCTTGAACACCTGATCGCTAGCGCAGTGTGGTAACTATTACACCAGCGCGGCTCCCTATGCTCCACTTAAAACTGGTACCACTCTCTTCAGAATGCACTTTAGAAGCACACCTCAACGCAATAGTACAATTAAAACAAAAAAAAATAGTTAAACCTTCTTAAAACGACTTGCACTACGATATTATTTTATTTCAAGACAGATACATTCTTATTTATGTAAGGCAGTTACGCCGTCAAAAAAAGTTTCGTGTTCCACTAAGGTGTTGAACACTTTGAGGATCCATTGAATATTATATAGCTGTCATTTAAAGAACATTGCAAAACGTCCTGCACTGATGTAAGACACAAGAAGAGCTTTTAAATTTTATAATAATTTAATTAATTTAGATAAATGTATAAAGAAATACATGAGAACTATTTATCTTCTTTAAGATTTTCTGACCGTTGTAAATCTTACGTTCTTACAGTAAAATTTTATTATAGGTTTGGTTTATTTCAATGTAGTTTAGTAAATTTAATTAATTAAATTATTTTTGGAAGGGGCATAATCCTGTCATTCAAAGTGGGATAATAAATGATATTTATTAAAGGGATATAATTCAAATTGTGTTTTCGTTCTACACCAATACCTCGCTCTTTCGACAGGTTAGGACCAGAGCTATGGCGAAAGTCGAAAATCGACGAAAGTCGAATCATAGCCTTTATTTAGCTTACAAATGCATTAGGGCCGCCAAAAAAAAAACGAAAATAACTAACTAGATAACACTTGCGAATGCGTGCAACACCTAGATAAACAGAAATAAACATAAGAGTAAAGAAAATACAGTAATAAATAAAAAATACGTAAATAGCATCTTACCTTAAAATCATTCTTGAGCAAGTAGACGATGAATATATACAGTATGTACAGTTTTGAATGTTGGTAATTTAGGGGGATTCTAGACTTAGAAAACCAGTTGGAGAAAATTGAGGTGGCTCATCTTCAGAACTGGAGGATTTCAAATTAATTATTTTAGGAGAAGGGCACTTTGAAGGAGATCTAACTGGGGCTGGGGCTGATGTTGATGGCTCGGAATCTGAAGGGTTAGAGGGAGGGGTGACTGAAGTTGGTTGTGGCGGGTGCGTCTTGAAAAAGGAGAGCAAAGACGTTTACCTCATTGATGTCTTCTTCCTTTCCCTAAGAAGTTCTCTGTAACAGGCTATTTGGTGTTCTAGCCCACTATTTACTTTTGAACTTCTGTCGAAGTTGAAGATCTGCTGCTTTGTGTAGCCAACTTCTTCTATAATTGTTTCAAGCTTCACTTGAAAAGCTCCTGTAGCTGCGGTATCTGCGCTAGCTGATTCTCCCTTGACTGCTATATTATGCAAATTTGACCTTTTCTAAAATTTCTCAAACCAGCCCCTGCTAGCTCCAAATGTCTCTTCAGCTGATGTCTCTCCTTGTTCAGCCTTCATTGCATTAAATAAAGTTTGTGCTTTAGCCTGGATAAGATCTTGGCTTAGAGGAATGTTGTGGCTGACTTGGTCTTCAATCCACACATTTAACACTTTCTCCATCTCAGCAATTAAATTGTGCCGCTTTCTAATAAGTTTGGTATGCACTGGCGTAGAGTTTTTAATTTCCTCTAACACTTTAGCTCTGTTCTTTACAATTGTGCTAACTGTAGTGCTTGGTACACCTAGCCTTCGGCCTATTTCAGCATTTAAGATGCCTTGTTCATTAAGCTTGATTAGCTTAAGCTTTTCTTGCAAATTGATAACCTTATGGGTTCTTTTAACTTTGTCACTACACTTAGGACCCATTATGAATATATTAAAGCAGAAAAATAAGTAGTACTGTATAAGGCCTAATCACACAAAAAAGTACAGTATGAAAACTGTACACGTGTCGTATAATCACGATATGAACACTGTCATTAGACTGTTATCACTAAAATAACTATGAACTGTTTACAGTATAATCACAAAAATAATATTGTATGAATAGTTTTGTTATTTTAATTACAAAAATAAGTAGTATTAATATGTTTAATGACAAATATAAGAGATTCAATGTGGAAAACTTAAAAAAAAAAAGTGCACACCGAACGATTTCTGTTCAAAGACTGAACGACGAAAGAATCAAGATGACGCGCAGTTGTGACCAAATGCGACGAAAGAGCGAAGCGAGCGACGAAGTTTGGAAACGTGGTTAGAATTTAAAACCGACGAAAGAGCGAAGCGACGAAAGTCGAAGCGACGAAAGTCGAGGTATTGGTGTATATCTCTTTGACTGTTATTTAAAAGGATACATTGTATATGGCACTCATTGTGTTTCAGCGCTTACATGTAATGTATGTTCACAACATTTGACTTAAAATGGTTTTGTTATCAGGCACGGCTGATATTCTTCGCATACTGTAATATAGAAATGTTGTATTTACAATCTAATTACGTGTTGAATATTTATGAATAGTGGTATGAACACACACAAACACATCAGCATGACTTATCCTGGCAATGGATAGGACACACATTTCGGAAACCTGTTCATAGCATTACAAGGTAGCCCTTGTTCTGGAACACCTAAAGGGGTATACCAAAAACACACGGAGAAGATAACTGGGGACAAAGAGTGAAAGTGACAAAACGGGGCGTCGCCTATCGATCTTTGTTTCTATCCGACAGTTTCGGTACATTTGTGGTACTGATTTTTATTATGTGCTTTCAATTGTCGGACTTTTACTTTCTTTCTTTCCTTTTTTCTTCGTTATTTTTCTGCTAAGTAGCAGATATTTGAGTATTGTCGAATTGCTTGATACCTTGACGCTACCCAGATTTGCTGAGATAATTTACTCACAGTCGGCCGGGAGCGGAACAGCTTAGCTAAGATTAGCACAAGATCTCGTTTACGCGGCGGAGACATGACTTAAGCGTTTCTTGTCTTGTACTTGTTATGACAAGAGTACTTTCTGATAAAGTAATGATGGTTACATTTTGAACACGCTGTTGATTGAGTTTTCCGATCTGTCTGTAAGTTTGTACACAAGGGCATCGGACATCGTATTACCATTCAGTGTAAACTTAAATGAAAACATATTCAATTTATATTGTGAACACTTTTCACTCAGTGGAGGTTTATATGAAAACAGACTCTATCTGTATTATTAATCTTTTCATTTAAATATAAAGTAACTATGAAAGCTATTCTATTTAAATGTAATAATAATAAATTCTTTAAGCGCCAAACACGGCGCATAAGGCAGAAACCAGTGCTCTCCAGGTTGTTCGTTGTGACGCCACTCCTCTTAGCTCTTGCACATTATTTAGGCCCAACGTTCTTCCTTCTCTTATTATTGTTCTTCTGAGTGTTTCTTTTGGTCTTCCTTTTTTCCGCTTACCCTCAGGAACCCAAGTGAGCGCCTGTAGTGGTATTCTGTTGTTTTGCATTCGTAGGACATGACCGATATATGACCATCGTCTTTTCCTTATATAGTCGGAGACATATTTCTGCCTAGAGTCTTCTCTTATTTGTCGATTAGTCTTGAATTCTTTCCAACTGATGTTCATGAGTTTTCTAAGACATTTGTTCTCGAATGTATTCAGCTTGTTCTCCAATGATTTTGTTATTTTCCAACTCTCACAGCCGTATGTTAACACTGAGATAACATTTGAATTAAACAGACGAAGCTTGGTATGTATATTCAATGATCGTAATTTCCAAATGTTAGATAATCTATTGAAGGCGCTAGCTGCCAAAGCAATTCTAGTATGGATATTATTATTATTATTATTGGTGGTATCAGCAGAAAGTACTATCTCTGGAACAAGAAGGGAACAGTGGCCTAAGCTTTAAGACGAAGGACCCACTTGGTAGACTCTCCTTGACATTTCTGGGAAATGAGCTACACCCGACAACCTTCACCAGGACGAGCGTGAGCAGAGTGAAAAGAACCAACCCTTAAGAAAGAGCAGAACCGTCATTGGCATCTAAGTTCATTAGTGCGCATGTCCAAATTTAAAAGACCCTTAGGTCCTCCCACTGTTGTTGTTGTTGTTGTGGTTGTTGTTGTTGTTGTTGTTGTTTTGAAGAAGTGATGGGTGGAGAGCGAGCACTTAACAGCTGACCGTTATTGTAGGTAACACAAAGTGATTTTTGTTTGCACTGAAACACCAGAGAAAACAATGTAGTTTAGAAGCCCTTGGAAAACCATGAAATTTGGTACTTTATTTTTTAAAATAGGACAACAAATAACAAAGTTATAGCATTTTAAAAAGTGTGGGGACTTCGCAACATTGAAAAAGTTAAATCACACCAACTTCAGAACACTGCCGTCTTCTTAAATATAATCTTACAGCTTTCTCTGACAAACAGCATATAGTCTGGAATATACTGATCACACAAAGAAAACTATATGGCTACGTCATGAATAATTATCAATATATTTGAGACCAAAAATTGCAAATCTGCAAAACACATTACCTAAAAATATAGTTTTTTGAATGAAAGTCAATATTTACAACATCATATTTCAAAAAGTATAAAAGTTACAACCTTTAAATTTGTACATAATAATTTGCATACTACACATAAATATCTCAATTTTTTTTTTTCAGAGGATTTAAACATCTATTTGTTCTTGTATAATTTTTAAAATGTGTCCAGAGGCCAATTTGTCGCAGTGGAAGAAAAAAATGTGAAAATGAAGAAAAAATTTTTTTTTGAAGATACCGTCCATATTTCAATACAAAATATTTGTAGGCAATAACTAACAACATCTAAACAATAATTAACAACATCTAAACGCTATATGTTTTTAAAACAACTGGTTATTAGCATTTAAAAATACATTTTTTAAACTGGAGGAGAATGATCATGGCGCACTCTTTCCCTGCAAGAGGGCAATGAAGCCTCAAAACCTAAATGCTTCACAAGTCCAAAATACAATTCTTTGATATTTCCTGATAGTTTAATGTCCTTATCATTCAATATTAATGTCCTTATCATTCAATATTAATTTTCTGTATCTGAACTGAGCCTTAAGATTTCTAAGGTCATTTCGTCCTTTAAAAATTTTATCTACATCCTCCTTTGTGGTGCACAGACCCCCGTGGCTTATGATTGTGTTATATAACTCTAACTTCTTCTCTGCATTTTTAATATCTTTCTCTTTTTTCCTCTTATTGTTGTCAGTTATTCACTGTTTAATTTTTTCTTTGACTGCCCTCTCTGACACAGTACTCCGTTTCTTCCATTGCAGTCTATGTTTTCTTGCTGCAGAAAGCAATTAACGGGTTTTTACAAAACTCTGCTTCTTCAACCACAACGCTGTTTTGTTGTGTTTCGACATATTTAATGTTGAATGGAGATGAGTGGATGCATGTCTTCGCTTGTGAATGTTAAAGTCAAAATCACCAAACATTCTCTCTCCAATGAGATTTGTAAGCGGACAGGTATCAAGAGTTTTTTTAACAGCTTCATCAATGTGTCCACTGAATGGCCCTCCTTCTAAAAAATCTGCCATCTGACGTTTAAAAATGTCATTGCAATGCTTGGAAATTTCCTTAAAAGACAGGTTGCGCTGGAAAAAGCTTGAGGAACCATGCAGTCACCTGATGGATGGATAGATGATGAGTATGAACATTAGTCTACATGGGTTCAAAGGTTTTAACATGTGGACATACAAAAAATAATGAATTCATTCATGTTTCCTAATCATCTTATAAACTTATTCACACTTATTGGGTTCTTCGTCGTCACTCTTGCATTCTCTACTTTTATTTTATCTGCTCCTCCCTCTTCTCCATTTCACTTTTTATCTGTTTGTAGTGTGTTACTTTGTGGTCTGTAGCTTTATGAAAAAGAAAAAAAAACTACAAGCAGTCTACATCAAGCCATGTTGCATTCCCATCCTCCTTCAGATAATAAAGTTGTGCAAGGACCTTGTTTGTCAGTCTGACAGCTGGCACCTTTTATATATATATATATATATACCGGTACATGTATTGCATTGAAAATCAGGACTAACCTTAAAACATGAAAAGTGCACAGCCAGCTTAAATTAAGATGTACATTAATTAACATGAATACGTGAGTGTTACGTGCAGTCTTTGATATCTTACAATATAATACATTTGTATTCTTGTTATGTTCGCAAATATTTTGTAAACAAAATAGATACTTTTTAGTGCTTAAGGAAAAGTCATTATTGAGTTACTTCCCTTGAAATGGGTCTCGTCACTTTCGATCGAACTCCGCGGATGAATCCAGTTTTACTGCGATTTATTCTTTGTTTGGGTAGAAATAGGTTGTTCTTGCTTCAGTGTATCTATGGCCTGAATTTATGTGTATTGTTTGTCTGGGTAGGACGAGTCTGTCTTATATCTGTATATCTTTACATGTCTAAGTCGAACTATATGGTCTTTTGTCCAGAAATAAAGCAAAGCTTTAATGTGAAATTAAAAACATTTTGATGAAGCTTCTCAAGTAGATCTGCCATCAACTCTTTTATAAATGACTTTATGTGTTCTGCTCTCAAATTCCAATGGAGTTTTTTCTGCGCAACATGGGCTTTGGGAAAAAATATATAGCGTCTAGGTTGTCTACCTAGAGAGGACATACGGCAGCTCACTAACGTTAGTTGTGATCATGCAGCCAAAGAAGAGGAAAACTTTGGATTTGAAGTCAAAAATGACATTGACAGAATCTATTGAAACAGAACAGATTTGAATTGTTTTATTAGGACACATGCATTTGCAGAGAAATGACCTGAATTTTTAGTGTCACTCCCTCTGGGCCCAGTGTGACCTCCACCCCTGCCCTCCCTTCACTATGCCACTGGTGTGGGGGCCTTGCTTCTGTATGTCTTGGCTTAAAATCTGAACAGAAGACATGAATATGCAAGATCATGTGCATTATGTAGACAATTAAATCTAAAACTGCAGATACTAAATACTTTATATCTCAGTTATAACTTATTATGGACTTACTTACTTACTTAGTCGTTCCCCTTTTACCGTGAGGTGTAGAGGTACTTATTATGGATTGAACATAATTTTTTTTATTAACTAAACAAAAATGCTGCAAGCCCTCCTTGCTAAGATTTTTTTTTGGGTTAATTTGTTTTCCATATCCTTGCAATCTGACAATGTTGAAGAGTTATGCATGTTTGATGATTGTATGTCTGTGATGTCATTTTCAACAATCTGAGTCATAGAGCTAAATCAATTTTCAAAGTGTTTCTCTGAACCAATGCTTCTTAATTTTTCTAGAAGTCCCCCACCCCTTTACAGCATCTTAAGAAATCATGTGCCTTATTACCTTCTAACTCACAAAAGATGCTAGAAATGCAAAACAGAAGTAAAAATATGTCTTCTTGTATTAAATGCAAAGAAAAATTTTAATTGTATTTGTACTTTGTGCAGTAGTGTGCCAGTAAAATTAGGAAACTGTTCTAAAACATGAGTGCTTTTATGATTAATGTCTAGCATTATTTCATACTGCTGTGAACATATTAAAATTAATTTTAAAATATAATTTGCACCAATATTCAAGGTTAATGCATGAAGTCCGATATATACATTAAATTCACACTATTAGTATTATTTTTCACAAAATACATTCAAGTTCTGTATATTATACTACTGGCTTTGTAAGTATTTGCTGTCTAAAATATCTGACATGTCTCCCACCCCCAAAAGTTGTGTTTTCCAACTAATAACAGAATACACCAGACTCACCAAGCACATACACTAATTAGACCTCAACACTTAAAACTAACTGCCACTACTTTTCAGTGAAACAAGAGATGATAAAAAGATGCTGCCAATGGATAGGACACACAGTGAAGAAACCTGTTGATAGCATTACAAGGGGGTCCTTGTTTTGAAATCCCCAGGGAAAGAAAGGCAGAGGTAGACTAAATACACGTGAAGAGAGCTAGAGACAAATGAAACTGATGAAGAAACCATGGAAAGAACTTGACAGGAGAACTTGGCATGTATTTGTTGAAGGCCTATGTTGACATGTGACAGGAGAACTTGGCATGTGTTTGTTGAAGGCCTATGTTAACATGTGACAGGAGAACTTGGCATGTATTTGTTGAAGGCCTATGTTGACATGTGACAGGAGAACTTGGCATGTATTTATTGAAGGCCTATGTTAACATGGGATAGGAGAACTTGGCATGTATTTGTTGAAGGCCTATGTTCTTTGGGGAGTGAAAGGGTATATTGATTATTCACCACCAATCACACGCACACTTTAATCAATACCATTTAGCTGCCTCAGAACACACACACATTCTTCAACTTGGCATTAGCTGCAAAAGGGTGACAAGCTAAAGTTATTTGTCAACAACAACCTCCTCTTGTTAAGAAGAAATAGTCTAAACTTTCAAATTTTCTTCTTGTGAGTTTATTTTTATGCCAGTAAGCATTTTACTAAGTTTATGCAAATGTAGACAGTACTGTTTTTATTTTTTTTTTCAAACATTCTTGTACTTTATAATAGCCATAAATGATTATCTTACTTACTTAGTCGTTCCCTTTCTACTGTGAGGTGTAGAGGTAAATGATTATCAAAACACATTAAAAAATCAGTCAAAATATATGTAATAATTAAAATATATCATTTACTGTAATCACAATTCAGGTTCTGATGAATATAAACAGGAGTATAATGAAAGCTTCCAGAATCATAATGCTAATACTGAGGTGAGATGTTGTATGTATTGTTGTTTAAACAAACTATATCAGACAGTTAATTAACTTTAAATGTTGAATGTACCAATGTGTAGACAAACTATATCAGAAAGTTCATTAACCCTATATGTGTGTCCCCCGTTGTTTAGACAAACTATATCAGACAGTTAATTAACCTTATATGTTGAATGTACCAATGTTTAGACAAACTATATCAAACAGTTAATTAACCTTATATGTTGTATGTACTCTTGTTTGGACAGACTATATCAAACAGTTGGTTTGGTTTTTAAAGACTTTTCATTGCACACAGACATGGCCATCAGTGCTCTGATCTCCTCCCTTAGATCACACAAGAAGAATCTCAGCACAGTTCACAAACTCCATAGCACCAGCGAGAATCCCAGTATGTGTATATAATGTATAGGAATCACACATTCTATAAATATTTTTTTTTGTGGTGGGTAGGTTTCCTAATATTTAAATTTTGCCAGGGCAGTGGCCTGATAAGCCATGTGATTTCCAACTGCTGTAGGATTTTTAACGTGCACAACTTCCACACGGTACCTCCTATGTTATGCCCTTATTCGAGAAGGATAGGCATCTGATTTCACTACCCATGAAACCAGGGGGGAGTATGACATAATTAGGACCATTGATTCTGAAAAAAAAAAAAATTTCAATAAATTATAACCCCTCAACTGGAACTCAAAACAGGGTACCTCTTGAATACAAGGTGGATGCCATACATCTAAACCACTCAGACACCTAATCAGACAATTAATTAACCTTATATGTTGTTTGTACCATTGTTTAGACAAACTATATCAGCCAGTTAATTAGCCTTATATGTTGCATGTACAGTTGTTTAGACAAACAATATCAGACAGTTAATTAACCTTATATGTTGTATATATCATTGTTAAGACAAGCTTTATCAGACAGTTAATTAACCTTATATGTTGTATGTACCATTGTTTATACAAACAGACAGGTCATTGACCTTATATGTCACCATTGTCCTGGTCATCCCCTATGGAGGATAGAACCACTACTACAGGAAGCTTACACTAAACATTCACAAGCTCTTATTGTGATGGTATCTGTAGCTATTTGATATGATGTTGCCAGTCTCATGATCAGCCTTATAATAGTGCCTTGTACAACATCCTGAGGGAGCAATATTCCCACTCTTTCTTTATCTCATCAGAGATCCAAGACACTACAAGGGGCGTTATTAGACATGCTTGTTTGTTATTTCAGTGTTGTAGTTATTTATTTGTTTTTGACACAAACAATTCAAATGGTTTTTTGAGTTTGAAAATTCACTCTGAACTTATGGGGTCTTATTTCATGTAGAAAAAAATTGTGCTATGTATATTTGTATATGTGTGTGCTTATAAGTATGTACATGAGCATTTGTCTGTGCATGTAAACATAAGTGTATGTGTTTGTTTGTGTATGTGCATGTGAGTATGTCTTTGTATGTATGCATGAGTGATAGCAATAATGAGAAAATGATTACAGAAAAACATCTCTCCCCTACATTTTAATCTTTTGTATTACAAGTGTCACAAATACAAAGAGAAATCAATTCCAAAACAAACATATCAATCTTCAACTCCAGTGTCAAGGCCATTCAATTATATAGCTCTAGTTTATAGCATTCTGAAATGTCCAGGGTAAAAGTGGTTTTGGGAGACTCAAAAAACGCACATAGTAGAGAACTGGATACAAAAGTCAAAGAAATGAGTCAGTCATGGAGACACCTTGAGCTGATAGTATACAACAAGAGGAGTTGGCATACATTTGTTGATGACCTAGGCTGTTTCGGGAGCTAGAAGTAATAATGATGATGTGTCATAAATGCCTGATTGATTAAAATTTGTTTCAGGCTGATTGTGGCAACAGCTGTACTAAAACTGAGATACAGTATACTGACTTCTTGGACATTCCAGAAAGTCAACAACAGTTATGCTTATCTGGAGATGAGAAAGGTATATATAACAGCAATGTTATTATTTTAAATTCATATTTTGGCTAGATAAGTTTACATGATTTAAATATATGCACAGTATAACATTTAATACTAAGCAGCAAGTGTGCCTTTCTTAGAGAATTAAATCTATTTACAAATGTTAATTAAACTTGCTTAATATATACATAATGGAGATAGAGGCTGTTACTGCAGTAACCAGGGTAGTTATTGTGTCACACTCTCAGTCCATGCTTTTAAAGGTTCAAAATGGATGTCTGTTGCATAAGTAGAAAACATTTATAGAGGCCTTGAATCTTCAGAAGCTGGTGTGAATTGACTGTACAAGTCATTCAGGTGTATGGCATGGCATTAAGAGTGCTGACAGACTAACTTCATGCGCACCCATTGTGGGAACACTGGTCCTGCACAATGGAGAGATACTGAGGACAGTTAATGATCATCTGTTAGAAAACAACATGGCAGTAGATGATTCAACAAGGCTAAGATAGCTGGAATGTAGCACCAAATATAATACTAGCTGGTATAACGTATGCAAGGATACATCCAACTTGTATACAATCAGGATGCTACAGTACAGTAAGCATTCAGACACTTCAACATTTGCTAGGGAAGAATTAGCACCAATGGTTTTGCCTGGAGTGCAATGATGTTGATCCTGAATAACAGTCACACAATTATCAGGAGTTTGTGCTAATTTGTTTGTTTGCTACATTTTGTTAACAAATTTTAACTTAACATATAAGACATGCAATTCATTTTTTATCTTTGCTCATTATTTTTATTATTACAGGTGTTTATTCTTGTCACCTGTGCAACACTCATTTCTTCCAACTTGATGTCCTGGATGAGCATATGAAAGCAGTACACAGAGATGGACACTGGGAGTTTGATAATAAATGCAGTGATCTTCAGAATGTGTTACCACAGGACAGTGGAGATAACATGAATGAAGCAGTGAATACGATTGAAGATGCCACTTTTACTGATGTAGCAAGAGAAGATAGCATCAACCTGAGACTCACTTGTAATGAAGCATCAGTGAACCTTATCAACAGTCAGGAAAGGACTGTTAAAATGTTTGACAACCTATATAGTAATACATCAGTGCAAAAATCAAGTCTGTAACATAAATTATAGTAAACCATTTTCTGCCAGTAAGATAAATGTTCAGCATTCTATGACTGACAGAGCTGTTGTTGCTTGCAGTGATTTAAGCACTCAGTCTCATGAGAATATAGAGGAAGACAAGTCCTACAAGTGTGACATTAATGGTGCATCATTTTTTGTGAAAGATAACCTACAGCAACATAAAAGAATGCATACAGGAGAGAAGCCTTACAAGTGTGATGTTTGTGGAGCAGCATTTACTCAGACAGGAAAACTACAAAGTCATAAGAGAATACATACAGGAGAGAAGCCTTACAAGTGTGATGTTTGTGGAGAAGCATTTACTCAGAGAGGAAAACTACGAAGTCATAAGAGACTACATACAGGAGAGAAGCCTTACAAGTGTGATGTTTGTGGAGCAGCATTTACTGAGAGTGGTAATCTACAAAAACATAAAAGAATACATACAGGAGAGAAGCGTTACAAGTGTGATGTTTGTGGAGCAGCATTTACTCAAAGCAGTTGTCTACAAACACATATAAGAATACATACAGGAGAGAAGCCTTACAAGTGTGATGTTTGTGGAGCAGCATTTACTCACAGCAGTTGTCTACAAACACATATAAGAATACATACAGGGGAGAAGCCTTACAAGTGTGATGTCTGTGATGCAACATTTACACAGAGCAGCAGTCTACAAAAACATAAAAGAATACATACAGAAGAGAAGCCTTACACGTGTGATGTTTGAGGAGAAGCATTTACTCAGAGAGGAAAACTACAAAGTCATAAGAGAATACATACAGGAGAGAAGCATTACAAGTGTGATGTTTGTGGAGCAGCATTTACTGAGAGTGGTAATCTACAAAAACATAAAAGAATACATACAGGAGAAAAGCCTTACAAGTGTGATGTTTGTGGAGCAGCATTTACTCAAAACAGTTGTCTACAAAGACATATAAGAATACAGGAGGAGAAGCCTTACAAATGTGATGTTTGTGGTGCAGCAATTTACTCTGAGCAGTACTCTACAAAAAACATAAAAGAATACATACAGGAGAGAAGCCTACAAATGTGATGTTTATGGAAGCAGTGCATCTATTTACTGAGAGTGGTAATCTACAAAAACATAAACGATTACATTTCAGGAGAGAAAATATAACAAATGTGTGTTATGTGGAGAGCAAAAAAAAGTGTGGTAGTCTCCAGAAGTCTACTGCTTAAAAAAAAAAAAAAAAAAAAAAAAAATAAAAAAGAAAAAAAAAAAAAAACATAAGGAGAAAAAAAAAAAAAAAGCAAAAAAAAGCTTACAAGTGTGATGTTTGTGTAGCAGCATTTACTGTAAAGTGTTAGTCTACAAAGACATAAAAGAATACATTAAGGAGGAAAGCTTACAAGTGTGATGTTTTGGAGAATCATTTACTCAGAGAGGAAAACTACAAAAACATAAAAGAATACAT
>JAMPIV010016607.1:0-93465 GCA_024509875.1 Oreohelix idahoensis | reverse complement strand
CAAACAAATGTTCTTTCAGCTGTAAGCTGTGATTCTCAACACAAAACTGCGTAAGCTGGACCCAGGAATCTGGCTCACCACTGTAAAAGTCTTGTTCTTTCCACTCTGTAAAGTTGCTTTCACACACACACTGTAAAGTATCAGTCTGTCTGCTCTGTAAGGAAGAGTGATGTGTTGTTGAGATCAGGCATGCTCCAGTCTACCCAGCTGTAAATGGGTAACTCACCCTAGTCCTGAGTTAGGGAAGGCAAAGGCTCCAGGGGAAGCAGGCCCTAAACTTGGTCACTTCAGCCGACGCAGGATGGTGTATGTATGAAGTAGAAGTGTAGAGTGTGATTACCGCGAATGGTGTACTGTTCGTGTGCTGACCAATATAACCACTCACACTTGTGTCTACAAGGCACCAATGCAGACTGCTGGAATCTTAGTTTACTCAATTTATTCAGACGTACACACTGGGACATACGAGTACATCATGGTTCGTTGACATATCAATTTGTAGGTATACATAGCAGATCTGAAGTCATGACCCATTCAGAAATAATGGGCAGTACATCAAAAGTTCAATGTCATGATACATTATGGCCACATCCCCCTATCTGACTAAACGCGTCAGTGAAGGGCGGATCGATAAATAACCAAAGTTACTTGACGTCCATAGTTTGTAGTAAATATTATGAAACCACGAAAGGGGGTTTCTAGCAAGATTGAGATCTCCCTGTCACTGTCCGATAATAAGATAAATAATCTGTTCTCTTGGCAGTGATCAAAACATATGATGACTGAAATCCAACATGGCTGCCTCCCTGAGTTGTCGTTCACTCATTCATAGGAAGGAGAATATAAGCCAGAGTTAATTTATAATGGGTATATAAAGGATTTCATAAATGTTTCCATACAGCTCTACGGTGATCAGTTAATTCCACGTAGCCATAACCGCTGCAGGAAAATCTGTCATCTTCGTCGATACCAAACACGACACTAGCATAACGAAGCACCAAAAGTCAAGCTAGGCCTAACCGACGAGAGATCATCAAAAATAGGAGCTGGGTTTACCTGGAGTCCGAATCATCTATATACTGACATAAGGAGAGTCTCTAACACAAACTATCGTAGAGACACCATCTCCTTCAGAAGAAAAACCACTTCGTGAGACATTTTTTTCTGACGAAAGGACCAGCTCTAGAAAAACGTACCCCGCCATTTGTAAGCAGTACATCGGAACTCATCACGACTTGTCAAGACAACTCATACTTCCGCTAGCAAGAATCTAGTCCCTCCTACCCATCCAAAATATACAATATAGGACTGATTCTACTTGTACTAATAATATGTAATACATATGAATTCAGGCCATAAACACAATAAGCAAATTAATATATTTTCTGGCCCTAAAAAATAAGTACAAACGCAAGCGCAATATCCTTGCGCTGGATCAATATCCAGAACGATTACTCCTATAATCAAAAGTGTGAATCAAACATGGATTATCTCGCTTTTACCATAAACAGCATTTTCATACACAAATAAATGAATGTCTATATTTTTCCCATATTAAATAGCCATATCGATTTTTGTAAAATGTGCGTCAAAATATGCACGCAACACAAGGGATATTACCAAATTCCAGTAAAACCTGAGATTCGACCTTATCTAGCTTTTAGCACCTCGGAAGGGCACTATGAGTTTAACATGTTACCGTTTGGATTGAAGAATGCGCCGAGTGTGTTTTCCAGAATGATGCGAAAACTGTTGGATCCACTGAAAAACCCATGTATTACAAATTTCGTGGATGATATCCTCATCGCTACGGAAACATTTGAAGAACACGTTAACTCTTTGAATATGCTATTTGATAGACTTAAAGAGGCCAACCTAACTGCTAGACCAACAAAATGTTGTATTGGATGCAAGGAATTAGAATTCTTGGGACATACGGTACATCAGGGTAGCATTACCCTTGATCCCAAAAACCTGGAGAAATTGCAGAGAGCACCCAGACCACAGACAAAAAAGGATGTGCGATCCTTTGTGTCACTGTGGCTTTTATCAAAAGTACATTAAAAACTTTAGATCTGTGTGTGCTCCTCTGACGGATTTAACTCGTAAAGGAAAACCGGATAAAATTGAATGGTCGGCAGAATGCGAATTGGCATATAATGAGTTAAAGGAAAAACTCACCAGCAAGCCTATTTTGAAATTACCTGATTTGACTCAGGAATTCGTGGTAAGAACGGACGCTAGTAATATGGGCTTGGGGGTCACTTTGTTACAAAGGTCCTCTTCACCAGATGGGAAATTGAACCCAGTTGCTTATGCCAGTCGCAAATTAAACAGAGCGGAACAAAACTACTCAACTATTGAAAAAGAATGTTTTGCTTTAGTCTGGGCGATCAAGAAGTTCCAGATTTATCTATATGGTAGAATATTTGTGGTACAATCAGATCATCAGCCATTGGTATTTTTGGCTCAGGCCAAACATGGTAATGCACATTTGCTAAGGTGGTCACTCCTCATTCAACCTTATTCGTTTACCATTGAATACATTCCTGGATCGCAGAATGTTGGGGCAGATTTTTTGAGTAGGCACCCACCTGCAGAAACCCAGGAGACTCAAAAAGTCTAGTTGAGTTCATTTGATCGGAGTGGTTAACACGGATTATAAATCTGCATTGGAATGCAGGTTTTTAACAGGGGAGATTTGTAATAAAATGTTCCGTTTTACCCCCTCCGCTCAGATGTAAAATATTACAGCATTTGACTTTTTCCACCGTTGTCGTGGAAAACCTATAAATAATTCTATATTTTACCTTAGTTGAAGGCCAATACTACTAGATGTTTAAATTATCAAGGGTCCCTATACAACCAAACTGTAGAAAGGAAAAATTAACTAACGCATTCTAAGAATCTATTATTAGTACAAAATGTGAAATTTTGCCTAGGCATCGCCAGCGCGTGGTGAGAATTTGAATATTTTGTTGGCAGGCGGGCAAAAACCACCATTTCTGACACACACACGCTTTTTCCTCTATCCGTACTAATTGTTTAAAACGACCGCTAGACAAGTTGGCGGTGGACAAACGCGGTGTTAGTTTTCTAAGAACGACAGAGAGGGGAGAAAAGTGGTGGATTGAATTGAAACAATACTAGTCTACTTGTAACGTAAAGTGAAACTGAAACCTGAAATTGTGCAGAGAGAGAAAATAGAGCAATATTATTTAAAATAATATCCTATACTAACTTGTATGACCTTAGAAGATTGATTACATAAATATTTTAGTTGAATAAAAGTAAAACCATAAATTAGAGGAAAGCTATAAAAATGCAAACGATGATAAAGAATTAGATATAAAAAATACTGGCTAGATATAGGACACTGGTACGGTTAATAATCACTTGTAATCTTTTAAATCGCTTCATAAATGACAGAGTTATGGTTAAAATAAGAAAATTCAGACAGACGAACACACTGAGAACTGCACATTTTTGAAAAACTTTGGTAGTTACATTTGCTAACGCGTCTTGGAAAAATCAAATTGGCTTAACACAATTTCATTGGTTAACGCTAGTATTAGGAAAAGAGAGAGGTGATACTGCCAATTTGCCAGCCTAAAGCGAAACTTATTTCTACACAGTAAAATTAAAATCAGACTGGCAAACGTATTAATAAACATACAAAGTGTTTGGGGTGTTCGGAAGAATCAAAATTTTGGACGCGTTGTCTCATTGGCCAGTGTGATTAATATTAGGGAAAGAAGACAAGGGTAGTTGCCATTTGAACATACATTTTCTATTAAGTAACGGTGAGAGCAGAGGTGAAGCTTTTAAACGAAAGCCTTTCAGTCTGGACGACACGGCAAAGCTAAATTTGTGCCATTATTTGCCAGTCATCGTTTACTTGTGTAAAATATTTCATTGATGCGGTAAGATAAATGATTTATTGATGTTATTACTATGTATAGACTCAACCTTAGATAAGGGCGCCCACAAATTTTGTGTCATGCGACTTTGCTATTATGGAAGCTTATGACATCCTAGCTTATGACGCTCAATGTGAGCAATCCTGAGCCCATATCAGTAAGGAATCAGCAATTGGTACAGACAGATACCTTCACATACCTAGGAAGTATAGTAACACCAGATGGCGGGGCAGGCAAAGACATCAACATCATAATGAATAAGGCAAGAACAGCCTTCTTTAGCCTAAACAACATCTGGAAGTCCTCCCAATACAGCACAAGCACAAAATTAAGATTATATCAGAACTGTGTGCTTTCTGTGCTTCTCTATAATGCGGAATGCTGGAGAGTTACAGAAAAGGAAATGTCGAAATTGTCCTCTTTTCACACAGCATGCCTAAGAAAAATTCACCGAATCTTTTGGCCGAATACCATCACCAACCAAGATCTGCTTACTCGGAGCAAGCAAGATGACATGCACACCATCTTAGCTGGCAGACGCTGGAGCTGGGTTGGCCATGTCCTCAGAAGCTATGCTTTGGACCCCTGAAGGAAAACGAAAGAGAGGCCGACCAAAAACAACCTGGCGGAGGACTGTGGAGGCTGAGATGCAAAGAATGAACCAGAGTTGGGGCACTGTACGAAGGATGGCCACCGACCGAGCAAAGTGGAATCAATTTGTTGTTGCCCTACAAGACGCCACTAGGCGTGATGGCCACTGACTGCTTTGACGGTCGGCGGCTAAGGATCAAAGAAGAAGAAGAAGATGACATCCTAGCTTCTTCTTCGTTCGTCCTGAAAAGGACGGTGGTTGCGTTGTGTCTGTTTACGCCTAAGCTGTGATATCTGCACCTTTCGGTCGACACATCCGACTTCTGCACGGCATTTTTTAAGACCGGGTTTGCCTTCCCATTTCGATCCACACTCGCTCAGCCAGACTGCACTGCTGCAGACTGTTTCCAGGACCACCACGTGGAGGTGGAGTGCGGTCTTGACCAGCTCTGATTCGCTGGTCCTGACGCAGGCAGTCAAGCTATGAGTCGCTGATTGCGTTCTCTATTGCTGCATCTTTGGGTCCCATCCTAGGAAGCACATACATGCCTGAAGCAGATTCATGAAGAACGTAAATAGAATTGTATTTGAGTATTGAATATTATTATAAATCCATATTATAACTGTAAGACCAGGAACCACTGGCAAGCCTCAGTGTTTAATGAACACTTGTAAACATGCCTAGGATGCTGATACAAAAGAAAAGAAAACAATATCATAAGAAGGAGAAATGTATACTCCATCTGATTGTGTGGAAGCAAATTAGGGTTTAAAACGACAGAGGCGTAGCAGCCATATGGAAGCAGGGTGTAATCACAGTACAAAGTGAAGTCAACTAAATTAGGGGCTGGTGCACTTGTTTTGCACACGAGGCTGACCCCAGATCTTATTACATTTGATTAGTTGTGTAAATATATGCCAGCATATCAAAGGCGAGGATGCCTTTATTTTGCAGGGTTTTATTTCCTGTTGCCGACTGGTGGCAGGAAAACTGGTGAAACATATTCTGAGGAACATAACGACCTCAGCAGAACTGTATGCTGTACCTGTTAGCCGGAGGAAGTCTCTTGGGCTGACGTTGTTTGCAGTGCAGTATTCTACATCGGAGCATATAAAAATATATAAGGTGAAAGTCCCATAGCTGGGCAACCTGACAATTCATCTTGGAAAAGAAAAAGTTTTCCCCAACTTGAATTATAACTATAGTGGGGCGTGATTATAACAACAGCTTCTCACATCAGTGACTTTCACTAATGACACAGTTAGATATCAGCCTGTGAATGCACCCACAGTAACAGTGTAGATTACTAAAGAGGGACAAAGAGTCCTTATTATTTATTTCTTATATGTACACTACTTTTCTTCAGTTTTCAACATTCCTACCCCAAAAGAGATTTGAGGTACAGGAAAATAAATTGTAAAAAATATATCATAACGTTAACAACAGCCTTACTCCAGTTAATTTCATTGAGTTCCAGTTGTATGGGTGTGTGTCTTTCATGTACCATATCACTACCTTTGCATAACCCTAGACACGTAGCCATATAATAAACATCACACCAATAAATAAGCAAAATATAGCACAGTGTGAGATCTTAGAGAGGTAGCGATAGGTCCCCTGAGAACTCAACATCAACTATTAGACTCAGGGTCTTACATAGCTTGACCTCACACTGTGGACACATACACCTACTTTTTCAGTATAACATCTTTAACCTCTCCAGTGTAATTCACTACACATACTCAAGATAATGAGTCAACATATCAAGAACATTTCGTGAAAATATCCGGTCTGGCCAGTACTCTCCGGAGATTAGACAACAGACATTTTCATATGACAATTATTAACTGTTGATCAGCGCTACAGAGATATACTCAAACAGTGAAGGACTATATTATCACCACACGACAATATAAGAAGATTACCTATCAACTAATAAAAGCAGTCTACTGATCGGGCTGTGGTACGAAACCTAACGTACGATCAACACATAGTAGAAGTATAAAACAACAGACAAGTCAGTCAACGGCCACACAATAATAGAAGTGTCCATTCACACAAACAGCCGTCCGCGCAATCAAATATCCACAAATCAACCCACCGTAATCCACATAAACTAACATCCAAGGAACAATCCACACAATTGCCCACAAAAACAAAAATATGCATAAAAACAGTCGACACAAAGAACCGACTACACAAACTTCCCTTCAGTTTAAATTGCTGTCAAATTTGTGCACATGAAGCACCGTACTTGATGGTCGCAGATAAAAAATAAACTGTCTTTCTTGCTCTGAACACCATATCAGTACTTATTTATAGTAACTGTTAGGATTGATTATACTATAGATTAAAGAAACGATATCAATTTGCCAAAAGTCAGGAAAAGACATTGACTGATGATATAGACCAGAAATTCAACACCATTTCAACAATATATTAGGAAAGCAGCAAATCATGCTTGGGATTCCAGGAAAGGAAAAAGCAAGACTGGAAAACACCAGAAACATTAAACACCATAACACTGAGAAAGGAAATGAACAGAAAGAAAACAGAAGCGAAGTCCCCCAGGTTAAAGCAACTATATAGCGAACAGTACAGTCAGCTGGACAAGGAAGATAAACGCCAAACCCGAGCCAACAAAAGGAATTTCCTAGACGATCTTGCAAGACAGGCAGAAGAGGCAGCACTGAGAAATGAACAAAGCACAGTATACAAAATAACTAAATTCATCAGCGGAAAACGAGGTGCAAACAATATTACATTAGTAAGAGATAAGCAAGGAAATCTCATCACGACAGCAGAGGGACAGGAAACAAGATGGACAGAGCACTTCAGAGAAACTCTGAACAAGGAACCACCAGAGACACAATTGAATGTTCCTGAGGCTGAAAACGATCTAGATGTAAATACAGACATTCCACGAAAAGAAGAAATCATCACAGCAATCAAAGGGTTAAAGAACGGAAAAGCTCCTGACCATGATAACTTAAATGCAGAGCTATTTAAGACAGACCCTGAGCTAGCAGCAGAACTATTAGAACCACTATTTGCACAAGTCTGGAAAACAGGGTTCAACACCATCAGAGGGGAACAAAGGAATAATTGTCAAATTGCACAAAAAGGGAGATCTTGCAGAGTGCAATAATTGGAGAGGAATCACTCTTCTCTCAGTTCCCAGTAAAATACTCAGCAGGATAATTATACAGAGAATTTCAAAAGCAGTAGACCACAAACTGAGGAAAGAACAAGCAGGATTTAGAAAGAACAGAAGATGTGTAGATCATATATTCACTCTCAGGAACATTATAGAGCAGTGCTCAGAATGGCAAAGACAGCTGTACATTAATTTCGTTGATTTTGAAAAGGCTTTTGACAGCATACATAGGGACAGTTTATGGAAAATACTGAGGGCTTATGGAATTCCAAGCTGCATAGTGTCAATCATAAAAAGCCTCTATGCCAACTTTACGTGTAGTGTTGGGCAGAGCAACCTAATCTTTGAGGTGAAGACAGGAGTACGACAGGGATGCCCTTTATCAACCACTCTATTTTTAACAGTCATAGACTGGGTGATGCACCAGACAACAGAGGGCAGTCCAAGAGGAATAAGATGGACTACATTTTCTACATTAGAAGATCTGGAATATGCAGATGACATTGCACTACTAGCACATTCACATCAACACATCCAGGAAAAAACGGATAGACTTAATAAGTATAGCCAGCAGGTGGGCTTGAACATCAATTTAAAGAAGTCAGAGGTCATGACGCTCAATGTGAGCAACCCTGAGCCCATATCAGTAAGGAATCAGCAACTGGTACAGACACCTTCACATACCTCGGATGCATAGTAACACCAGACGGCGGGGCAGGCAAAGACATCAGCATCAGAATGAATAAAGCAAGAACAGCCTTTTTTAGCCTAAACAACATCTGGAAGTCCTCTCAATACAGCAAAAGCACAAAATTAAGATTATATCAGAGCTGTGTGCTTTCTGTGCTTCTCTATGGTGCGGAATGCTAGAGAGTTACAGAGAAGGAAATGTCGAAATTGTCTTCTTTTCACACAACGTGCCTAAGAAAAATTCACCGAATCTTTTGGCCGAATACCATCACCAACCAAAATCTGCTTACTCGGAGCAAGCAAGAGGACATGCACACCATCATAGCTGGCAGACGCTGGAGCTGGGTTGGCCGTGTCCTCAGAAGCTATGCTTTGAACCCCTGAAGGAAAACGAAAGAGAGGCCGACCAAAAACAACCTGGCGGAGGACTGTGGAGGCTGAGATGCAAAGAATGAACCAGAGTTGGGGCACTGTACGAAGGATGGCCACCGACCGAGCAAAGTGGAATCAATTTGTTGTTGCCCTACAAGACGCCACTAGGCGTGATGGCCACTGACTGCTGTGACGGTCGGCCGATAAGGATCAAAGAAGAAGACATAAATAAGCTGCCTACTGTTAGGGCGGTGATACGAACCTAAACGATCAACAATAAGCCATAATAGAGAAGTAGGGAATAGTAGACACTCATCATCATCATCATCAGCATACACGGCCACACTTGGTAGGAGACAGTGTTTCTATTCTTTACTTCCCAAACGAGTTTACAGTAACAGGAACCAATAATTGGATAAAGTCAAAGAAGAATAAAATTATGACATTATATTACGTAGGAAGAATACACTTTATTGAAGTTTCATGACAAGATCACCAACGTGGAAATGAAGACAAAAACCCAGATAAGCGCAACTTGAACAAGAGATTAGAAGAAGACGCTGGAGATAGATAGAACACTGCGGAAGCCTGCTGAAATCATTACCAGGCAGTCACTATACTGGAATCACCATGGTAAAAGATGTAGAACTGGACACACACGTGAAGGGGGTGAAGAAATAGAAAGACTTTGAGCTGATGGGTGGCACGGGGAATGAAGATATTGCTTAAGTTTGTCGAAGGCCTATTCTCCTTGGGTAGGTGAAAGGTCAAGCAGACGAACAACAAAATTTTACGTCGTCGTTTTGAACGAAACAAAAATATCGTATGTAGCATTGTCTATAGAATTTTACAAGGGAGACAATTTCAATTAATTATGAAAGAAAGAGACCATTTGTTGTTTTATTTATAATATCGTGGCTACTTTCTTTTTTTTAATTTTTATAAACGATAATTTGTGAAGTTGAATTTTTTGTTAAGATTAATTTTTTGGGGGGAAAAGCTTTAATTGTTTTAAAACAAACAAAGTATATACAGAATGATTACACTTTTAGATTTTAACAGCTGTTTGCCTATGTTCAACAATTTATTCTTTTTAATGTACTACTCTAGCAGTGTACGAATATAAAACTGTTGATCATTTTATCTAGAGGGGATAGCAATTGCTGCATTCCCCGAAATTGACCAATGATAATAATGGTACCTTGTGTTTCCCAAATACCCTCAAGCGTCATGGGGCAGGGGGAGGGAGAATTTCTGTTTGCGGCTACATGAGTGCGCGGTCCCATATTTAAGCCGGGCACCCGATGACCCCCACCTTAAAGCAAGTGCCAATATCCTGGTGAGCCACACACCAAGGTAACTTCCTTTCATGACTAAACAGGGGACAACACTTGGTGGTGTGCAATCATGGCATGGAAAAAAGCAGGGCTTTGGGGCGGAGCCTAGAGCAGTGGAGCAGCAGGTTTTTGCCCGAAGCTGGAGCAGAGAAAATTGTGACTGCTCCGCTGCTCCAGTTTCTTTTTTATTTTATTTTCAAACAATATGAATGATGTTACACTAACTCAATAGAAATGAAATACAATATTTAAAGGTTTATGTTATTTTCAAACAATATGAATGATGTTACACTAACTTGTTGGCCATGTCCTCAGAAGAGACCCCGATGCCATCACAAGAACAGCTATGCTTTGGAGATTGATTATTATATTAGTAAGACTAAAGCAGAGAAAAATCATAACGGATGCCAGAGCCATCCCTAATATCGATGTGGAAAGTTATTGTTTATCAGAATTGACCTCACTGTACGCCGGGTAAATCCATAGGTGCTCAGTCTTCCCCAGCAAACGTCGAAGGGTATGAATGCTAACTGTTCTAGTATCGCCATGGTTGTACACGACGGGTGCATCCTCTCATATGCCCATCTCTGCTATCGAAGCTAGTCTGTAAGCTCTCTAATTGCTACGTACCCCTGCATGACCACACCAGTTCATGAAGATTCGATGCCTCTATGGTTATTTTCCATTCATGCTGGAGCTATCCACTTTGGACCTTCCGAAGCATGGGTATGAATATTGACCACCAACCAGTTGTAATGACCCAAACAATGTCATGAATGAAAACACAAAGAAAGCAAATTAAGGCATTCATCACGAATATGAAAAATGTAAATGGGGAAACTATCAGAAAAGAATTATGCCATGAAATGACAAATATCTTTGAGACTCTGCCTAAAGAAATGGGAAATGTAGACACTGAATTAAACATCTTCACAGCAGCACTGATGCAGACACTGAACATGAAATGTGGGACAAGGCAAACAGAAAAGGGCGGCATGGTGGAATGATGACGTCATGGAAACAGTACTGACTTAAAAAGAAATTTTATAAGACCTGGCTAAAATCCAAGACACAAAACGATTATATTACACAGAGAATAGCAAGAAGAAATACCACACGAGCAGTCAAGTGAGCAAAACAAGACGTGGCGTGAATAGGATGAACTGCGAACAGCCATCTGCAAAGAACGCCCCATACGGTTTTTTTTTTTTGGTTTTCTTTTTAAATAAAAGTATCAGAGCAATGATACAGATGAAAGCTTCAATCCCATTATAATCATTAATGATGAAAAAGAACAGCATTATTCAATGAAAACAGAAAAAAAGAGCAGATAAAAAGAATACAAGAACGTCTCAATCCAGCGAAACTCTGGATACACCACAAAGTACGAGGAATAGCAATAGCCTGATAAATTGTTTTATTAAATCAAAGGAGTTCAATCACAAAACAGTCCTCGAAATAAATCGCCTGACATGGACGGAATAACCGTAGCGGCTATTCAAGTCTGCAGCAAGCCAGAAGTCAAATGGCTAACTAGAATATTCACAGAGCATGGACAGCAAGAAGAGTCCCAGACAATAAAAGGGAGTATGACACATACAGAGGTATTTCACTACTAAGCCACACAGGAACAATATATGCACACATTTTGAGCAAAGAATAAGACCGGTGTTGCAGGCAGAACGCACTTACCGACAGGGAACACTGTACAGTGCCTCCTACCTGATGTTACCGGACACTGTACAGTGAACCTTACCTGCTAGGTAGGAAGCACTGAACTTTGGTAGGAATGACTTAACATTTTAAAGGTAAAAAAAAAGCGGACACTCGTATATAAATATAATTAATGCTGTATTGTATGTATTGAGAAACGGATGTGCCAGTAAAACCAAGGCAATAATACAAGATAAGTGCGTTTTTGTTTCTACTTGGCAGTGTTTAATAAAGAGTATTAATAATGTAAAACTGGATAGATGACATTCCTTCGAAACACAGATCTGACCAACGAAAATCAGTATACGTCTAATCTGTTAAAAATATGTAGATTCTTTATTTAGTAACTACTATTACCACAAGAGCATTAACAACTATTTTTTACCTTAATATAAAAAATCAAATAATTTATAACGTCATCTGCTCGCATTGTGAAATAAACCTTCTCTTTGGCCAGAACGTACTTAATCGCGGTGCGGGCAACGACAGAAGCATATTTTTTCGTCCGTAATAAGTTTAATTGTAATTGAGTTCAAGTTGTTGTAGATAAGTAGCTGTTTTGAATTACGATACAAGAGCACATTAAAAAAAAAACGAATCTTTATGAAAGCTTTTAAAAGAGTCATATTTCGTTTAATGTTGACAATTTTCACATCTGATTTTCAGTGATTTTTATTTTTTCATGAAGTTTCACTCATGAAAATTAGTTCAGTTTACTTAATGCTAGTGTAAAATACAAAACAATATTAATTTGTAAAATAAAATAAATAATAGCTTTGTTAACATTTCAAAATATATATATTTCTCACTTTATTAGACGTCAATGACGGTTACATGTGCCAGTAAAACCTATGCAATAATACACAATAAATGCGTTTTTTTCTACTTAGTAAGGCATGTGCTGGGTATTGTCGTAGATTTGTGATAGGTGATTAAGACTTAGTTTGGTCCCTTCTGAATAGACATAGACATAATCGATAGCTCAGTGGGAGGTGGAAAAAATAGAAATAGATTTCACGAGTGAGGTGGAGGAAATATAGTAGATTTTGTCTCTGACACTCGAGAAGCTTCTCTCAGTCAGCCTATCATCTACAACAGAGTTAGATTAGTCAGACAAATCTAATACAGGTATAATATATATTAATATATATATCCTCACATACCCAAACACATAAGTGACGACAATAGACGCACCACACGTGAACCTATGACAATGAAAATATAGATTTTTGGGAACGAACTGACCGCCACACTGATTAAGTTTAATTTTGAAGTTTAATTATCAAAATAAACTTCCATCACAACATATAAAATTACATCAAACATATACAAATAGTCATAAAGTCAATGAATTGCTACAAGAATGATAGACCCATTGGTGTGATCCTATCCCTCGATGTATAATCCACAGTCCTGTTAGAAGAAAAGTGATAGCCCCAAAGAGTCACGGATACATATGATTTAGTCTAAGATTTCCCTTTAAAGGTATGAACAGACTTGGATACTCTGATCTATCCTAAGGAAAAATATTGTTAGCAACAACACTTGCATAAAGAAATTTAAGACAGCAAAAAAAAAGGGTGCCAAAATACAACAATAAAAGAATCGCTCAGTCCTGCATTCACTCTATTCAGTCAGTCGTGATCACGTGCTTTCGTTCGTACTTACAGCTTTGGTAGCAACTTCTGGACAAACAATTTTTAGGACAAGCACATACAGACTCTCCTATGGTAGTCTTGGCCAAGAGAACCCCAGTTCCAAAAAGACGGGTTGAATTCACTGCTTCAGGGAACGTTTTCTTGGTTATACTTATTTTAGGATATCTGGTTCTGTCACATTAAAATTGTCTAGGCACGAACGTTAACAGCGAGCACAGTGTCAATAGCTCAGGTTTCTAGTAACTAGGAATGTCAGGTAACTGCCTTCTCTCAGTATAGGACTTTATTTGGTCACACCCCCACTAGTCACAACTCCGTCGGAATGTTTATTGATTTTAATATTACTTGCCACAAGGGCTGAAATGTACGTGAGGTTTCTCTCAGGAAGAATTTAAATCTGGCGCGATAGGCCCGTTACTTTATTTAAATCTTAAAGTTTATGGAATGGGTACTCTGTCGTTCTGGATGCCAATGCAATGCCAGACAGGTTTTACTTTATACACCCACGTCTTTAAGAATAAAAGGTTTATGTTCTTCACAGATACTACTCAGTACTCAACGCTGGCAAAGTTGGGTCACTCCAGTTTCGCTGAATAAAAAAAAAAAACATAAAATACTTATAATACTATGTACTCGGTTATAACTTACATTATAAACTGCAAGCATTTAAATCTCCTGTGAAATAAGTTATATTCACAAAATCAGTCATCATGAATTAGAAATACATACGTATTTCGTCAATACTCAATGATGAATCAGTGCAGTTATAAGTTAGTTTTTAAAAATATTCTCGACTGAGTATTTAGCAGTTAAATTAAATTTATTTATAGCTGCATGAGTTTAAGCTAGAAATTATAATTTATTCTGCTTTCCACTGAAACACGTCAACTTGAGAATAACAGACTTATAAATTATTTACTCTGCACAAAAGAAACTAGTGAAATATAATAGGCGATTTAACACTTAATCACTCAATTCTACTAGATATATTATATTACCTCCAACCAGAACTACGAGTATCACAACGAAACTAAGAGTTTCACTTATAAATATAAGTATCTAGAACGAAGCGACCACGTCTACTGCAATTTGGAGATTGAATGACTAGTCTAAAACAGTCGTGTAGATATATGAAACAGACAAAGGATGCGCGCTATTTCCAAAACCCCTGTCTCCCCTCTCCTCTCTCTCTCTCTCTCTCTCTCTCTCTCTCTCTCTCTCTTAACACTTACGTTAACTCAGGCGACTGCCATAAAACTGCCAATACGCGTCTTCACGCCTACTGCTAAGAAACTGGCCGTAGCGCTCGTGTCAGATGCAAATGCCAGACGATATGTCTCGTTTCTGAGCTATGCATGTCTGGCGCGTTCCACACCTCAAGCTGAGAAACTGGCCCAAGAGCGCCGTGTCATGAGAAAAGTGTAGACAAATGTTTGCTTCCTCGCTGTCTGACTAGACGAATCTAACACTATAACGTCTCGTGCAGGGACTGACATATATGCAATCAAATGCATTTCTAATATGAGAAAAAGAAACGGTAAAGTCAGAATGGGAAAATATATTTAGTCGCAAACGAACGAATGCGAAAAACAGGAAAAGGATAAAAGAGCGATAATAAAGTAGAGGACACGGGTAGCAAAGAAAAGAATATAGAAAATTTATTGATCATAATTCTCTATGCGACAGGTATAAATAAAGAGTATTAATAAAGTTTTAGTGCGAATCCTATGCCAACTTTCCTGATTTATGAGTGATAACGTGAAGCATTTACGGTATGGGATGTTATGATGCAACAACTCCTATCGAAGAAGTCTGCCATCCTTTCTACTATCATGTATAACCTAATTAACATGTAGAGTTTGGCAAAATCCCACAGAGGGCTGTTACGTTTAACTACAGCTTTGTAGGGAAGTTGAAAGAGATAAACTAGCGTTGAATGACATGAGAACTTTTGAACTCTAAAAGAAAGTTGAATGTAAAATGTAAAGTAATTGCCAACACATTTCAAATTGTGAGAAGAACTCTATTCATGGTTAGAAGCAACTGAAACTTTCCTACATTATGTAAAAATAAACTTACTTTAAAATGAAAGTGGTTAACTCCTATAGCAGTTTCACATAATGAATTATACATAATGATAAGTACAACTTGTTTTTTAATTATTTTAAAAAAAATTTCGGCTCTCAGTACTGTATAAATTGCATGCATGTTTAAAATCGCTGACCGATTTAATTAAGTGCGTGTGATAGCGCTTTCATCTCTTCACATTTTCATATATAACACTCTATGTTATCAATTTAAATAAATTTTTTAATGCAAAACCAGTAACGGTAGTTATGTCTCAAATTAGCTCGTAAAAATATGGTTTTTGAACACCGTACTAAGATTTAACTTCAGCCACTCATGACATTTCGTCTCAGTATGATGCTTATTAATAATTAAATGAAGCCTATTTCATATCTTTTCCGTAACGGAGACAGTCTGTTTGTATACACATTGTGATATAACAACGAACATCTTTCGTAAATATTTTTTTTAGTTTAACAATTATAATTAATAAAAATTCAGAGGTACAATTATACGCAATACTATTTATTTATATATTTATTGATCGTCCTATTGAAAGAGTGGTTAGAGCGCCGGTCTCTCGCGGCAAAGGTGCTGGGTTCAATTCACGGTATCGACAAGCTCCAGTCTACCCAGCTGTAATTGGGTACCTGACTTTCCTGGTGAGTTATGGAAAGAAAAGGCAGCAAGGAAGGGAACTGGTCACCTCACGTCTCGATGCTGAACCTAGTATAGTGAAGTCTCTAACACTTCACTCCACTACCGGAGTATCTGCTGTGGGACCATTACCTTATATTTATTATTCACTGCCCAAATTATGATCCCACTACACGCACTATACCAATACCTGTTTGGAATGAACACTGAAATAATAATTTCCCACCATATATTTTTATACGAAATTATAAAAATTTCATAAAATTTGTTTACACACTATAAATGAATACCGTATAAAGCAAACATAAAAACATCTTTACTCTTTATCTCTCCAGTATTTTGTCCTATAAAAGAAGGAACGGTGGAAATATCTGCCTAATGGATTATAATAACTACAACGCAGTGCGATATTCCTATTTATTGTTTTCAGGCAAGAATTACTGTACAGTGCTTCGTGCCTGAGTTAAGTGCCTGTTACCTAGGCAGGAATCACTTGTCCAGTGTTCTCTACCTGACGGTAGCATGCACTGTACAGAGCGTGTTGCCGGTTCAGTGCTTCCTGCCTCCTACACCGGCGTTGAACCACAGTTTAGTAATTTGGACTCAGGAAAGGAATGTGATGTACCGATCCTATGTTCCCGTTAAGATAGTTAAGAAAGAAAAAAACTATTGAAAATGACAGCCAACTAGTTGTAATAATCTTAGATCAGGAGAAGACTTTCGATAGAGTCAGTCAGTCACAGGTTGTCTTTGGTCTGCCTCTCCTTCACCGTCCTTCTGGGGTCCATAGCATAACAGCTCTGGTGATAGTGACAGGGTTCCTTCTGGGGACATGGCCAACCAAGTTCCAGCATCTGCCTGCAATGTAGTGTGCATGCCTTTTTGTCGATAAAGTAGATAGAAATAAACTTTGGCCAGTATTAGAAGACTACGAAACACATGGGCAGCTATTAGATAACTTGAGAGTTTTATACCATGCAAGCAAAAGTGTAGCAAGAACATTGATGGACTCACGGATACATTTGATATAACAACAGGAGTTCGACAAGATTGTGTACTATTTCCACTACAGTTCAACACTTACATGGATAAAATAACACCAGAAGCAAACTTAGACGCAAACCCAGAATATGAAGAATACAACCCACTGAATGAGTCACTTTTTGCAGATGACTAATGTACGAAGATGACAAAAAACACCAAAACACTTAATTCAACTCGCGGAAGATGCAACATGAAGGTCAGCACATCATCGACAGAAACTATGAAGATCAGCAGATCATCGACAGAAACTATGAAGATCAGCAGATCATCGACAGAAACTATGAAGATCAGCAGATCATCGACAGAAACTATGAAGATCAGCAGATCATCGACAGAAACTATGAAGATCAGCAGATCACCAGACCCACTTAACATAGATGTTAACAACACAAAGCTTTAGCAGGTTCCAGAGCTCAAATACCTAGGAAGCATTTTTACTGAAAATGGAAGACTGACTGAGAAGTTGAAAAAAGTTGTCAAATGGCCAGTGCAATGGCTTACCAACTGTCACCACTACTCAAACGTCAGAATATCACTATGGAAACTAAATGACAGGTGATAAATAGTATATTCTTACCAACTCTTTGTTATCAGGGTCAAACATGGTCCATGACCATAGAACAGTAGAGAAAGATCACATCCTATGAGATGAGATTTTTAAAGAAACCCATTAATGTTACAAGGAAAGACAGGGAAAGAATTGATAACTTTATAAAAATTGTAGGTACTACATACTGCTGCGGTACAGAAAACACCAGGAATTTTTCTAAGTCCACAATACGCTGAGTTTTTGGTGTACTAGTGAAAGAGCTGTGGCTGAGAGGCGACAGGCGATGTGTATTATAGAGGTGTCAGTGTCAGAATTTCAGTGGCGAACGCGCAGTGGCGTCGGCTTCACGATGGTGTCTCGGTGTGTGCGACGGAACGAACGGAATAATTTGTCTTCTCTTTGTTACTTTCACAATTGCCTCCACGGCTGGCGGAGTTGTGGATTAAAGTTGCTACCATAAGTGAAATGGGTTCATTTTCGATACAAGACAACAGGAGGCTGAGACGATTGGGAGTCATGACCCAAGTGGGCCCGCTCCCCTTAGAGTGTAAAGGAGTATATCGGGCCGAAACACTTGTCGGACGGGGGGACAACTTCTGATGATCAGATTGCTTCCTGTTGTATCGCTCTGTAAAGAGTTTCCTATCATCATGCATAAGTACATAGAGGAACAGAAAATTAAGTGCTTTTGCCATGTCATGAGACCGATATGTTACCACTACGTGGCCTACAACAGCAGAGGACCTGGTTTCAGGACAATGGGAAGACTAAGCAGCAGATAGATAGACAATATTATAGAAATCCAACAACCCGGGCTCACATCCGCCAGTGCCACACAATTGGCTAAAGAATGCAAATTTTAGCTCCCCACTACGCTTTGCGACATGAGTGGAACGAGGAAGTCAAGTAAGTACTGTAAGGCTTAAAACACACACAATTTTGCCGTGATGTGTGCTCGTACTGCTTGTGATGTGTTCTCGTACTATCAGTGATGTGTCCTAGTACTGCCAATTATGTGTGCTCGTCCTGCCAGTGATGTGTTCTTGTCCTGCCAGTGATGTGTTCTCCTACTACCAGTGATGTGTTCTTGTCCTGCCAGTGATGTGTGCTCATCCTGCCAGTGATGTTCTCGTACTGCCAGTGGTGTGTGCTTGTACTGCCAGTAGTGTGTTTTTGTACTGCCAGTGATGTGTGCTCGTACCGCCAGTGATGTATTCTTGTCCTGCCATGGATGCAGCACAACAAACACAAAACGTATTTTTGAGATCAGTCATGCGCGCAGGGGCCTGCAGATTATGTATCTTACAAGATTGAAACAGCTACCATGTCAAGTGGTTGGCGTTGAATATGGCGGCGGGGGATAAGGGGTTGGGGTAATGTTGGTGAAGGAAATGTACTGTTTCCAGGAAGCAAGTTATTTTCTTCTATTACTACTACTACTACCCCGCCTACACTACTCTTCTTCCTTCTACTACTAACACTGCTGCTACTGTTGCTGCTACTACTAATACTACCTACTACTACTACCAGCACAACCTTCAGCAGATACTCCTACTGCTACCACCAGTACCACCTACTACTACTTACTCTACTATTGATACTACCACAGCTACTTTTGCTGATACTACTACTACATCTACTACTATTGCTGATACTGCTACTGATGGCCCTGACGCTGCCTGTGCACTACCACTACTGCTCATCACCATCATCGCCACTTTGCGTTTCGCTCCCTGTGGAACATAGAGACGCCATTTCAGCTAGGCTTCTCGCAGGAAGCCAGCACCAAGCATTTACATGTTATGATGAGATCTTTAGAGGACATGTCAGGAAAATCAGTTGGCGGACATAATATAAACAACTCGAGATACGCTGATGATAATAGTCTTAATAGCAAAAAGTGAAAAATGAGTTGCAGGAAATGATTGACACAATAGTAATAGAGATTAAACATAAAGACCTTAGCCTTAATAGCAAAAATACAGAAGTTATGATCACCTCGATAAGTGATTTTTTTTTTCAGAATGCCCTATAAAAGTAAATGGAACAGTTTAAAAAAAAAATCTTACTACTACTCACATACTTGGTTCCAAACTAGTCCTCTGTGGCGAGATGGAAGATGGATAATATCTATTGTGGCGTGATAGAGGTTGGATAGAAAATGAGTCCCCCAGAATCAGAGAAGAAAACTGGTGTAGAGAACTAACTATAGGTAGGGATGGCACAAGTCAGGTAGTTAACCACACAGTTCATGCGATAGCTGTAGATGACAACTGATACATAAGTCACCTTTTCGAAAGACCTATCCTATGCTCCATAGGTATTATTTCAATATGTGAATGTAGCTCGTATTATTTCAATATGTGAATGTAGCTCGTATTATTTCAATATGTGAATGTAGCTCGTATTATTTCAATATGTGAATGTAGCTCGTATTATTTCAATATGTGAATGTAGCTCGTATTATTTCAATATGTGAATGTAGGTCGTATTATTTCAATATGTGAATGTAGCTCGTATTATTTCAATATGTGAATGTAGCTCGTATTATTTCAATATGTGAATGTAGCTCGTATTATTTCAATATGTGAATGTAGGTCGTATTATTTCAATATGTGAATGTAGCTCGTATTATTTCAATATGTGAATGTAGCTCGTATTATTTCAATATGTGAATGTAGCTCTTATTATTTCAATATGTGAATGTAGCTCGTATTATTCCCTACCAAGTTAATTATTACTATTTAAACCACACAACAAAATTATAACTGGATCGTTAAGAAATGTAATAACTGCAGTTATAAATTAAACCAATGCACTTTATTGATTCATCATCATGTAGCATGTCCTTTGCAAGAACGTCGCTCTCATCACAGCCCACCTGAAAGACTCTCGATCTCTAGCCAGCCTTCCTGCCTCCTCCATTGTCATGTTCAAGGTGTCTTCAATGTCCTGTGTCCACCGTCGTCTTGGTCGGCCTCTGCCTCGCCTTCCAGGTACCATACGCTCCATCACTGCTCTCTCTAAGCCACTATGGCGTTTAATGTGGCCAAAATATTTCAGTTTCCGGGACATGATATTGTTTATGAGCCAGTTTTCTCGATGTTCGGGTCGTGTAAGATGTCTATATTTTTCTTCTTCTTGGTCCAAGATATTCTGAGAATTCTTCTGTAACACTTTGCTTCGAAAGATTTGATTGGGCCTTTATTGATTACTAATGTATAATACAAATTTAGCACCTTCAGTATATACAATTTCACAAGAAAACTATTTACACCAACAAGATAATGTCAATGGTTGCCCTATTCATCACACCCGTGGTGCGGGTGTCTTGGTTTGTATTTTCTCCTATGAGTTAACTTAACTTGCGTGACAGGTTAATGTGGTTGACTCCCCACGATCGTTTTTTTTTCTTAACCAGCGGCACTTGGGCTTGAACACCTGATCGCCAGCGCAACGTGGTAACCATTACACCAGCGCGGCTTCCCCACCCCCCACGATCGTTACATCTGGACATCGAAGACACTATGCTTATCCCAGGTGACTGTGTGTCCACTGATAACAGTTCACAATTTCCACATGTGTGTGTGACACGTTCTCACCACAAGGTAAACCCTCAGACAGTGGTACCACGAATCTGCGGTTGGCTTTAGAGCAACAATCTAACATGCGCTCCCAATGGCGGTTAGCTATGCCTTCTCTCATATATATATATATATATATATATATATATATATATATATATATATATATATATATATATATATATATATATATATATATATATATATATATATATATATATATATATATATATATATATATATATATATATATATATATATATACAGTACTTTGCAAAAAAAATGGCAGTCATATTTTCGCAACGCAGCACACTCATAGAAGCAAATAATAATAAAAACTGTATGTCCAGAGGAAGATTGGTATCTCCCCTATCTATTAACAGTGGTTTCAGTACAATATAACGTTGCCTTCTCCAGCAAGGCAAGCCTGGATGCGGCGAGGCATACTTCCCACAAATGTTTGTAGGTAATTGAGAGTCAGACTGTCCCAGTATTTTTCAGCTACCTTCTTCAATTGTTCAACGTCTCTGAGTCCACTCTTTTTTAAATGATTCTTGAGTAGTGCCCAAACGTTTTCAATTGGGTTTTGATCGGGACTGTTGCCGGGCCACTTCAGCACTATCACATTCTTCTCTTGCAGCCATGCTTTGGGGGTATGAGCTGTATGATTTGGGTCATTGTCATGTTGAAATGTGCACCCATCGGGGTACATGACCTGCATAAATGGCAGAAGGTGTCCCTCTAGTATGTCGATGTACCTTTCTTTCGTGAGAATTCCTGTGAAAACACACAGTGGGGTGGCACCTCTTGCTGACACCCCTCCCCAAAGATGGAATTTCTAGGTATGTTTCGGTCGCTGGTACACAGGCGTTACAGAGCCTTTCGTCCAAATATTTATTTGAGCAGGATAAGACCAAAGAGAACATTCATCTGAAAAAAATCACATTGTCCCATGACAAATTTTGGTGTTCGTGGCACCAGTTCAAGCGCATCTGTTTGTGAGTCTCTGTGAGCAATGGTGACGAAATTACCCGCTTTTTTGTGTAATTCATCCTGTGTAGCTCCCGGTTGACAGTAGCATTAGATACCTCTGGGCTTCCCAACTCGATCATGCGCTGCCGTATGTTTTCTACACTCTTCATTGGCCCAGCCCGAACGATTTGGGCGAGACACCGATGGTCCTTTGTGACCAAAATTCTTGGCCTCCCACTACCTTCTTTTCGCTCGATTCCATTACCTGCTTTTAATTTACTCACAACTCTGTAGACAGTTTGCTCAGGAATGTTCAAGGTTTTAGAAATGTTGGAACATGTTTGATTTCCTTCATTCCAAAGCTGTGAAATTAACATACACTTTGACTTTGTATCCATTTTCTGCCACTAGCATTAGAAATTGTCGTCTGCTCTTATATCAAGGGACGTTACTCTACGCTAATTTTTTTTTTTACTTTTGGTAGTGTTTGCTCACTTCAGTGGAGTGCAAATTTGGGGCAGAACATGCATATTTAATTAGATTTCAGCTTATTTAGCTGAGCAATATGACTGCCATTTTTTTTGCAAAGTATTGTATATATATATATATATATATATATATATATATATATATATATATATATATATATATATATATATATATATATATATATATATATATATATATATATATATATATATATATATATATATATATATAGATATATAGATATATATATATATATATATATATATATATATATATATATATATATATATATATATATATATATATATCCATCTTCCTTGGTCTCTGATACGTCCACACTATTGTTCACTTTCAACTCGTCGACGATTCGGGAAATTTGAATGTTTTTGCGAATCTGTGCTAGTTTGTTGATAAAATCATTATTGTCTCAAACATTACTAACGATAAGGCTTTCCTTCTGCCATAATTACATGTGTTAGTGGTTTATGCACACATTTCTTTGCTCTTAGTTTCCCATACATTGTGATAAAATGCACCGTTTTAACCCTCCAGCTCAAATTATAATGATAATACTGTATTTGAATTTTGTTCCAATACGCCAAGATAGATCCTCTACACATCCCGCCACCATTGCTCTACCCTGCTCATATTTCTCAAAAGTCCAATTCTAGTGACGTAAAGTTACCGTTTATAACCCGCTACTATAAAAATTTGAAAATTGTCAAGGTCGATAAAATCTAATGCAAAATAAATATTTGACACTACTTGAATTTTTTTTAACTAACGTATTCTAAGAAGCTATTATTGTTACAACATGCGACAGTTGTCGTTAGACGTCGTTTTTTTTTCTTCAAAAAAAAACAAAAACGCCAACGAGCGGCTTGCGTTTTGAATCTATTAACGCCACGCGATGGTACCCATCCCTATTACCAAAGGCTTTTTCGTTACTCCGTACTAATTTTTAAATATAACATAAAAGCGTTTGGCAGTTGGCCAACACGTGTTTCGTCTTCAAAAAAAAAAAAAGACGAGAGATAGAGAGAAGAGGAGGGTTAGCATGGGAAAAGTCTAAACCCACTTGGGTATTGTCAAACTGAAACTAATGAACCAAGTGAGTGCAGGGGAGAGAAAAGTACAAAGATGCAAACTTAGATAAAGACATAGATGAAAACATTCTGGCTAGATAAAGGACACTAGCCTGATTAATAATAACTTTCCAGCTTTTAAATCGCTTCAAAAGTGACTGAGTTAACGCATAAAATAAAAATTGACAACAGATAGACGGACACACTGATATCCCAGCTCAATTTAAAGGTTACATTTTTCTAGTCGCGTTGGCTTGCCTCATTTTGATAGGCCCTACTAGTGAGGAAGAGAGAGGTAACTTTGAAGTTTTGCCAGCCTAAAGCGACACATAGTTTAAACAGTAGTATTAGAATCAGACAGGCGAACTTATTGATAAACGTACATAAATGTTTGGGATTTTCAAAAAAGAGTCAAATCGGCGTAGTTTAAACTGATTGGCTAATGTTAGTATAGACATAGAGGGAATAAAACTAACGCTTCTGCTACGCAGGGTGCCACTTGAAAAATATTTCCTACAAGCAAGGTTCAAGGCAAGGCAATTAGTGACCGAATTTGCCTTTGCGTCTGAAGCAGCAGCTATCTAGAGTTGACCCATTGATAGCCTGTTAACCTTTAACAAATTGTGTGATTTATTTCATTGATTGCGGTAAGATGAATAACCTTTTTTAATACATTATTAGATGTAGAGGCCAACCCAGATAGGGCGCCATAACATTGTGTGTGTACGACATTTGCCTTTGTGGAAGATTGCGACATACTAGGAGCACAGGCATGTCTAAGCAGACTTAGGAAGCAAATCAAAATAAACTTGAGTTGAATAATATCATACATTATTTGGACTGTAAGACCAGAAAGTCACTGGCAGGCCTATTGTTATATTAACTCTGGAGTAAAAGAAAAGATTGTATTCCAGCTGAAGATGAAGATGATGTATAGGGACAGGGGCGTTGAGACTATGTGGAAAAGAAGATACCCACTGTTTATGAAGCAGTCACAGTAAAGTTAAAGACTGTAGCTAATTTGGTTAGCTCTTTTATCTGATCACAATACATGTTTAATAATGTTAAATTGGTAGTGGTGGAGATAATTAAGTAGAGACTTAGGAAGGCTTGTTCCTCTTGTTTCAGGGTTACATCACCCAGTATCAAGTTGGTCAGAAGCCGGAGCTGCAGAATTTGAGGCAACCTACCGGTTGTTTCTATATCGAAGCCTAAGAGTATTAGCAGTCTCCAGTATACACTGTAGTGAAGCAGTGTGCAGTTTTCTCGAGCAAGTCATTCAGTGTCAACAAGAATTTAAAGATAAGCCAAAATCTTGCGGGCTTATATGCAAACTCAAATGTGTTTAATCTCCACCCTATTCAGAAACAGTTTGTGATATGATGCGAAAACCAGTTTTTCCCAATATTGACTCTTCATAGAACAGTATTTTCCAACAGGGAATAAAAGTTTATAAACATTAACATATTAAGATATATTGGACAGATGTCCTTCTTGTGTATTTAATTTGGTATAAAACCATATTTTCACTTTTAAGTTTTAAACATTCCTGTCCTAAAAAATTTGAGGGACAGGAAATTAAAATTGTACATATATATCATAACTTTAAACCCAGTCTTGTTTATTCGATGTTAGTGAGTTAAAATTGTATTTGTTTAACGCAATTATCACTACATTTTTCATTACCCTAGACACCAAGCCATATAAATAACACCACAAACACTAGATACCCAAAATAAATCGCAGAGTGAGATCGTAGGGTGGTAGCAGTCAGGTACACTGAGAACATCACCATCAACTATTAGACTCAGGGACTTGCATAGCTGACCTCACTCTGTAGACACATACTGACTACTTCTCTTTAACATCCAAACCCACCACATACATGGTACCTGGCTGTTCACGATTTTTGCTTTAAGCTACATTGTTTAAGCACAACATTCACTTCCTTTTCCATGTCACACGTCGCCTATTTCCTCTTTGCTTTCCTCAACAACCAAAATTTGGGCCTTTGAATTCAAATGTAAAGACCTTTTTGAGATCAATTTCCGTAAATCGGCTGTCATTATCACGTGTGCAGATTTGAATTTGCTGTTGATGCCGTAGTTGAATTAGCTTGTACTTTTACTGCAACCAAATGTTTTTGTTTTATTTTGTTTCTGTCACGGCCTTCCAAAAGTAGCAAATTAAAAATAGTATTATTTTTTTGTCCACAATGTGCCTGCTTTGTATATACACGCATTACCACTTATGACTTAACATTGATTACTAACTTATTGTTATTATTGTGAAATAACATCCAGTATGTAAACGTGAAACTAGCCCAGTGTAATTCCAGTGGGTCTTCGATGAGACAAAGAAAAATTAGGATTAATGCGCCCTCATGCATGTCGTACAGGGTGACTAATATGAGGTTGTACATAGGGCTAGCAATCTCATCATGTGAAACAAATACCACAGATACCATTGCTGCACGAGCATGTGAAATCTTGGCACAAGCTTCCTGCCAGAGGAAACTAACTATACTGGTGGCTCCATGTTCCGTAAGGAGAGCAAAATAAATTGATGATGATGAAGATGGAAAGGAACTGATTTGTTTTAAAATAAATTTGACATTACTTAACAAAATGACATTCTAATTTTACAAATTCCAGTGTTGCCAAAATTTAATTAATACAAAGGTGTTGTTATGGTGAGAAAGACCAAGCTGATCTGTCATCATACATTACAAAAAAAATTTTTTCATGTTTTTTTTAAAATTTATTAGTGCTATATTTAGTTTTCTGACTAACATTGATCCTGAAGATGAAAGGAAAAATTTTATGTTTAATTAACACGAGTTTCGAATAAAATAAACCTTTAAATATTTTATTTCATTTCTATTGAGTTAGTGTAACATCGTCGGCGTCTGTGGCCTAATGGATATGAACGCAGTTTCATAATCCAGATATACCAGGTTCGAAACCTGCTGCAGGCGGTTTGGTAGCAGATCGCTTTGTGTGGATTTTTAACAATGGTATAAGCGCCGTACCGTTCAGAAAGCAATGGCAAACTACTGAATGAAAAAAATTGCCTAGAAAAATCACAAACAGCCAATAAAAGCTGGGGTTGATTGCCACGTCCTGTAAAGAATAAGCAACTAACTAGTGTAACATCATTCATATTGTTTGAAAATAACATAATAAATTAAGGGGCTGTTGTAAAACTGGTAAGGAATATAAGTTTATAAACTAATAAAACGGTATTGAATCAGTTTTACAAATAACAGTTCACATGAGACAAGGGACGTTTCGGTTTTACCCTTCATCAGCCACAAACAGGTGTAAATATGTTGTATATTTCTCATCATCGTATAGTTTTGTAGTTTTCTTCTTCTTCTTTGATCCTTCGCCGCCGAGAGGTAGATTCACCAACACTAACTACAATAATACAATGCTACAATAATACAATGCTACAATAATACAATACTACAATAATACAATGCTACGCACCAACGAATGATAGCGATGAGAAGGTCAAGGATGAATTCTATCAACAACTGCAGAAAGAAATGGAAGACACACCTAGATATGATCTTGTTATAGTAATGGGAGACCTCAATGCGAAAGTTGGTACACACAATACATATAATGAAAGAACAATGGAGAAATGCGGCAGCGGAACAGCAAACGAAAATGGGAATAGTTTTGTAGTACCTATATGTAATTTTTGTCTTTGTCACCTGTTTGTGGCTGACGAAGGGTAAAACCCGAAACGTCCCTTGTCTCATGTGAACTGTTATTTGTAAAACTGATTCAATACCGGTTTATTAGTTTATAAACTTATATTGAAAATAACATAAACCTTTAAATATTTTATTTCATTTCTATTGAGTTAGTGTAACATCATTCATATTGTTTGAAAATAAAATAAAAAAGAAACTGGAGCAGCGGAGCAGTCACAATTTTCTCTGCTCCAGCTTCGGGCAAAAACTTGCTGCTCCACTGCTCTAGGCTCCGCCCCAAAGCCCTGCTTATTTCCATGCCATGATTGCACACCACCCAGTGTTGTCCCCTGTTTAGTCACGAAAGGAAGTTACCTTGGTGTGTGGCTCACCAGGATATTGGCACTTGCTTTAAGGTGGGGGTCATCGGGTACCCGGCTTGAATATGGGACCGGGCACTCGTGTAGCCCCAAACAGAAATTCTCCCTCTCCCTGCCCCATGACGCTTGAGGGTATTTGGGAAACACAAGGTACCGTTATTATCATTGGTCAATTTCGGGGAATGCAGCAATTGCTATCCCCTCTAGATAAAATAATCAACAGTTTTGTATTCGTATACTGCTAGAGTGATACATTTGAAGAATAAATTGTTGAACATAGGCAAACAGCGGTTAAAATCTAAAAGTGTATTCATTCTGTATATACTTTGTTTGTTTTAAAACAATTAAAGCTTTTCCCCCCAACAAATTAATCTTAACAAAAAATTAAACTTCACAAATTATCGTTTATAAAAATTAAAAAAAAAAAAAGAAAGCAGCCACGATATTATAAATAAAACAACAAATGGTCTCTTTCTTTCATAATTAATTGAAATTGTCTCCCTTGTAAAATTCTATAGACAATGCTACATACGATATTTTTGTTTCGTTCAAAACCACGACGTAAAATTTTGTTGTTCGTCTTCTTGATTTTCACCTACTCAAGGAGAATAGGCCTTCGAAAAACTTAAACAAAATCTTCATGCCCCGTGTCATCCATCAGCTCAAAGTCTTTCTATTTCTTCATCCCCTTCACGTGTGTGTCCAGTTCTACATCTTTTACTATGGTGATTCCAGTATAGTGACTGCCTGGTAATGTTATCAGCAGGCTTCCGCAGTGTTCTATCTACCTCCAGCGTCTTCTTCTGATCTCTTGTTCAAGTTGCGCTTGTCTGGGTTTTTGTCTTCATTTCCACGTTGGTGATCTTGTCATGAAACTTCAATAAAGTGTGTTCTTCCTACGTAATATAATGTCATAATTTTATTCTTCTTTGACTTTATCCAATTATTGGTTCCTGTTACTGTAAACTCGTTTGGGAAGTAAAGAATAGAAACACTGTCTCCTACCAAGTGTGGCCGTGTATGCTGATGATGATGATGAGTGTCTACTATTCCCTACTTCTCTATTATGGCTTATTGTTGATCGTATAGGTTCGTATCACCGCCCTAACAGTAGGCAGCTTATTTATGTCTTCTTCTTTGATCCTTAGCCGCCGACCGTCACAGCAATCAGTGGCCATCACGCCTAGTGGCGTCTTGTAGGGCAACAACAAATTGATTCCACTTTGCTCGGTCGGTGGCCATCCTTCGTACAGTGCCCCAACTCTGGTTCATTCTTTGCATCTCAGCCTCCACAGTCCTCCGCCAGGTTGTTTTTGGTCGGCCTCTCTTTCGTTTTCCTTCAGGGGTCCAAAGCATAGCTGTTCTTGTGATGGCATCGGGGTCTCTTCTGAGGACATGGCCAACCCAGCTCCAGCGTCTGCCAGCTATGATGGTGTGCATGTCCTCTTGCTTGTTCCGAATAAGCAGATCTTGGTTGGTGATGGTATTCGGCCAAAAGATTCGGTGAATTTTTCTTAGGCATGTTATGTGAAAAGAGGACAATTTCGACATTTCCTTCTCTGTAACTCTCCAGCATTCCGCACCATAGAGAAGCACAGAAAGCACACAGCTCTTAAGTATGGTGGTGTTAAACTTCTGCTTCCTCTCAATATACGACAGCAGTTCACAACTGACAAAATGGTGAATGATGTCACGAGTTGGCGAAGGACTTCACTCGGACAGCAGTAGGAAATAATGGTGAAACTTTATTTACACAAAATAAAGTGGTGAATGTGAAATGATGAGCCCAACCTTCACTTAAGGTTGGCAGTTGGTACAACAACAAATTCAATTCAATTATTTATACAAATGTCTTGCTCTCTCATTCACTCATGCTGCTTCTGTAGCTCTAGCTGTCTCTATTTTTGCTCTGGTGGTCACGACTTGAAAAACTACTGCTGTCAATATTTTTCTGCTCTCTAAAATTCTTCATATGGCAACATCGTCTTTACAAAATGTTCTGATATTTTTCCTGTTTAACTTGGCATATCTTAGATGATACTGGCCTGACCGCCAGGGATAAAAATTAACCAAGGTCTATTGTTTCCTACTTCTCAGGACTAGCTGCTGTCTATCGTCTTGTCATGTACTAAACAGTTTATCGTGTGTTGGTAAAACTCAACGTACCTGGTTGTCTTGAAAATGCGCATATTTATCGTTTCCTGGCGACACTGTCTCTTGTCCTCAGAATAACTCACAAAAATGTTAAATATAATAGTGACATATCGGCGATCGAGCGTCTGAGAGATAATTATAAACTTTTCTGTCACCACAGAAGCAACCCAAAATGGCTTGGGCTTATCCCTCGATAATAACTCTCGATTGCGCCAGCCACCTATAAAATACTTTCTTTTACACACACTTGGGAAAGAGCCCATTTCTGAACCTACGCTAAACGCGTTATCAAATTTGACTGACTATATTTTGTACCACGATTTACAAGGATAACTATTTCCCGAACATTCTAGATGAAGTTTGTCTCAAAATCGTTCACTCGATATATAAATTGCCCGTGCGTGCAATTTACTATTGCGTAGTTGAACTCCCTTTAAAAAAAAACAACTGAACTCCAAACTTTAGTCAGCACTTTGTCTCAAGGGGCGTAAAACACCGCTGTTGATCCTGTATTATGGATATCGCCCTTTTATTATAAATTTATAAGTCATGGATTTTTGCCCTTTGATTTAAATTTAAAAGTCCGTTAATTTCCCTCATGCAAATGTTTGAAACCTGATTTCTGCCACTCGAGCTCCCTGATACACAAGCATGGCGTAGAAGATAAACCAGGAGGGTTGGACATGGGAACTGGCTACCCCATCTTATAGAAACTTATAAGCCAAACACCTAAATCGTTGACAGCAAGTAGTTCAGTAGTTCAGCTCAACAATCTAAGATAGAAACTGTAAACTAGAACTCTTCAGCATACGAAACTGTCAGGCTCATGTTGATTTTCTATTCTATACAACTAATGGGATTTGTGTAACATTTTGTATTGGAGGACGAAAACACACTATAATTAGAATACGGTTATAAATAAACTAAGAGGTTCTACGAATGTCATGAATAAATGTAAAGGTAAAGAAGACGTAACAGATCCCGTTTACACGCCCATAAAGGCAGATTGGGAATATGCTGTTAGGCCCATATTTTATCGACCATTGGCACACAAGGGGTGAATAAATGTAACATTTTGTATATTCCTACTGTTGCTTCCGTCACCTAAAATGTGTTGGATCTATTTTCATTCAGCTGCTGATATAAACAAATACTGAAATTTTAGAGAAATAGTAAGAACTTGGATGAAGGTTAAGAAGAAAGTAAAGAAGTGTTGAGGAAATCGACAAGCTTTGCAGGAAGATTCCCTTGCTATGTCAGTTATTTGTGGCGAAATGACGGTGTCATCTTGATGAACCTCGTTTCTTACTTTGTTTGTTTCTTTAATTTTTTGTTTTTGTTTTGCTATCTTTCACTTTGCTTGCCTACAATTTTAAAACGTGTATTTACATTTTGTAACCCTTCGGTTTCAAGTCTTCACTTCCACATTCGTCAACGCAATCATCTGTTGGAACTCACGATGAGTCGAAAGAAATAGAAGTGGGGGGGGGGGGGGTGGGGGGGGGGGGGGGGGGGGGGGGGGGGGGGGGGGTGGGGGGGGGGGGCGCGGGGGCGGGGGGGGGCAGTGCCGACCCAACGGTGCCGTCTTTACGGAGCCGCCGAAATTGTAAAAAACTGCGGAAGGTATATTGCGATTCAACTTAATAGCATAGAATTGATGCTCATTGTAACCGCGGCTGGTCACGGTTGATGTCACTTATAACACTAGGTGGCAGATGGCAGGCCTAGTGACGTAATTTAAGTTTACAACTTCTCTTTTTATTTTCTTTCTTTTATCTTCCAAGTTATTTAGTTGATATCATTACTGGCCATCTCCGCCAGACTCTTATCCTTTTCTTGCATACTTCAGGTTTTTTCAGTTCCTTCTTTGATGTTAATAGTGACTTCGTATAGTGGTAGTTTAAATGTACGTACATGGCATACGATCAGCAACTCATAAAGATGGAATCAAAATCACTCCGATCCTTCAAAAACTTTTAATAACTTAATAAAACAACAAGTATAATGGTTCATTCCAATGATAGAGTTCTCATAGAAGCCTGTACTGGGTCTTTGGTACTTCAGGTTAACTCATACATGAATTCTATGTCTCGTAACTTCCATATTCCTCTTTAACTTATTCTTTTCTCCTGTAGACTTCCTTAGTCTTCCCAAAACCTGCTCCTATTTCCTCATATACCAATGCTCTTTATTAGCATTCCATACTTGATTTGTTACTTAAATATCTTCCTCGACGAACTGGTCAGACAGGTCTCTATAACTGCTCCTAGCAACAAAATTCATCTCATGCATAAATAATTGTATGTACACCATTCTGATACTTACAAATGAGAGAGCATATTTGAAGTTCTCCTATAAAAGTCTACACTCACTTTTTCTTGATAATCATATACGATTCTGGAAGGGTATAGCCCTTCAACAAACACATGCCAAGTCTTCCTGTCACGTGACAACATAACCCTTCAACAAACACATGCCAAGTCTTCCTGTCACGTGACAACATAACCCTTCAACAAACACATGCCAAGTCTTCCTGTCACGTGACAACATAGCCCTTCAACAAACACATGCCAAGTCTTCCTGTCACGCGACAACATATCCCTTCAACAAACACATGGCAAGTCTTCCTGTCACGCGACAACATAGCCCTTCAACAAACACATGCCAAGTCTTCCTGTCACGTAACAACATACCCCTTCACCAAACACATGACAAGTCTACCTGTCACGTGACAACAAAGCCCTTCAAGAAAGACATGTCAAATCTTCCTGTCACGTGACAACATACCCCTTCAACAAACACATGCCAAGTCGTCCTGTCACGTGACAACATAGCCCTTCAACAAACACATGCCAAGTCTTCCTGTCACGCGACAACATATCCCTTCAACAAACACATGGCAAGTCTTCCTGTCACGCGACAACATAGCCCTTCAACAAACACATGCCAAGTCTTCCTGTCACGTAACAACATAGCCCTTCAACAAACATATGCCAAGTCTTCCTTGTCACGTGACAACATACCCCTTCACCAAACACATGACAAGTCTACCTGTCACGTGACAACAAAGCCCTTCAACAAACACATGCCAAGTCTTCCTGTCACGTGACAACATAGCCCTTCAACAAACACATGCCAAGTCTTCCTGTCACGTGACAACATAGCCCTTCAACAAACATATGCCAAGTCTTCCTGTCACGTGACAACATAGCCCTTCAACAAACACATGCCAAGTCTTCCTGTCACGTGCCATCGGCTCAAGTTCTTCCATCGTCTTCATCATAATTTTCACTTCTGTCTCTAATTCTCTTCTTCATATTTTTTTTTTGGGTCGTCCTCTGCCTCTCTTTCCCTGGGGGTTCCAGAACATTGACTGCATTGTAATGCTATCAACAGTTTTCCTCAGTTGAAGATTTGCGACAGACAACGTGGTTCGTAATTCGGAGAAGTTGAAGCTTTGCGACAGACAACGTGGTTCGTAAATCGGAGAAGTTGAAGTTTTGCGACAGACAACATGGTTCGTAAATTGGAGAAGTTGAAGCTTTGCGACAGACAACGTTGTTCGTAAATCGGAGAAGTTGAAGCTTTGCGACAGACAACGTGGTTCGTAAATCGGAGAAGTTGAAGTTTTGCGACAGACAACGTGGTTCGTAAATCTGAGAAGTTGAAGCTTTGCGAGAGACAACGTGGTTCGTAAATCGGAGAAGTTGAAGCTTTGCGACAGACAACGTGGTTCGTAAATCGGAAAAGTTGAAGCTTTGCGACAGACGACGTGGTTCGTAGATCGGCGAAGTTGAAGTTTTGCGACAGACAACGTGGTTCGTAAATCGGAGAAGTTGAAGCTTTGCTACAGACAACGTGGTTCGTAAATCAGAGAAGTTGAAGCTTTGTGACAGACAACGTGGTTCGTAGATCGGAGAAATAGAAGCTTTGCGACAGACAACGTGGTTCGTAAATCGGAGAAGTTGAAGCTTTGCGACAGACAACGTGGTTCGTAAATCGGAGAAGTTGAAGCTTTGCGACAGACAACGTGGTTCGTAAATCGGAGAAGTTGAAGAAGTTGAAGCTTTTTTGCGACAGACAGACGGAGAAGTTGAAGCTTTGCGACAGACAACGTGGTTCGTAAATCGGAGAAGTTGAAGCTTTGCGACAGACAACGTGGTTCGTAAATCGGAGAAGTTGAAGCTTTGCGACAGACAACGTGGTTCGTAAATCGGAGAAGTTGAAGCTTTGCGACAGACAACGTGGTTCGTAGATCGGAGAAATGGAAACTTTGCGACAAACGTCTTGTCCCATTTCAGTTTGTAGATAGCAGAAACGGAAGTTTTGCGACAGACACCTTGCCCTCTCTCATTTTGTAGATAAGAGAAATCGAAGCTTCATTGCTATCATCGCTGGACACCTGTGTTTGGAACATTTGCAATAATTATTAGTTAACAGAATAGAGAGATTCTAACTCATAAAAGAGCTGAGGACAATATTGAGTAAATCATATCTAGATCTGTACATGGTTGGTTCCTGTACATGGTTGTTCTTGTACATGGTTGGTTCATGTACACATTTATTACTAATCTTTTTTTTCTCTGCACCCCCAGGGTACAGCAAGCATGTGTACAGAGAAGGGGATCAAGCGGTGCTGGTGTACGTGCCTGAAGGCCATGGCCTACTTCATGCGTCCAAGTGGGAAAATGGTAGGTTTGTGTGTGTGTGTCTTTGTGTTTGTGTGTGTGTCCTTGTGTTTGTGTGTTTGTCCTTGTGTTTGTTTGTGTACTCGTGTTTGTGTGTGTACGTTATTTATTTTAATTTCCTACATGTCATCTTTATTTCGTGTTTGTAATTGTGACGAAGAGTGATCCCCAAACGTCCTGTGATTCTAATGCAAGTTTCCTAACCTGTGGTACACGGATCCCATGGAGGTTCCTGAATGGATTCTCTGGGGTCCGTGTACATAACCTGAAATTTTAATTGTAAAGTTTTTAATTATGCTTTAATGTACTTTTTTTTCCAAAGAAGGAGTCCATCGCTTTCATTCGACAACCAAAGGGGCCCATAGCCTTCATGGGGCCCATAGCCTTCATGAGGCAATCATACAGGTCCCGGGAAAAGAAATGTTAAGATACCCTGCTCTAGGGCATAATTCATTTGTAAACTGACCCTAATACCTTTTTTCATTTTTGTACTTTCTATTATCAGTTTTCCAGCAGGCTGCATCGATGTTTAAACCTTCTGTGTTACGCCCATTGCTGTTAGGATGTCTTCGTTGCGCTGTGTTGGTTACAATGTGCTGGTCATTTATTCTTCATTTCTCATATTTCATCTTTGTTACGTTTCTATGGACTGGCTAACGAAGGCTGACCCCGAAACGTCGCGTGTTTTAGTGTACTGCTCTTTGTAGAAATGATTCCAATACAAACTATTATTTGTTTTAATTTACATGGATAGTGTGTGATGAATGCGTGAAGGTGGAGCTACAGTACTGAATTAACATCTGTACAAGAAATATGTTCAACACGTGCTAAAAATATATTTAAATTTAAAGCTTGCTCAGAATTAGGTTATAAATTTAGCTACGGAAATGTCAAAAATAGACAAATTGTAAGCAATGTTTGCTATTTAATCTCTTAGATACATTTAACCAAAAAAAAAAAAAAAAAAAATTATTGGGTTATTTCAATAGGACAGACGAGTCTGTAAAGGACAGACCAGTTGTCGCATAGAATTAATAACACACTGCAGAGATTTCCCAACCGGTGCTCAGTTATTCGAGTTTACCAGACCGTTCGTATAATATCACCAATACGGAACTTTGGACAGGAGCAGACAAGCATCAGTGGACAAAGCGGCCAAGAAAACACATTGAGGAAATCTGCTAATACCATTACAAGGCCGACTGTTATAGAATCTCTAAGATTAATAAATGGAAAGAGACCCTAAAAGCACTTAGAGAAGGGAAGTGGAGGCATACTTTTTTTAAAAAGTGTAAAAAGACATGAAAATTACTTTAAACTGATTGGGGAGTGGAGTGGAGGTCTTGATGGCACTTGACTGACAGCCTTTGTTTCACAGGGAGCTAAACTGCTTTGAATACCCCCCTCAACCAGAGATGGGTTATATTTTGGATATGTTATCCTCTTATTCTTTGTCTGGCTAAATTTAGTTTTCAATAGCAGTCGTCTTGTATGACATCTAATTAAACATAAGTATATAGTCTAATTCAAAACAAGCATGTTATCTAATTCAAAACAAGCATGCAATCTTATTCAAAACAAATATGTGATCTAATTCAAAATAGGTTTGTTATCTAACTCAAAACAGTTATGTCATCTACTCGTAATTCAAAACACGAATGTAATTAATTTAAAACAAGTACGTCATCTAATTCAAAACTAGGATATCATCTAATTTAAAACAAGTATGTCATCTAACGTTTATAAACGCAACACACACACAAAACTTCCGAGATGCCCAGATGCACACACCCCCATGTACGCCATGTCTAGATAATTATGTAACAAAGTTCTGTTAACTCTCTCAGCCGTGTACTCACTGAATCGAGATGTCATGATGGAAGTCTCAGTAGATGAGCAAAAAAAAATCAAAGCTGACCTGGAAAAGTTTGCTAACAGGCTCCAGAAACTTGGGGTGAGTAAGTACATTTTGATAACAGACACCACTTCTTTTTTTTTTGTTTCCTTGGCAACACAGTAATAAGGAACAATAAAAACAGTGAATTAGCCTGGCAGAACCACTAATGGAAACCAGGTATAAATTTGGAACAGTAAAAGTATAGTGGATTTCTGTCCACTGAAAGATATACAAGTATGGTAATGAGAAGACAAGTCACGAAATACGTTCGTTCTCTTTTTTCAGGTCTTCACTCCTCTCCAGCATTATTACTCTGCTTCTACTTTTACATGCTAATTCTTCTAGTATTTGTTGTTTTCGCTTTCATCGTTCAATATTTTCTTATCCCATTTTTTCACACCTCTCATCCACTCCTCTCTCCTGGTTATTTTCTCCTTTCTTATCGACAACGCTTAGAGAAGGAGCGAACTTGCCACATTGAGTTTTCGTTTATCCCCAGCTCCAGACGGAGTAAGAGTCTACACTGAGCGACATTTCATTTGTTAACCCATATTTTTTTGCTTGAGAAGATGCACGAAACCATGTTGTCACATGATAAAGTGCTAGTTTGCAAACATGACATGCCCAAATGCATGGTCGATCTCACTGGGATCTGGGAATATTTAAAAAATCTGCCCCACTGACATATTTCATTGTCTAGAATAGAAATTTGCGCCACTGACATATTTTATTGTCTAGAATAAAAAAAATTGCCCCACTGACATATTTTATTGTCTAGGATAAAAAAAATCTGCCACACTGACATATTTCATTGTCTAGAATAAAAAATCTGCCCCTCTGAAATATTTCATTGTCTAGAATAAAGAAAAACCTGCTCTACTGACATATTTCATTGTCAAGAATAAAAAATCTGCCCCACTGACATATTGTGTAGAATAAAAAATCTGCCCCACTGACATATTGTGTAGAATAAAAAATCTGCCCCACTGACATATTTCATTGTCAAGAATAAAAAAATATGCCCCACTGACATATTTTTTGTCTAGAATAAAAAATTTTCCCTACTGACATATTTCATTGTCTCCATGTATGGGATTGTCTGTGACTAGAAGTCTATTGTCTCCATGTGCGAGATTGTCTTTTCTTAGAAGTCCATTCTCTCCATGTATGGGGTTGTCTGTGGCTAGAAGTCTATTCTCTCTATGTGCGGGATTGTCTGTGAATAGAAGTCCATTTTCCCCAGTTACGGGATTGTCTGTGACCAGAAATCCATTCTCTCCATGTACGTGAGTGTCTGTGGCTAATAGTCCATTCTCTCCATGTACGTGATTGTCTGTGACTAGAAGTTCATTCTCTCCATTTGTGGGATTGTCTGTGACTAGAAGTCCATTCTCTTCATGTATGAGATTGTCTGTGACTAGAAGTCCATTTTCATCATGTATGCGATTGTCTGTGACTAGAAGTCTATTCTCATCATGTACTTGATAGTCAGTGACTAAAATCCATTCTCATCATGTACATGATTGTCTGTGACTAGAAGTCCATTCTCATCATGTACATTATTGTCTGTGACTAGAAGTCTATTCTCATCATGTACACGATTGTCTATGACTAGAAGTCCATTCATATCATGTACATGATTATCTGTGACAAGAAGTCCATTCCCATCATGTACTTGATAGGCAGTGACTAGAAGTCCATTGTTATCATGTACGTGATTATCTGTGACTAGAAGTCCATTCTCCATGTACTTGATGTTCTGTGGCTAGAAGTCCATTCTTTCCATTTACGTGATTGTCTGTGACTAGAATAGGGTGACCATATTATTTTTTTTTAAAAGGAGGACATTTTCTGATTTTTCGACTAAAAAGGATGACAAAAGGATGACATTTTCTAATTTTTCGACTTAAAAAGATGACAAAAGAGGGACATTTTTTAAGAAAAGGAGGGCACAAAGGAGGATATATTAACTTCACTAATGTAATACTTTTATGTCAGGGAATCATGATCAAATATATAGAGATGATAGGAAACTCTTTACAGAGCGATACAACAGGAGGCAATCTGATCATCAGAAGAGGTTCCCCCCATCGGACAAGTGTTTCGGCCCAGTATACTCCTTTACACTCTAAGGGGGGCGGGCCCACTTGGGTCATGACTCCCAAGCGTCTCAGCCTCCTGTTGTCTTGTATCGAAAATGAACCCATTTCACTTATGGTAGCAACTTTAATCCACAACTCCGCCAGCCGTGGAGGCAATTGTGAAAGTAACAAAGAGAAGACACATTATTCCGTTCGTTCCGTCGCACACACTGAGACACCATCGCGAAGCCGCCGAGCCTAGCCACTGAAATTCTGACACTGACACCTCCTATAATATACATCGCCTGTTGCCCCTCAGTCACAGCCTTCTCACTAGTACACCACAAAACTCAGCGTTTTGTGGACTTAGAAAAATTCCTGGTGTTTTCTGTACCGCAGCGTTTATTGTCACGATTTCCATTGCCCATTGCGGTTGTTCCACAGCCAGCCTGATGCCTTTTCGGCAGTTTCACTAAGCCTCTTCAGTGCCCTTGTTCTCGCCTGTCCCTTCAGCCCCAACAGTTTCAATAGTACTCGGCCTGGGTTTGCTGTTCGCCTTCATCCTTGCTAGATCTATTGTCGCAGCAAGCTCATTTAGCACTTTGTTATGGCGCCAGGTGTATCGCCCTTGCCCTAATGACACCTTACACGCTGAGAGCACGTGTTCGAGTGTCTGCCTCCCCTGGCACAGGGGGCACTGCTCATCATCCGACTTTCCCCATTTCACAAGGTTGGTGGCCGACGGCAGCAGGTCATACATTGATCTAACAACGAAGCTGAGCCTAAGAGGTGCCATATGCCATATATCATTCCATGTCAAGGACCTCTGCAGGGCTCCTTCCCATGTAGTCCATTGGCCTTGTTGGACCTGCTGCACTGCTTTTTGCAACCTCTTATCATTCTCAGCCTCTCGTATCTCATGAACAACCATGTCTCTGCGCTCCCTGCTTGATGCCTTGGACCACCAGCGGATGTCTCCATGCCCAAATCCCCGTCTATTCGTCTGTGTGTATCCGATTACCTCCCTCAGTTTGAGTGACTCTTGGGCAGCATCAACAGCTTCTTCCACTCTCCACTTCCTTCCCGTTTTCAGTGTGGGCTGAATGGACTTAACCACGTCATCAGCTGACTCGCGTAGCATCATTGCAAGCCTTGCCTTTCCAACTTTGTACTCTTCAACAACTGACTTGAAAGGAAGCAGAAGTTTTGACTTTTTGCAGTACAGTGCTACATCTGACAGACCTGGTGGTACCCCTAGCCACTTTCTCATGAACTTGTTGACCTTTTGCTCTATAGCTTCGACTGTACTTGTGCTTATTTCATATATAAGCAGTGGCCACAGCAACTTCGGTATCAACATGAATAATAATAACAAAATACAAATAATTTTAAAATTTTCATAAAATGCGTGTTTTAATAATTTTTTCCATCAAGCGTTATTTGTTCAACATCACTAAATATTCAGTCTTTAATACTGTACTTTTCAATTGACATTGTTTTTCTCGGTAAGTCTGAATTTCCAACTAAATACTCATGTGACTCTGTACATAAAACATTCTTATAATTGTATTGAACTTGTAATATTCCTTTAATACATGCAACAGTGAATCGGTTTCTGTCCACTGACTTTCCATTAATGAAAAAAGTCTCTCATTATTATCAGTGTCCTGGAACAGCAAAAAAAAAAAAAAAATATATATATATATATATATATATATATATATATATATATATATATATATATATATATATATATATATATATATATATATATATATATATATATATATATATATATATATATATATATATATATATATATATATATATATATATATATATATATATATATATATATATATATATATATATATATATATATATATATATATATATATATATATATATATATATATATATATATATATATATATATATATATATATATATATATATATATATATATATATATATATATATATATATATATATATATATATATATATATATATACACACGCTGCGGTACAGAAAACACCAGGAATTTTTCGAAGTCCACAATACGCCGAGGTTTGTGGTGGACTAGTGAACGGGCTGCGACTCAGGGGCGACAAGCGGTGTATACTATAAGGGGTGTCAGTATCAAAAGTCCAGTGGGGAACGCGCAGTGGCGACTCGTTGACTTCGCGCTGGTGTCTCAGTGTGTGCGACGGAACGAACGGAATAATTTGTCTTCTCTTTGTTACTTTCACAAGTGCCTCCACGGCTGGCGGAGTTGTGGAATTTAAAGTTGCTACCTAAGTGAAATGGGTTCATTTTCGATGCAAGACAACAGGAAGCTGAGACGCTTGCGAGTCATGACCCAAGTGGGCCCGCCCCCCTTAGAGTGTAAAGGAGTATATAGGGCGGAAACACTTGTCGGACGGGGGGACTACTTCTGATGATCAGATTGCTTCCTGTTGTATCGCTCTGTAAAGAGTTTCCTATCATATATATATATATATATATATATATATATATATATATATATATATATATATATATATATATATAATAGTTGCCCATCGCAAGCGAAGATGGCGACAGCTTCAGACTTGAGTTGTGACACATCTGTGCCGTGATCTCATGTGACTAATTAATCCTATTTTGGCCCTACAGGTCCTGCCACATACGGGGCACACATGGTTAGAGTCGATAGTAGTGTTGCTGTGCATTCTGGCCTTTCTTGCAGCACGCTTGCCTTCTGCCTTATCAGCTAAATTCTGTTCTGCAATGCGAGCACCTTGAGTAATGTTTGTCCGCCAGGCACAGCGATCCTGTGCGATAGTCTCCCAGGAGGAGACATCAATTTTGAAGCTGCTCAACAATGCTTTCAGTGTGTCTTTGAAGCGTTTCTTTTGTCCCCCTGCTGTTCGCTTACCCGTGGAGAGTTCGCTGTACATCAACTGCTTTGGGATGCGTTTTTCGGGCATGCGAACAACATGTCCGGCCCATCTAGTTTGGGCCCTCTGCAGCAATGTGTAGATGCTTGAGATATGTACTCTGTTGAGGACCTCAGAATTAGATACTCTATCATGCCACTTGATCCTGAGGATCCTGCGAAGACAGCTCACGTGGAAATGATTAAGCTTCTTGGCATGTCTGCTATACACTGTCCATGTTTCACAGGCATACAGGAGGGTAGTGAGTACTATTGCATGATATACTTTTATCTTGGTGGCTGCACTAATTCCTTGTCGATCCCAGACATTTACTCTTAGTATATATATATATATATATATATATATATATATAGCAGTTAGCAGTAGTTCAGTAACTTTGCATTTCTCGGTTGTTCAAAGAATTTGGTCCAGTTTTCATGTGCCGGTAATTCAATAAAAGTATTATCATTCAAATTAAAGTATTACTTAGTCAATGAACAACAGGAATAAAACTAAAATTTCAGTCGATTAATGTAGATTGAGGTTAGTTGTAGCTTAGTTCAAAGTAGAATAAATGATGATGGCTCCTTCTATCAAATCTGAACGGATGTCAACATGGTCAGATTTGACCAAAGTTCGTAATTTTTTTTTTTTTTCGCATTTAAAAAAAATCGATTTATTTCTTCTATTTATAATTTGGTTTAAAAGCCGGACAAATCGCAATTTTAAAAATAGTCGACCGGACGCCGAACAAATCCGGACGTATGGTCACTCTAGACTAGATGTCCATTCTCTCCATATACTTGATATTCTGTGACTAGAACTCCATTCTCTCCATGTACGTGATTGTCTGTGACTAGAAGTCTATTCCGTTCATGTACTTGATCGTCCGTGACAAGTCTATTCCGATCATTATTTTGAATGGTTGTACTTGTGATTAATTTGTCTTGTTTGTATTTTGTTCTCTAGCTTGAAGGAAAAGTCAGGAATGTCATGGCTCTGAAGCCTGCGGAAGGAATTATGAGAGCAGCTGACCAGGAGAACGCCGTGATGATTGTGGTGGGCAGCCGTGGAAGAAGTACGCTTCGTCGCACATTTATAGGCTCCGTCAGCGACTACCTTATCCACCATGCGACTTGTCCAGTGCTTGTGTGTAAGCGTCCACACAAACGACGGAAAAGTTCTTCTCTCTTCTGCTCGTGCGCATCTGCAGTGAAATAGGGCAGTAGGTCAACGTGGCATTGATTCAGTCACGTGACCATTTACCATCAGAATTAAGAGTTCCTATTTGGATATTTACTGCAACTAAAAGATTCAAAACTCGCTACAGTATAGTGAATATGCACTAAACAGTTTACAGATCACGTTTCTGTGGTATAATCAATCGCATTTTGTAAATTCCCTTTGTTATTGAATGTTTATTATTACGCTGTATTATCTTATTTTGAAACTGTTTGCGTTTATTTTGATTATATCTATCATATTGTTTTGCGAATAGTTTCCAAATATGTGGTATATAATGTTTTATTATTATGTCGCCATATGATATGGAATTATACTTACGGTACCAGCTCCACATCTTATTTTATTGAATTATGGGAAATCTATAAAGCTATAGCAGTAAAAACTGCTCAAAAATCTGAAAATTTTAACTTACTTAGTCGTTCCTCTTCTACTCTGGGGTGTAGAGGTTTGCCAGAGAGAACGCCATACTATCCTATCGGCTGTCTTCCTCCTGGCATGGTTTCAATATAGTCCTTCAGGGATCGTCTAATGTTGTCCTCCCAGCGGACTCTGGGTCATCTTGGAGGTCTGGATCCCTGGCTCTTCGTTTCCCATATTTGTTATGGTAGCCGATCTTCTTCCATTGTGCATACATGGCAAAACCATCGTAACTGGGACTGTTCCACTTGGGTCTGCAGGGGCTAGGTTTTGAGACGCTGGCGTATTGTCTGGCCGCAGACCATATTCTTGTTACTTCAACCACATTCCTCAGATACTTCATTTCTGATGTTTGGGGCTGGCTTTTGTGGGTTGCAGTCATTGCCCATGACTCGCATCCATATGACAAGACTGGAACGTAGGTGAATCGGTATACAGCGTGTTGCCATTGAGATCCATAACTCATTGCCCTTTTTTCTTAGTTTCCGTCAGAGCCAGTATTTTTAATTTTGCTTTCCTTATCTCCTCAGCCAGCATTTTTTATTTCCCGTTAATACTCCTAATGGGGAGCCGCGGTAGCATAGTGGTTAGTGCACTGGCTTCCTAGCTCAGTGGTCTATGGTTCGATCCACAGATGAGGTACCAGAGCAACTCTGGGAAGGTTAAGGCGGCCAGCGTGATGTTGACCACGTCACCCCTAGTGTGCCGATGGTCAAGAAAATATGGGCCTAACACCATATTCCCAATATGCCTCAATGGGCGTGTAACGGGATCCTTTTTTTTAATACTCCTAATGTCCCATGATCTATAAGACGTTGTCCGTAATCAGTGCCAGCTCATCGCCTTGTTATCTCTCTGTCGTTTCATGTAATCAGGTTTTAAGGTAAACAGATGATTGGCCTGTTGTGACTTTGCAAATGTGGAGGAGCTACTTCCTTCCTATATATATATATATATATATATATATATATATATATATATATATATATATATATATATATATATATATATATATATATATATATATATATATATATATATATATATGGATCTGACATTGACACACATGTGAGTTGGCCAGTATTTCAAATGAACAGCGTTCTGGACTCATTGATGTATACCTCTCTGGCAGGGTGTAAGTATTTGGCACAACCTTTGACCTCTCCCATCAAACACACATTAGATTTTTAAACTACATTATTATCATAATAGTATCCACGCTGGACATAGTATAGTGAAGTCTCTAACACTTCATTCCCCTACTGCAGTATCAGCCATGGTACTACCTTTACCTAAGAAATCCCCACATTACTAATTTCATTAAAGAAAGCTTTATGAAACCCTTCCATCACCTTTTCGGAAAAATACAGAAACACCACGCATTGCATTGTGAAATCTAAATTGAACACTCATTACAATAAGACGCAAGCGATTCCGTCTTTTTATGGTTCATTGTTCAGTGTGCTAGAATTATTCACATCAGCTTTTCGGAAAAGTACAGAAAATGCTTGCATTATATACTGCTTTGAGTAAACGCTATCTTTAGTACCCATTATGATCATCCTATATCAGGGATCACCTATACAAAGGACAATAAACTACTCTATTCGGATTTCACAGATCTCTTCGCAAAAAGCCCATCAAGAAGTGACGTAGAAGCTTGATAATTTAGTTATCGTAATAAAAGAGCCACCCAATATCTTTTCATGTTTTTGTTTTTAATGTTAACATTCTGTTAAATCTAAAAACAGAGGACCAATTTAAAAAAAAACAACTAAAAAGTCATCACAGGCAGTTGAAATTAAAGTGGACGAGTTTTCATTCACGTATAAGTTTATAGCCAACCGATACTATCCTTGCTGTCATCTTAAGACTTCGCGAATTTTCTTTTATTTAAGTTTCTGCCATGGCAGTGAATAAAGTACAGGGACAATTGTTTGACTGCCTAGGTTTATACCTACCGGTAAGCAAACTTTGCTCAAGGTCAACGTTATCTAGCTCTCACGCAAGGATGGAACCCAGACGATCTTCAAGTATTTATTCACGACACATGCTATCAAAGCAAACATTTTTTAAATGAGGGTATATTTTAAAAAGTTCGTGATCAAAGAGCTTTTAAGTAATTAGTCAGACTACTCTCTGTTTACCATTCCAGTTTCTCAGTCTTCTAATTGTGCGGCAGATGCTGAAAGTTAAACATTTCGAAGGATATCTGTGTTTGTATTATTATAACTTCGTTCGTATAGTTTTGCTTCTTATGTCGTCTGATGGGCTAAGCGGTTAGAGCGCTTGGTTGTGGGTGGCAAAGTAACCGGGTTCTTGTCATCAGTTCAACATTAGTGATCTTGTCATGCCGTTTCAATCTTCTATTCCAGGCCAGCATGCATTACCGGGTACTTGACATCAGTTCAACATTAGTGATCTTGTCATGCCGCGTCAATCCTCTATTCTAGGCCAGCATGCATTACCGGGTACTTGACATCAGTTCAACATTAGTGATCTTGTCATGCCGCGTCAATCCTCTATTCTAGGCCAGCATGCATTACCGGGTACTTGACATCAGTTCAACATAGTGACCTTGTCATGCCGCGTCAATCCTCTATTCTAGGCCAGCATGCATTACCGGGTACTTGTCATCAGTTCAACATTAGTGATCTTGTCATGCCGTTTCAATCTTCTATTCTAGGCCAGCATGCATTACCGGGTACTTGACATCAGTTCAACATTAGTGATCTTGTCATGCCGTTTCAATCTTCTATTCTAGGCCAGCATGCATTACCGGGTACTTGACATCAGTTCAACATTAGTGATCTTGTCATGCCGCGTCAATCCTCTATTCTAGGCCAGCATGCATTACCGGGTACTTGTCATCAGTTCAACATTAGTGATCTTGTCATGCCGTTTCAATCTTCTATTCTAGGCCAGCATGCATTACCGGGTACTTGACATCAGTTCAGCATTAGTGATCTTGTCATGCCGCGTCAATCCTCTATTCTAGGCCAGCATGCATTACCGGGTACTTGACATCAGTTCAACATTAGTGATCTTGTCATGCCGCGTCAATCCTCTATTCTAGGCCAGCATGCATTACCGGGTACTTGACATCAGTTCAACATTAGTGACCTTGTCATGCCGCGTCAATCCTCTATTCTAGGCCAGCATGCATTACCGGGTACTTGACATCAGTTCAACATTAGTGATCTTGTCATGCCGCGTCAATCCTCTATTCTAGGCCAGCATGCATTACCGGGTACTTGACATCAGTTCAACATTAGTGACCTTGTCATGCCGCGTCAATCCTCTATTCTAGGCCAGCATGCATTACCGGGACTTTGACATCAGTTCAACATTAGTGATCTTGTCATGCCGCGTCAATCCTCTATTCTAGGCCAGCATGCATTACCGGGTACTTGACATCAGTTCAACATTAGTGATCTTGTCATGCCGCGTCAATCCTCTATTCTAGGCCAGCATGCATTACCGGGTACTTGACATCAGTTCAACATTAGTGATCTTGTCATGCCGCGTCAATCCTCTATTCTAGGCCAGCATGCATTACCGGGTACTTGACATCAGTTCAACATTAGTGATCTTGTCATGCCGCGTCAATCCTCTATTCTAGGCCAGCATGCATTACCGGGTACTTGACATCAGTTCAACATTAGTGACCTTGTCATGCCACGTCAATCCTCTATTCTAGGCCAGCATGCATTACCGGGTACTTGACATCAGTTCAACATAGTGACCTTGTCATGCCGCGTCAATCCTCTATTCTAGGCCAGCATGCATTACCGGGTACTTGACATCAGTTCAACATAGTGACCTTGTCATGCCGCGTCAATCGTCTATTCTAGGCCAGCATGCATTACCGGGTACTTGACATCAGTTCAACATAGTGACCTTGTCATGCCGCGTCAATCCTCTATTCTAGGCCAGCATGCATTACCGGGTACTTGACATCAGTTCAACATAGTGACCTTGTCATGCCGCGTCAATCCTCTATTCTAGGCCAGCATGCATTACCGGGTACTTGACATCAGTTCAACATAGTGACCTTGTCATGCCGCGTCAATCCTCTATTCTAGGCCAGCATGCATTACCGGGTACTTGACATCAGTTCAACATAGTGACCTTGTCATGCCGCGTCAATCCTCTATTCTAGGCCAGCATGCATTACCGGGTACTTGACATCAGTTCAACATAGTGACCTTGTCATGCCGCGTCAATCCTCTATTCTAGGCCAGCATGCATTTATGAAAGTCTGTAGCTTTTTGTTGTTGTTGTCGTTGTTTTAGTTGTTCTCCATGTTTCAGAGCCACACAATATGACTGACTTGACATTTGACATATTCTCCATGTTTCAGAGCCATACATTAGGACTGACTTGACATTTGAGATGTTGTCACGGTTTGCCTCTCCTTAGCTCTGCAGTAGTGGTCCAACAGTGGATAAAACTCAAGAGTAAATAATGTGGGTCTTCAAAGATGTATACCTTCGAACAATATTACTCTTAGCAGCGTTGTAGATAGAAGGATAATAATGCTTCTACCTCAAGGTAGTATACACGCGATATTCAGAAAAGCGAGAACAGTGCTGCATGAGGCTGAGCAAATGTTAACTCTAGTATCTGATTTCAACTTTTGTGAAGGATTGTCTTATAATTAGCTCGTTCAAGCCACCATCTGATTTAATTCAGCGAAATCTTAACTATTATTATATAGCTCTGTTTAAGTGTATTTAAGAAATTGTCTGAGACATACGGATGTAGTACATTCAAAATGATTAAATCAACTTTAGATTTGTCTTTATACAAGTAACACATTTAATAATCAATTTTATTTTAACAGTTATAAAAAGGAATAATTCCTTACAGAAAAAGTTATCATCATAGGTCGATGTTATGGCTTTAAAAATTGGATAGAACGCGTGGCAGCTATTATGTTTCTACTTAGCTGCCAATGAGTTTATCTGTTCTGCTCCAGCTGATGTTTGGTTCTTTGTAGATAGATGACTGGATCACACTCGTCACTGGTCAAGTTTGAAAGTTGTAGCACGTTCCAAGAAGTGTCATGGAGTAGCTACCAAGCTGGTCCCGCATCTCTAAGACCCGTCTGATAATAGTGTCTAACGTCCACTTCAGGCCACTTATACCCTCACTTGTTCCAGAAATAGTACCCTCAGTTGGTACCACCACCTAGTGTCACAAAAGAAGAGAACAAATACCTTCTTGAGTCTTGTGTTTTCCGAAACATAATTATGTGTCCCCCTCTTCCTATTCCACCATCTCTTCTATCTCAGAACTTTACCCTTGATGAGAATTAATCTTAATCCCATTGAGCGAAAACATTCTTTTATTTAAATTGAATAGATTTATGTTTAACTTTAGATTGGTTGAACAGGTTAATAATACAAATTGAATATGTTTCCCTTTACATCTACCATGTTTGAAAATGTTAACAACATAGATTGAATATGTTTACATTTACATCTAAACTGGTTGAAAATGTTAATAATATCGATTATGTACATCGTTTCTTTCATCATTCACTCCCTGCTCTATATTTAACTTGGGACTACCTCTGCTTTTGGTTATCTGTAAAAAAAAACTCGCAATAAAGCGGTCACCAGCACTGGCAGTGGTGGTTCATGAAATCATCATTCTATATGCTGAGGTTGCCAGCCTCAAATGACTTGGACATCCACTAGCAATTTTCACATATTAATATTCACATGTCAATCTATACATCTTAGTTCACATGTTAATAATGCAAAATAAAGAATTTAAAATGTACAACTTACGCCAATCTTTAGGCTCACAGACTGCTGGCTCAGAGAAATAGTTTAAGGCATCTTGACGATGCCTCTTACACGTGGTCTCGAGTGTTGTTATTTTAGCAATAAGTTCTCACTTTGACTTTTTGCTACAGTTTCCTCAGATCCAGGTTTTCCCTGTTAAAATGTTAGAGTTTTCCTGGGCTCTGTAGCAAATGTAATTTTTGCTGGGGAGGTTAAGATGTTATACCTAACAAGAAAGATAGTTGTGTCTGTGTTAACTGTGTGAGGTCAAGCACATGTAGGTCCCTGACTATAAAAGGAATGATGATGATGATGATATATTGATCAGGGAACCTACCGCTACCTCCCTAGATCTCACACAGTCCGTATTTTGATTCTAGTGGCTGGTGTATGATGTATCTAGTTTCTAGGGGTGAAATGAAGATGATGGTACATCAACACAATACACTTTAACTCACTATAATAAAATGAATAAGATAGTGGTTAAAGTTTTCTTTTAAAATTTGAATGTTTTTCTTTTTACAATTTAATCTGCCTGTCCCGCCAACTTCTTTTGGACAGGTCTTTGAAAATGAGGAAATATATTTACATATAATGTGGTAACTAAAATATGGACTCTTTGTCCTATGAATATATGTTAATATAGAGTTCCTATAGGTGTATTCACAGAATCAAACTTTACTAGTTGTTAGTGATTGTCATTTGTTATGAGGAGCTGTTGTTTACATCAAGCCCCATATAATTCAATGTTATTTTGATAGGAACTATTTTCTTAGGATGAAATGTCAGAGGTCCCAGCTGATAACATGTCACCTGGGATTCTTCGTAGGTCGAATATAAGTCAGTATCTCAATGTAGAGACAATGTCGATCAGCACCCACACGTAAGCTCCTTCAGGCTATCAGCTGACAGCTTAAACTTGTTAATGGAGACTTTACACCCACTCATCAGGTTTCCTGTCACCGGATGGTAACAGGAAATAAAAACTCTGCAATAAAAAGACACCCTGGCCTTTTCAACCGGATCACAACTTCTTATCGCTATCTATACATGACAGTATGGGGTCAGCCTCTTGTGCATTCATGTACATCAGCCCCTAATTTATTACTCACACTCTTCTGTGACCACACCACAGGTCCCTATGGCAGATACGCCACTGTACTTTTACATAGTTTGCTTCAATGCAATAATGTGGAGTCACCACATCTCCTTTTATATGATTTTTTTCTTTTCTTTTCTAACTTATAAACGCTCTAGGCATGTTGAAAAGTGTTCATAGAACACAGAGGCTCCCTAACATTTCCAATACAAATATTAATACAAAATCATAATAATATACAACAGTCAAATACAGTTCAAGGTGAGGACTCAATAATGTTTGCTTCCGGCATGTCTTTCACTTTTCCACAGCAGTATCTGACTTTTTCAGTTTTAATCAAGCATGTAAATACATAAAGCATTCTTACCACTAGTTCAAAGAAATATGTCACAAATAACGTTGACTGGCAAAGAATATCGCCTCAGTTTTGCTCTGCCCCGTCCAGATAGTGAATTAGTATTTAATTTTACAAGGTATCACATCTGATCTCAACGTAAGTGTTTGAATAAAGTTTTCTAGTCAAATGGCCAAGAGACCACTATGCCTTTTGCCAATATCTATTAGAGCCGACCAATGAAAGAAGGCACTACTACAACTTTTTAAAATTTAGTTTGAAAAAAAAAAAAATTCCAAACAAACTATGTGCCTCTTAGTCCATTGGTCAGTCTGCGTTAATTATGCCCAATAGAAAAAGATGTTTCGTTTTAGTTACATTTTTCCTATCTCTCCCCTTTTACTACTATACTCTTATACCAACTAATAGAATTTGAATTACTACAATGCCTCTTTTTTTTTAAAGTAGCGTCCCCACTAACGTATAACGAGCTAGAACAACAGTCTGTCCGGTCAAGCGTCCATAGACATTTAGTATTTTCTCAATAACTTGGCTAATACTTGGACTACCATATTTTTTAAAACACATTTTTGCTCAGGGGACTCTAAGCTATACTACCATATGATTTTTATGGTCAGTTTCAGTATGGTTTAGATTTTCAATTTTGTCACTGTCAATCGTCAAATATAAATTTTACACAAGTCGGCCATCTTCCCTCCCTGTCTCTAACATTTTCCTCACTATTCAAATGAACCAACTAGTTTGAGTGACGTCAGAATACTACCGCTAGGAGCAACTGGAAAATTTGTCTGTGTGTTTGCCTCTGCTGGCTTTGCCCACAGCGTGTATATATTAAAGAGACCGCGTGCAGAACGAAGAGGGGTTTTTCAAAACTTTGGTAGTGTTTTGCGTTAATATTTACAATCGCCTCGTTCTTACTACTGTGAAATGTCCGAATTATTACAAATTTTAGTGTTAAAGTTAACATATTACGTTAATTCAAACGATGGCACGTCGTTAATTACAAGCTTCCCACCCGCCCCCCCCCCCCCCCCCCCCCCCCCCCCCCCCCCCCCCCCGCCCCCCCCCCCTCCCCCCCCCCCGTTTCGTGCAGCAGATCGGCGAGATGTTTAACAGGTTTTTTGAACGTTTTCGAAACCGAAACTAAAGCGTGTTTGATTTTTACGGCGGGTCATTTTCTTAGCATTCCCACTGCACAAAAGGCATCGCCCTACTGGCGATGAAGATGAAACCAGTCAGACACCTGAGGGCTGGTGTATTTATTCATCATATGACTAAAATCTAACTGAAATAAGCGATTATCTCACAGATTTTACTACAGGCTCAAAATCCTCAAGATGCTCAAACAAGGTCCGGTCTGGTAAATTAAATCTGCTGCTATTCTTAACTCTGGCAAGGTCTGGTTGTCTTTTTGGCCCGAAGCGAATTTTCACAGTGTTCTAAACTAACTAAAGTGTCAGGTTATATTATACGTCGCTCCCCCCACAGTACTTCGTTCTTCCTATGTTTCGAATGCCCTCCAATCTTTTCAAACCCTGTGTGTTTTGGTGGGGTAATTCAAAATATTTCCACTAGAAAATTTCTGAGTGTAATGCAAAGGTCATGTCTTCCAAATATGGAAGTGAGATTTCCGTACTATTTACAAATACAACTCCTTTGTTTTAACTAAAGTAAAATGTTCATAATGAGTTGTACAGGAAACGATTATGTCATGTCGAGTCTGCCGAATGCTTGCCAGCAGGTCGATAATTTATCACCTGGCACTCCCAGGTAAATACAATTGGTCGTATTACCATCTGGACGACAAAAATGCCACACTCGCCTTATCAGCGACTAAACAAATTCGCTGGGCGATTTTTCGTGTGAAACAGGCGTTCTGGTATACAAGAATATTTAGCACAGGATTGGGATTATGATGATAATAGTAATGATATGATGATGCTGATGATCATGCTGAAGAGATCGACCTAATATTTTGTGACAGATGTTCTCCATGTTTGAGAGCCATACAATAGGACTAACTTGACATTAGAGATGAAAATTAAGATTGTTGTGCTGGATCTGATTTCTTTTAAATCTCCATATATTTCACAATGCAATGAAAGTTACAATAGCCCTTTGTTTTTTTTTTATTTTGATATCATTGTGTGTCCTTTCACCTATGCCTATTTTGTTACCAAGGTATGTGTGTGTGTATGTTTGTATATATATATATATATATATATATATATATATATATATATATATATATATATATATATATATATATATATATATATATATATATATGACAAATTCAGATTCAGTAGAAGATTATATTACGGTACTAAAATGCTGCTAAAACCAGATATTAGCATCACAAGGCAGTGCTTATTCTGGAGACGCAAAAGCTTTGAAGCAGAGAACTAGCACCAGACGTAAGAGGGACTAGGAGTGAACTTGAAAATATGGCGGAAGGCTGAAGATAATGGCATTAACTCATTGAAGATCTAAGCTGCACGTATCGATGACAGGCAAGGAAGTATTATATAGAATTATAAAAGAATAACATTGCATGACAGGACAAACATCCACATACACCGGATGTATGACATGATAAGGTCAGCTGACTAAGAGTAAGATAACCTTTGCCCAACAAAAAATGTACTGTGTGTTCAGAAATACCGAAGACTGAGATTTAAAAGGGATACGCGGAAGAACACTTCAGGTGAGGCATGGAAAGACCTTGAACAGTTGGTACAGAACTGGAGGGCGTGGAATGAATTCGTTGAAGGCATGTGCTCTTTAGCGAGCGGAAGGATACTGTTATGATGATGATAATAATGATGATATGATGATGCTGATGATTATTACATTATTCAACCTTTAAACTGCATACAATTAAGACAATAAAACTAAAAACATCTACGAGAAACATTACCTGTAAATAGATCTATATCAAAGCAAACCAATAACTTGCAAATCATGAAGTGGACTTTTACATACGACGTCACGCAATTTTTTTGGCCATATTTAAAATGTGCAACATTTCGTTATTCTTCTTCTTCTTCCTCGTTCGCCCTGAAAAGGACGGTGGTTACGTTGTGTCTGTTTACGCCGTAGCTGTGATATCTGCACCTTTCGGTCGACACATCCGACTTCAGCACGGCATTTTTTTTGGGACCGGGTTTGCCTTCCCTCTTCGATCCGTACTCGCTCAGCCAGACTGCACTGCTGCAGACTGTTTCCAGGACCACCGCGTGGAGGTGGAGTAGGGTCTTGGTCAGCTCTGGTTCGCTGACCCTGATGCAAGCAGTCAAACTATGGGTCGCTGACTGCATTCTCTATTGCTGCATCTTTTGGTTTCATTTCGTCATTGTGGTGGGTTTGGTGTTATTGTTGTTATGTGTTCTTATTTTGTCAACAGAGTGAGGTCAAGCTATGTAAATCCCTGAGTCTAATTGTTGAATTGGGGATGACTTCTCAGGGTATCTATCTGCTACCACCCGGTGATCTCACTCTGAGATTATTTTATTACAATGTATTTTAAATAACTCGATGTCTAGGGTAATGCGGGTGTATGCTGTGTTGTTCAAATAAACATACATATAAATCAATACTATCAAATAGACACGACTGGGTTACTACAACCACGAACAAACTACAAATCTATGATATAACTTATAGAATTCTGTGGCTGAATGTTAGGTAATAGGATACATTACAATTTATTTGTCCTGATTCATAATTTTCTGAGTCAGGACCAAAAACAAAATGAAATTGATTGTTTTATTTACATAAGTCAAATGCCACTATGGATCTTCAGTCCATCTAAATAAATGTTAAATTCTAAGTATATTGAGGTATCACTATAGAATACGGTTAACACTGGTAGTTAATGGTGGGTTGGGGTTTTTCATCATCCCCTATCTTTTCTTTTCTTTTTCTCTTGGGGAATTCTTTATTTCAAACTTCAAATATTTTATTTATTATTTAATAATATAAGTGGATGAATGTCATAGTGCCAACACTCTGGCACTTATCTTTCAGGTTGTAGTATTTTGAAGATGCGGCCAATCTCTCCCACTTTCTGGTTGATGGTGGTAGAGAGCGTGTACCAGCAAAATTTCAAACGTATGGCCAATCTCTTAATTTCTCTGGGGTAGTTGTGGTAGAAAGCGTGTACCAGTCGACATCGTCTTCTCTCACAATGATCAGTCCACCAGAAGTCTGGCACTAAGTTTAGTACCAGAACAAACCCTGAAACAAGGTTATGATTCTTTATAACACATCTATAGTACCATTCCACAAGTAATACATGGTACATTTCAAATAAAAGAAAAGGGTCAGATCTTGTGGACAACCCATTACAACCATTATATTTTGATGTAACAATTTATACAAGTGTTCCTATTCCTCTCCCCTAATGGCTTCAACGCCTCTGCCACTTTGAAAAGTGATCTTCTTCCATATAATAATGTGGGATAGACTTCCCACTGGTAACTTTGGAAATCCATTTTAGTTATACAACCCATGTAAGTTCTATTGCGTTTGAGCAACACCACAGGCCCTGCATACGTCTGCTAGGGGACCTATGTACTTAGTCGTAAGACATTCCCAATAAAGCAGTATCTCATACACCAAATTTGTAATAACAAGGTTAATAAATTCTTTCTTACCACAATTCAATGAAAATATCACAAGCACACGTTGACTGGCATTAGAATTATAATTGATATAAGTTCAGCTTTGCCCCTGTCCAGACTGCTAAGTTTTATTTCACACTTAACACTGCTGTTCTCGACGCAGCTTGCTTACTAAAGTCTTTTATCAAATGGCCACAAGCCTTGGAATCTTTTTGCCAATATCATTAGGCTGGCCCAAACACAGCGAGGGTCTATCAATTCAATTCAAATTTGAAAAACAAAACTCCAAACAGGCTGTGTGTTTCTTAGTCTGTTAGTCAGTTAGCCCTTGACATTACAAGCTAAAAATAAGTTTCGTTTTGTGTTAACAAATCTACAATGCAACTCTCCCTTCCCACTCGTACGGGCCAATCAGATTGAATCCCTCTTTTCCAAATCGCGTCTAAGAAAAAAAATAATAGTTAGCATGAGTAAGGAGGTCAGTTCGTCTGCTAACCTGTTCAAAAATATATATTATTTCCTCCATATCTTTATTATTACTGGGGCGATTTTTTATATTGAAACATATTATTGACCAGAAGACTAAGCTCTATCTGTCTATATAAGTTTTATGTCAATCTTTTTGTCTTTTTGGGTTTTCTTTTGCTAAACCACAAATTGTACTAAAATATATTCTTTTAAGATTGCTCTAAGTTATTTTTAATGACCATGGAAGATTTTATAGGTAATATTATCAATGTTATCCTTGTAACCATTCTTTTTAGTTTATTTTGAAAGTTACAATAAGTTTCACTTTCAATATCGGTTTACTCCTATCCTTCCCTTTCCATAATGTAAATTTGAATCGTAGTTAAATGCGTGTCTAGCCTAAACGAGGTGGCGGGTAACGTTGGGGGAGGGTTTCCTCACGCAATAGCGCACAAATTTCAAACCTCGGTTACTAAGCGACGGGGTACCCTACCATACTGTAGTGACCTTGAGCTTCCTAGAATGCAGTTGTTTATTTCCTCTCTCACTCCTTTAGACGAAACCAGTATTGGCCGCCCACAGACTGTCTCATGTTTAGTCCTTACTGCGCAAACGGAGCGACAGTTTTATAGGCTATCATTTCCTTCATATTAATACTTTTCAGTTCCTGGCGTGGGTGACAATGATGCGCAATAAACACGGGCGTTGTAATAGTTTTTACTACTTTTTAACTCTTTCGTTAAATATTAATGAAATTTTGATCAATTGTATCACTGATCTCACCACAGTCATTAAAAACCCAGACCTCCCATTATGTGACATCATAGATCTCTTTAATGCAATTAAAGCCCCCCCCCCCCCCCCCCCCCCCCCTCCCCCCCCACCCCCCCCCCCACCCCCCACCCCCCCCCCCCCCCCCCCCCCCCCCGACCCCCCCCCACCCCCCTCCCCCCCCCCCCCCCCCCCCCCAATCCCCAATTTTCTTTTTTAAAATGTCCTTAAATACTGAAAAGAAAGAATGGAATGGAATGTATATTAGTTAACTAGTACAGACAAAATAACAATACACTCTTTTAAATAAAACGGTGTTTTTTAACCGGGCTTTTAAAAAAGACTTGCAAATTCACAAAAATTCAAGGGTTTAAAAACTGAAGTCGTTAACAATGAATTATTTCTTTTCGTTACCGAAGAAACGATCCCCATTCTTATTTGTGTCTGTGACGTCACAATTTTGTTAAAACTCGAAACCCTTCTCCCTTATCGTCACACTTCATCACAAACAATCCCATCTTTTCCCTTTCGCCATATTTCCACTGTTCCCGTCATAAGTGGAAGGCCCTTTAACATTTAAAAAAAAATGCCCGGCCTATTCTCAGAATTACAGCTACTGACAATGTACATCTAAAAGGAAGGTGCTGAGAATGCGCCAGATAAAAAGGAGAAGGTGTCTGCCAACCATTATGTATCCACATCTTGGATTCCCGAGAAGTAAAATTTCGAATCAAAATGATAATCTGTGACATCTGTGAATGATGTTCTTATGTGCTATATTTAGAACAAGAAAACAAACACATTTTAAAATACACAGTATTTACACAAAATTGCTATAAAATATTACTATAGCACGTTTCACAAGCTTTGCCCTCAAACAAATGTAATTATCTGATTAACCGTCGAACGTATTAATGCCATTGTTTGCATACGATGTTATATTGGGTTAGACCGACAAATATATACTTTATATCTGTGCATCTTGTCCAGTTCCCATAAACGAATGAAATCCTTTGATCTTTGTCGGCATACTAATTATTGTGTATCGAGAAAAGAAGTTTTACCACTTCAGTAACAGATTCTGTGAATTGATTAGGCATAGGCGTGTCTACTATTACAATAATGTGGCCATCACGTTTGCATATGAATACCTGTTGAAGATGACTTTCTAAATGATCTGCATGCGAGATACTCGTGACATTGTTTGTCATTGACATGTAGTGCGCTACCAAACTGGACCTTCATTGATCTAATTATTTCAATAGGTATCACCTCTTTGCGGTTCATAAATATCATAATTCTATTGGGTTTAAGTGAGAATGGTAAGGAGGCAGTCTTAAACATCTGTGACCATGTTCATGGATTGCCTTGTCTATGTGAAATATCTTTGTAATTTGTTTTTGGTCAGCCAAATCTTTATTACATCTTTAGTACTTGATGAATTAGGAACTTTATCTTCTGGTGCCACAACGTTGTGATATGAAGCATTGTCCATTATCAAACACGACGGTCTATCCAATGAAGGAAGTACATGATTCACAATCCAATCTTGAAATATCTTGCCATTCATCTCTGTATGATAATCCCTATTATCTGTGGATTTTGAAACAAATATGAGTTCAGTATTATTTAGAAGCCCATGATGGCTGCTTCCTGCATGTGCAATTATTAGGCGCTGTCCTTTGCTGCTTGGTACTAGTCTCTTAGATGCCCCATCAGATGATTGCCATTCTCGTTCATTACTGTGGTGCGCATTGATCCAAGTTTCATCTAAATACACAAAATCATAACAATCTCTTCTCATTTCTCTGACCTCGCGTAAATATTTGCTTCTCATTGCAACTATATGAGGCTTCTCACAAATAAAGTTTCTACCACCAACATATTTTCTAAAAGTGAATCCCAAACTCCTAATAGTCCTCCATAGCGTAGATTTGGAAATATCAATGTCATTATTATTTCTTAACCAAATTTTCAATTTCCTTAAAGTCACTGCCTCATTACTGTGAAACATATTGCAAATTTCTCTGCAGATAAATTCTCTGTCAAAATTATCCACCACTCTTGGCCTAATTTTCGTGTGTAAAACACTGGAATTAGAAATTTCAGATGTCGCTACCCAGTGGTGCAATGATCGTTTGCTTATCCCCAAGGCATGAATAGTCCTCTTTTGTGGGTTTGAAATAGAATGATATAGTTTTCCTCGAGTAGCTTCATTGCAGACTCATTTTTCCTACTTAACCACACAGTACCTTTTGTAGACACACCTCTGATTGACAATTTGTGAGTAACACCGGATATAAACTGTTTTATGTTCAAGAAGTGCAATTTCACGCTAAAATCATGCCAATTGTTTGAGAAACCAATCATGTGCAAATGAGGTCGTATAATTTACTGTAGACATTTCAAAATGTGTGTGTGTAATGTGTGTTGGCAAGTAGACTTTTGATATTATATCGCAAAGAAACAAAAATTGAAACCAATGGCTGCATTTTAATGAAAAATTTAATTCATGGGGTCTATACCATTTCAAATTCACACACAAAATTTCACTTATATGCGTTATATATTCGCTGCGATATAGAATTTTGAAGTTGGGCAAAGCTAGTGAAACGTGCTTTTTTTTTTTTATAGCACTGCATTTTGCACAAATCATGTATTTTCTTCCAAATATAATAATTATCACTGTTACCTAAACATATTGAAATTTTTGTTTTGGTCTCTGCCTTTTAAATAATCTGGCTAGCCATTATTTTTATTGCCATTTTAAGACAATTGCAACATTCCAGGCGACGAAGAGGCAGATAATCTTGCTAAAGGAAGGGGAGTCCTGGAACAAAACCATATAAACTTATAAAATGGCTAAAACAATTATAAAAGCCATATTCAAGTTCAAATTGGACAGGGGGAGCCGCGCTGGTGTAATGGTTACCACACTGCGCTGGCCATCGGGTGATCCAGGTTCGAGCCCTGGCAAAGACATTTGAAGTAGTGTCGTCGACCGGGACTTGGACTGGAATAATCGAGCTCTGGCGAAGACATTTGAAGAAGTGTCGTCGACCGGGACTTGGACTGGAATAATTCGAGCTCTGGCGAAGACATTGGCAGAAGTGTCGTTGACCAGGGACTGGAATAACCTGAACGGCTCCTGAGCCGACCCAGCTCTAATGGGTACCTCCGAAATCGGCGAGTATCTGCCTGAATGCCGAGAGTACACCACTCATTGTACAGGGGAAAAAAGGATATTCACGTAAACTCAGTCTCATGTTAGATTTATTAACCGGAGATTTCGCCTCAAGTAATAGCGGGCGTACGAAAAAAAAGGGGGGACAGGGAACACCCAGGTCATATAGAAGATGCTGCCTATCACTAGCTATCTAGTCGAGACCAGGTCATCATTTTACGCTTACACACTGGCCACAATGGATTAATGTACCATCTATATCAGAAATACAGGATTGGTCCAACAGATCTCTGCTCCTGTGGCACTAGCCCCATGACAGCTGAACATCTGCTCCAGTCCTGCTAAACTTATAGCAAGTGGACGGAGTAGCATATGGCAACAACCCACTTCTCCCAACGAAAAACTGTGGAGATGTCAGGAACCTTGAGCTGACTACTGCCGTTATTAGAGTCATCAATGTAGAAGTCTGAAGGCGAACGAAGAAGAGGCGGAATAAGACAAAGACTTCTTTCATGTTTTTTCTCATCATTTCAACCTAAAAATTCTCTTCTTGCAAATATATTTCATCCGCAGGATGGTCGTGCTGATGTGCTATCACGCTTCTATGTTTTATTATTCCCTGATAATGCATTCGCCAGGAACTGTCACTTCTTTTCTCTCTTATTGACATCTTTACCGCTCAGTTTTATTAGGGCAATCACTTTTGTGTTGCCTGGCCTGGTTGCAATTCAGACCAATATTATTCACGGCCACAAACCATGATCCTTGAACATATATAGATGAACTGTGGAATACAGGGGAAGCTATTATTAAACTAAATATTGCACCATTTAAAAACAACTTAATTGCACTGCGATGGGCAGAAAGAACAGAAGAATGGTTACAGATGACATCATGGCTGATAAATGGCTGTCATCTATTGCCACTGTCCACCATTCTCTTTCTACTCGTACCATCTCTCTCTCTCTCTTGCTCTCTCTCTCTCTCTCTCTCGCTTTCTCTCTTTCACTTACTCTCTCCTATTTTAACCACTTTTATTTAAGATCAAAATCGTATTCTACATTTGTCGCATTTCAAATCTTTGACTGTCAAATCATTATGTTCCACTCGACCTAGAGAGCTGAAACTTTGCACGCAGCTCCTCTCTTAGTACCTTGTACATAATAATCTCTAAAGTTTTGACAGGCATTGACCCAGCCTGCTTTATATAATAACTAAAACAATGTAAAATAAAATTGAAATAACTCCACTAAGATAAGGGGAAAATGAACTGCGAGTGTAGACTGTGTTTTGTATTTGAAGAGACGGATCGGATGGTGAATGCTGATGTGCTGATTAAATCAGTATGTTTCTTCAAACAACTATGCCAGCCAATCTTTTGCTTTAAACACAGCTGGCAATGAACAAATGTCTATTAGGTGTTTTGATTTAAAAGCAGATTTTTATTCAAAGAGGAATCTTACTGCCCAGAAGTGACAACATTCCAAAACTAATATAGGGGCCTACAGTTATGACTTAAAATCATAAAACCAATTTTTATTTTTGTTTAAAAAAAAAAAAAAAAATTTTTTTAAGAGGGGGGGGGGATGCTTTTTTTAAAATTCATATTCTCTTAGTGACATGTCTTTTGTTTTAAGGGCCAATCTTTTTACTGTGAGGTTCGCCTTGTGTTTTTACCACGTCCTCTGTCTAGTTTTCCTCTACGCGTCCCTTCCATTTGTTCCGCACATTCCCAAGATATCAACTGTATAACTTTTAGCTTCTGCTGCAACCTGCGTGATTTTTCTTTGTTCCTTTAGTGTTCGATCACTCCTGATAGTGTAAAACCAGTGTGTGGCACATACTGGTGAAAACATTTGCAGACATCTCAAAATAGGATTACCTGCTTTTAATGGATATGTGTTGAGCAAATAAAAATGAAAATTATAACATCGTGCAATAACACACACAATGGTAAAAAGACAAAAACAAAATTACAGTGGTGGTTAACACTAGTAGTTTGATTGTTTAACATGATGAGATTGCTAGCTTCTGTTATCATCATGTTCCTTTTCGCTCTTCTTCTTCTTCTTGCGATCGCATCTTCGATGTTTACACTGTCAGATGAGTTCTCATGATGAATTCAACCGTTGTCTGGAGTTCCTCTTTAGCTCCATACAGCTTTGAGTTTAGTGTTGAGTCATTGGGCCAGTATATCTTTCTTAACTGGTCATACAGAGGACAATCCTGTAGAACATGCTCAGCAGTTTGTTCGTTTAATCCACATGTGCACAGTGGTGAAGCAGACAATCGTAGCTTGTGCATGTGTTTATTCAGTTTGTTATGCCCTGTCCTGGGGCAAAAAATGGTTATCTGTCCCTGCCGGTCAAGAGTGTGTTAGTCGTCGTTCGGTTGATTCTGTTCTCTTCTGATAGTCTGGATAGCTCTCTTTTTCTCAGTGTATGTGATTTCATTATCTTCTTGTTCACAATCTCCTCCCTTTTTTGCAAGTTTATCTGCCTTTTCATTTCCGGGTACACCACAATGAGATGGTACCCACTGAAGTATGGTTCTCTTTTTGGCAGCTACCTTGTTTAGTTCATTTCTCAGATGCGGGAGTTTACCACCCTTGAGAGCTTGCAGGACAAACAGTGCATCTGTGAGGATGACTACCTGGTGGCAGTCAGAGTTGGTGTTATAAATCATAATTGCAGCTTGCTCTAGAGCTTGAACCTCAGCTGTATAGTTGGAACAGAATTTACCAGTGGGAATGTGCCTAGTCTCATAGTGGTTGTCAGGATATGAGATAAAGATACCGGCACCTCCATTCCTAAAAGCATTTGTTGCTGATCCATCTGTATAGGCATGTATCCATGATTGATCGGGATAGCTTTCTTGGATCATACTCAATGTAACAGTTCGTTTTTGCAGATCATTATAATCATATCCACTTGTGAGACCACTGACTGGTGTATTAATTTGAAGGGCACTGCTGGCCTGTTTCCATGGTACAAGGTATAGGGTTGTCTTCATGGATAGATCTTCTTTAATCTGTCTTTTAAGTCGTTTTCCCCGATGCACAAAGCTGCTACGTTTTAGACGTCCCAATGCCAGATCATCTAGTCTTGCCTTCATTGGGTGCGTTGGAATACTGTTGTACTTTTCCATCTGGATCATGCTATTTCTGTCTATCTATAGGACAATGTCTGTAATCCAGCAACTTTCTGCATCTCTGATATTGGTGCAGTTTTCATGGCTCCTGTAATGAGCCTGAGAGCTTGATTTTGCACCTTGTCCAAAGACTGCAGATGTGAGTTAGCAGCTGATGACCATGCTGCTGAGCCAAACTCTAAGTGTGGTCTTATTACTCCATTATAAATCTTCTTTAGAGTTCGTTCATTTGCTCCCCAGTTGGTACCTGCTAATTTTCTGAGTATGCCTAGTCGTCTTCGGGCCTTTCCCTCTGCATTTTCAATATGCTTATTCCATGTAAGCTTTTGGTCAAATGTCACCCCAAGATAGGTGGGGTAGCTTTCTTCCTTGATCATGGTTGTCCCTAGGTATATGTTAGCTGCTTTGTCCTTGGGGGCGAGGGAGAACAGTGTTGTGGAGGTTTTGTCTGTGTTTATTGTGATAAGCCATTTCTCTGCCCATGACACTAGCGTGTCTGCTGCCCGCTGCATTCTATAATTTGCTGTGGTGACGTTTTCATCAGCGCACCAGAGTGTCGTGAAACATTCTAAATCCACATATATAAATTAAAAGGTAAATGTAAAGCCTAACAAATAAATTCAATAAAAGGAAAGAAGAATGGTAAAGAACAGTGCTGTCACAATGACTGTACTCGAAATCCCCCTTGTTTTCTACTTCGTCTGCAAATTGTAACGTTTCCACGTTAATAATAAAGCCTATAGCAGCATACAAGCATTTCCACAACACAATAAAACGTGTACTGCATTTCTAAGAAAAACATTGAGAGGCACACCGCGTAATGACCTAAATTAATACTAACATTAATTACACTACGTTAACATAAACGGAAAGACGGATGAACTTAGGATAGAAAGAAGGGAGGGCTGAAAGCAGGAACGCATGCAACACTAAACACGCGTCTCGCGATATTAATGCCACCCCAACAAGCGTAAGGCCAGAAGCAATACTTTTTTTCAAATCGACAGTGATAAAAAACACTACCCATACGAGAGTTAGGTTTAAAAACCTGAAAAATGCTTATTGGGAAACATGACATTCTACTGTTTTATGTCTGAAATCCTGACATTACTGACAGTACAGCAGACACCCTAAAAGTTTGGAAGTGAGGAAGTGGTAACAGCACGACTATCCTAGAAGAAAATACATATTTTGAACGCCACCACTTAGCCCCATAAAACTTATATATTTGGGTTCCTTAGGACTTGCTGACAAAGAATATGTGTAAAACGTTACGCAAATAGTCTAGGAATTAACAAGTTATAGCCAAAATAAAATAATGGTGCTGTCAGACAACACCAAAATCAGAATTGCGCAGTGGCAGATTTTTAAACCACCATTGTACGGGAAATAGGTCCCCATTTTACCTCCTATTTGATTGGCGGGAAATAAATGTAAGGCTAAACACGATTAGTCGGACTATAAATACTATTTTTCGTTGTTAGGGGAGACGGATGGAAGGGTACTTTTTTCAAACGCTTGGGTAAACATGGCACGATTGGTTAGACCCGCCAATATAGTCACTTAGAAGCGTCAGTTCAGCACCACATTTTCAATTAAACTTTCTAAAGCAACAGTGCGTTGAGATTCAGCTTATATTTGTCTAAATAAAAGCCTGAGACAGAGGCGGATCGGAATTTGTGCCATAATTTGTGCCATTATTCATCGCTAGTCAACGTTTCTGTGTAATATTTCCATGAATTGTGGTAAGCTTGATATATTCCATATCTTTTTAATGAAAATTGAATGTAAATTGATAAATTATGTCTGTATATGTGTGTGGTTCAGTAGAAAACATGAGGCCAAGCCTAGATATTGCTCCAACCTGAACCAACCTTGTCGGAGAGGAGTTTAACTGCCTAGGCCTACATGGAATTACCAAATAGTACACTGACACCTATCTTATTGTATAGAAGGACTTACAGCTGAAATTGCAGAGGCGTAGTAACCATTAGGGAGAAGAATACTGGTGTAAAATGTTTCAGATGAAGATAGCAGTTGGCCTAACGCTCTGAACTCAGTGTTTGTTATGTATTGTGCTCAGTGTAGAAATAGAGTATAAATTAGTTCTGAAGTAGGAGGTACAACCTTCTTGTTTCAGGGACTGTGGTCCTGAAGTTATTGAGCAGCACCTGGTCAGAGCTTTGCTGAATCTAGAGGCTGACAGCATACTCCTGGGTCCAGATAGTGACCAGTGAGGTGTCTCCAGAACACAGGGGAGCAATCGAGCAGAGGAGTCTTTTCCTGCCGCCATCACGAAAGTTAAGCCTATGTGGCCAGAGGAGCTCAACATTATGTGTCCCCCTCTAAAATTGACAGTATAGTAAAACAGAGGGAAAATACATTGTTTAAATTGATAGGAACTGTGAACTTTTCCCCCTACTATTTCCAAGATAAACAAACACTTGAAGTCATGATGACAAATAACAACATAGCTTGAAAAACAAAACCAGTATTACCTCATAGTACTACTACAAAACTGACACACATAGGATAATACTAATAAAATATGTCACTACAAGGTTCATATTTATAAATTATGTACATATAAATTGTGATTACATATGATAGTGATTCCTGGTTCACTGTGTAGTTGAATCAGGATATCTATTAGTGAAAGTACTTAATACATATATATTTGAAACTTTACCATTGACTCATTTAAGATAGTCTTATAAAGTGTTATATGTGTGTGAGTGTCACAGTGGTGTACAGTGTTGTGAAATAAAATTAAATTGTTTATCTGTCTGTTGTTGTTGTGACTTACACTTCATCATTTACAAAACCCTAGACATTCAACGTAGTCATCACAATATTCCAGAATAATTCTGACTGAGGTATAAATATGTGGTAGCAAGTAAGGTCATCTGTAATACACCACACTTATTAGATACAGATACCTTCACAACTGATCTCAGTCAGTACACTAAGTCCCCTATAAATATTTATAACATCCCACTTTACCACACAGAGTACTAGGCCATCTGCATATAAGGCAGCTTTCACTCCAGCGGGGAGATCTTTCACCAGGTCATTGATGTAAACACGGAAGAGTGTTGGAGAAATTACTCCTCCTTGAGGTACCCCCTGATAGAGCAACACTTTTCTGCTCTGCAGACCATCAAGACTGACTCTAGTTCTCCTGTTGTGCAAGTATGACTGGATCCATTTTATCATGTTGCCTTGGATTCCACTTCTCCTAAGTTTTGCAATAAGGCCATCTTTCCACACCTTGTCAAAAGCCTGCTTGAAGTCGACCCAGATCTTTAGGACCTTTTTCTTCTCCTGGAAGGCATCTTCTACTGCTTGAGACAAGTAAGTAACGTGGTCTTCTATTCTGTAGCACTCTCTAAATCCAGCTTGTTCCGGCACCAGGATCTGCTCAGACTCTAAATACCATTTCAATCTGTGGTTGACTATTCGCTCCATAGTCTTCCCAACACAGCTTGGAGACTGATTGGCCGGTAACTTGCAGCCTCGGTCTTACATTTCCCTTTCTTTAGTATGGGTATTGTGATGGCTTCTCTCCGTTCCTTTCAACCAGCTGTGGTTGAATGTCTCAAGCAGTTTTGTCTTTGCTGCTGAGCTCAGATTTACTTGCATTTCGTTGCTGATTTTGTCTGGGCCGGGTGACTTTTGGAACTTAAGCTTGGAAATAGCATTCTGTAGTTCTCCTAGTGTGATGGGTTCCCTCATATTGGGCAGGAGTATCTGTCTGTCCCATGGTTGCCAGTATTTCTTTTTTTATCTCTCTCTCTGATGGTCTATGTTAATGGATAAGTTGCTTTCTGAACTGTATCTTTTAGCAAACAGGTCTGCAGCTTGTTTTCCTCTGAGAAGTTTGCCACCTTCATCCAATGTGATAGTCTGCCTAGGCGAGGAACGCTCTTCATTTAGAGACTTGACTAATCTCCAAAGTTTCTTGCCGTCTTTCTCAAGGTTCAGCGATGCCGTTTTAGTTCTCCAGCTTTTCCGTTTTTCTTCTAGCTTTGTTCTCTGAAACTCTGCTACGGCCTTTTTCCATTTGTTGTGAGTTTCAAGTGAAGGCTGAGACTCTGCGTCCTTTCTAGCCCTGTCCATAGCTTCCTGGCGTTCTTGGAGTGTGCTGGACCAGTATGGTATGTAGTGACACAGGCATCCTTTGGGAATGGTTTCTTTTCCAGCTTGAAGTATGCACCTGTTGAAGTCTTTTACCACTTCATTAATGCCTCTGTTCTGTACCTTGAGGTCAGACAGCAGCGTATTCACCTGATGCCTGAATAAACCCCAGTTGGCTTTTTTGTAATTCCATCTTGTAATGGATGGGCCTGTACTGAGAGTTACACTCTGGACAGTAAGAAAGATTGGGCGATGGTCGCTTCCTCCTATTGGTCTCCTACTTCTCTACTTATGAGTCGAGCTATATCTGGGGTGGCGAAGGCAAGATCTGGAGTTGAAGTTGTGGGCCATCCTCTGGAGTAGAAGGTAGGAGTATCTGTGGCAGTATTGACTAGGATTAGGGAGTGGTCATCTTGTCATGTTTCAACCTCTTCACCTCTGTGATCTAAATGGTTATAGCCCCAGCTCTGGGAGTGGTTATTAAAGACTCCAACTGCTATAAAGTTGGTGGCTGGTACCTGTATAGAGCTGAGACTCAGGGGTTTGTTGTTTGGACAGTAATAGTTCAGAAGTTCTATTTCCATCTTGTCTACCTTTAGCTGCAACAGCTGATATTCTGCTCCGTCCATGTAGGTTTTCCTTTCGTGTGCATGAATGTTATTCCTTACAAGAGTAAGTACTCCTCCTTTTCGTCTATCTTGTCTGTCGGATCTGAAGCATTGATATCCCTTTATTTTAAAGGTTTGATTTGCTTTCAAGTGAGTCTCTTGGAGATCCATTACAGCCAACCTTCGTTGTGGAGATGGCAACTGATGATGATGATGAGTCTCTTGGATACATCAAACACTGACTTGCTCCTCATACAAGATGTTTTCCAGCTCCGTCTTGTTGCTGTATCCAGCCTGCATGCTGTTAACTCCCTCTTGCATTCGAGTGCATTATGACAAGTGGCACTCTGGGTTTCTCTTTTTCTGTTTTGTTTCGGTCAGTAGTTCTCCTCCGCCGTCTGCTGACTCCACAAGACAGTCTAGAGGGTCCTCCAGTAGCTGAGGGTGGGCTCTGTTGAGGCTCAGAGCCCGGCACTGCACCTGCCTGGTGGAGCTCCACAGGGCGAGCACTAGCACGAGATTTATTTGACGGTGTACTCATCCATAGAAAAAAGCGAGTTGCGTGATACTGTGGTTTCCGGTGCGCCTTCTGGTCCAGTATCTACGACTTCAGCACCTCTTCAACGGGAGAGTGGGCTCATCGCTAATCTGTTTATGTTCCCAGTAGTAGACTATTCGCAAGCAGCCTTAGGTATCACTGCTCTGCGCGGACCTTGTTTACCGAGGCGGCGTCCGAGCTCGTATGGTGAAAATATGGTTGCATTATCTTCAAAATAGACTTGTCTTTCCCGTGGCTTTTCTGCCACCTGCAACTTTGAGCTGTGGAGTTCTGAGCTCCAGTCTCTTTCCCAGGCATTCTATCCTGGCCTGGCACGTATCAAGAGGACCCCACTTCTGGTTCTAAGTTAGCAGTTGGGGATAGGTGGGGTGGCCTACTGTGCATTCCCCGTCATCCAGGGGGGCTCTCCAACTATGCAGAGCTTGCACAATGCTATGCTCTGGTTCTGGGCTCTCCCAAGGAATCCTCACGTCCTGCACAGAGCCACTTCCAGATACCCACCACCTGCCATCTCTCCATTGTAGAAATCTCCTGCATGCGGCCTCCAGTCAAGAGCCAGTATTAAGTCTGGTGCCCATGTGACTCCCCCAAGCTCAGTGTGCAATGCTGGGTTCTCAACATGCTGCACCACAGGGGGGATTGTGACCTTTTCGCTCCTTATGGATCACTGAGCCACCACTGTAGAGGGTCACTTCGTAAGAAGATTACACCTAAGCGTTTATATGCTCTTTTAGAGGGGTTTCTGCAGGAATTGGTACAATAAGATGAGGTTACTAGCCTCACTTAGTCTCCTTTTAGTCGTCCTTATGACATGCCTGGGGGGGGGGGGGGGGGGGTGGTTTGAAGTGAGCCCGCCCCTTTAGAGCAAGATACAAAAAAATGTCGTTGTCTGGCGAGAGAGTTGGTTGGTTAAAAACCTAATGATCAGATTACCCCATGTTTTAGTGCTCTGTTTAGATATTCCTTTTACTGTATATTACTGTTAATAGGGTGACCATCTGTCCTCTTTTCCCAGGATTTGTCATCTTTTACACCATAAAATTGAGCGTCCGGGCGGCTTTTTTCAAATGTGCATTTTGTCCTATATTTTTTCGGAGATGGGACATAACTTCGATTAGGTCTATCGTATGCAAGTAAATTCTTTAAAGAGTATTCTTACAAGTAAATATTGAACGAATTGAAAGGAATGTATTTCAGTTGTTCTAAATTGTGTTCAATCTGTGATAGACTTTCTTAAGCAGCGCTTGTGTCATGAGTCTGTGCCCTTGAAGATTCCTCTTATGTTTGTTGAAAAAATGAAGACACGGACTCGTCGGTTTGTGTTACAATTGTCATGGCGGTAACAAATGCCTGCACATTAGCTGTTTAGAAGATATCGAGAAACCATTAGAAGATTTCACATATTTTTCATGAATGACCTTACGTGGAGCACCAACATAGGAAGATAGGCGAGTTTCTGGTCAATATTTAATTGATTAAGATGTTACGTTTGACGATGCAAGTGCTGTGATCAACTTAACAATACGGCAACATTTGTTGAAAGTAATACTAATGATGAAGGTTTCACGCAGTTGCTGGCACGTGAGAAGTTAATCAAATTTTTAAAACAATCAGGAAAAATTGAATTTCATTCTGAACTTCTAATGATCGCACAATATTTCTTTGCGGCACCTGGTCACAATACAAAAGTAAACAGCCTTATTTCATTGATGGAAAGTCACCGGACAAAATACAAAAAATAGTTTCTATGTGAATTCCATCAACCGAATTTTGCTTCCGCAATATAACTTTATTTAAGTGTTATGCTGTCAATTCCGTGATTAATTTAAAAGAAAATACTGAATTGTTGAAGAAGACAGTGTCCGCAACAAAATAAATAAATAAATAATTTAATATAACTTTCCACATGTTAATCAGTATTGATGAAATTATTATTATTACTATAACATAATAATAAGTAATTTTATCAATACTGATTAACATGTGGAAAGTTAATTTATGAGGCTAAAATGGTTTAAAAACAAATACTCTAAATGACATTTTATTTCAATTTTGTCTAACCTTTAGATAATTATCGCTGTTATCACAATCATGCATTAATATATTGAAATTAATAAGTCCTCTTATTTGTCCTAACTTTTGGCGTCTATTGTCCTCTTATTCACGTCAACAAGTAAGAAAATGTCATCATTTTGTTAAAAAACGATATTGTCACCTTCTTGTTACACTTTCATGTAGTTATTATCCAAGTCTGCCATTATCACGTGAATTATAACACGTGAATTATAACCTTCACACAAACAAGAGTTCAAACATTTTAGCATACGACATAAAACAATATGATAATCTGAGAGATTTATTTCCCTGCAACTAAGCTCATAATCTTTTCCCCCTGAAAGCTCTTTGGACTGGGGAATGTGAAATTATAATGTTGCTACCCTTCGTGTGGCTTGGATATGACACAAAACAAACTTATTATGGATTTATTATACTAACGTAATCTAGCACGCGAGGGACAAGATCTCCCGATAACTTACCTACAGCTGGAAATAATGCTCTTAAGGGTTAAGTGAAAATTAGGAAGACTACAGTAAGACTAATCCCCTGTTGGGTGAATGTAAGTAGGGCATGTCATACTTGGACAAACGTTAAAGACGGTCCCATAGCAAATACTGCCGTAGGGGAGGGAAGTGTTACAGACCACTGTATTTGGTGTCAGCTTTATACCATGGGGTGACCGATTCCCTTCCTCTCTGCCTTCGCTGACAGAACCAAGAATGACCTCTCCTTCTCTCGCAGCGTGCGGACGTGTTTTTATGGAGTCCTACATTTTGATTTGTAAACAGCATTTCTAGAAATATTTCTGATGGATTTTTATATCACTGTGTACATAATGTTAGTGGCTTTATCGTGAAATACATATTATTGTGTTCATGCGAAAAGGAACTGTAATTTTTAGGAAAAATGAAGACTTGCATATCTTCCGTTATTATTATAGTAAGTCGCTTTCGTGTTGGAATAACGCAACGTTCCATCTGGTTGGCACTGAAAATTGGGGTAGCCGACAGAAATGGATGTTTTGTTACCCCCTATGGAATGTTACAGAACTGTGGCGTTAGAAATTGGTCACCGGTAAATATGTGAGTTGGCCAGTCAAGCTGTCAATAAGAGCGGAGCAAGAAAGCAGTGAACGGCTATAAATTACCTCTTTCCATGCTCATTGAATACGGCGGGGCATTAACGTTCTCGTTCACAATGCTATACGTACACTCAGTAGCCACGACCCGACCGAAAAAAAGGTATTAAACAGAAGGACTACATTTTGATTGTAACCAAAATGGTTAAAAAAGAAACCAGCACGCCAAACACACCGTCTGTAACGCAATCTTTCAAGAACAGCAATCAATGTGCGATTCTTACGTTTTCAACCTTAATCGAATATGAAGCATTACGTAACCTGTCTAAGGCATAATATTAATCTAGCGCAACTGTTGAAACAAGGACTGACGCTAGTGGTTCATATGTAGAAGATGTTATTTCCACAGGTGAGGTTATCATCCATTTCTACAACACAACTAATAAAGTAATGGTACAAGATGCAGAGTGAGCTATTAAAGACTGGATTAATACGGACTTGAATAATTTTTGGAAACCAGCAACTACTGCTGGAGTCTGTCGAGAGGCCATCACTTCAAATGTGCCGGTTCCTAGCATTCTGGTAAAAGCTTCCAGCTTTAAGAAGTTCGCAATCCTTTATTCCACTGTTCCCGCTGATATCACAACACACACAACTCCCAACAAGAAATGTAAAAAGGTATCACAGACAAAACCAAAATCACTAGCTATAGCTGATACAAGAGATATCACAGAGACAGAGCACCTATCATGCACATTTGCTAGTCTAACAACATCCCCACTTACATTACCTATGCACTCGTCACAAGATCAGGTTTCAATAATATTGTCTGAGATGGAGATACTAAAATCAGAGCTGAACAGCCTAAAAAAAGCGTATGAACAGCTCCATGCTGACCATATGTCCCTCAAAAATAGCTGTTAGAGGAACGAGACTCCACAACAGCAAGAAAGCACGCAGCAGAAGAATAAATACAGACTGTGTCACACACACAAAAGCTCAGAGGGAAATTCCAACAGTAGTGAAGTACAAGAATCGACATGAGCTGAAGAAGACCATGACCTGTGCACTCTGGAATTTACTGCAGACGTCTGCAGAATCCCTGTCCAGATTTCTAATCGGCAGCCCCCACTTCGACCGGAAACAGCCAGTTCACATCATAGCAAGAAACATGCACACAATCCCAGAATAGTTTAAACAAAAGAAACAGAACGCACTGCCACCGGCACACACACACATCTTTCAAATAGAAGGAAACATTTCATCTTTGGTGACCAAAATGTGAAGGACCTTCAAAAATGTCAATTAGTAACAGCAGATACAGACACGGTCACTGTTCGCTACAAAAATTGGGCATCTGCGCAGGACCTACTGACCCTCCTTAAAAGCTATGAAACTGATCTTAATGTAGCCAGGGTCAATGTATACATTAGTCTGTCGGACGCGATAAAACATAACGAAATGGTACAAACAGAGCTAAATCTAATCACATCTAACTTCCAGTTCCTGTTCCCAAATCTGTTGAGATTAACAACACAAAATTGAAAAAGCATTGCGTCAGACACCACCACACATTTATAAAAAAAACTCCTCGTTCCTTGCCACATCCGGAGCTCCTTAGAAGCATCTTTATAGCGGCGACATTACCTTTTCCGATCAAGGAACCAGTATGTTGGCGAAAAAACATCAAACATCCAGAAAACATCCTCAGAGGCACAGCCAGCACATCGGCATCCTTCAAAGCGACACGCGAATGTAACCAGCTACTCCTCTAATGCCAATTACGACCTTGAGTTTCCATCAATACCCACAACTTCAAACACCAGCCAGACAACACTGTCACACAATCAACAGTATCAAGACAGACCCCTTGTTAGAATTACAGATGTGCAGGAAACAGCCAATAATATCGTCATTCAGAAACATTCTACAACCGACGACCCACCTCAACAACAACGACCTGAGACACTCCATCCCCAAAGATCTGTAAATGATTCAGTTCAACCAACTCAGAGTCCATCTACTGAAATATCACCACGTCGGCTGTCGCACCCGACACCAATGAGAGATCACCCATCATCGTTGTCATCACAGCTTTTCCCATATCAACCTGCACATCCAACCTTTCATAACTTTCTACATCAGCAAAGCCTCTTGAACTACGCACCTTACACTTGGAGGTCCTACTGGCTGGAATATCCCATTCATACAAAAACAGTACCTCAACATCTCGCGGACACCTACTACCACATGAATCATCTTTCACGGCCAAATCTATCTTGTTTTTATTTTCAACAACCTTCTCCTCAACATTATCAGTGACTGTTCACTTCACAAGTCGACGTCTTTGTAGGACCAGTAACTGTCGGATAATGCTTTATTTATTTGTTCTCAATGTCTGTCTATCTGTTTGTCTGTCTGCTCCTCTATTCTCTTGGTGCACCTTAACTTTGTTGTTACATTCACAGTGTTGATGGGTGCGCTTGTTTTGTGACAGTTTTCTTAAATTGTTTACACATTTCAGTTATCTGAATTGTTTTGAATTAGTTGTATTAAGTTGTGCATTTATTTACTTTTACTATTAATCTCACTTCCATATCAACTTCGTGATGTTTAATTTGTTATTTACTTTCTATTTCAGCGTAAAACATATTTTCACATAAAAATGTCAGATAATTATGAACAATTACTAATTACAAATGGTTTACGGCGTGGCCACCTGAACATAAACCATCTATTAGATAAACTTCCAGAACTCACACAAATTCTCATTCAAAATTTCCATGTTTTTGGTCTTTCCGAAAGTCGTCTGAATGAGAAAATAACCGACGATGACATTGCGCTCACAGGTTTCAAAACAATTCGGCGAGATTCAAGTAGACAATTAGATATCGGTCTAGTAGTTTATATTTCTACTTCTCTCAGTTATCGCCGCAGAAACGATCGAGAGACCACAGATATAGAATGCATATGGTTAGAGGTAAAGCCACAAAAGCAAAGACCCGTTATAATCGGATATCTTTATTGAAATCCCAGTGTAGGAACAACATGGTTTGAAGATTTCACGAACATGATGGATAAAGTAAATACTACAGTTAATGAAATTATTCTTCTTGGTGATTTCAATATCGATATGCATAAGCCGAACCAAATGTGGACCAACATCATAGCATCGTACAACATGAAACAAATAGTCAACAGAGTAACAAAAACGTCATCCACACTGATCGATAACATCTATGTAACCTGTCCAGAAAACATTATAGAATGCTCCATCCCTACTATTGCTATGAGTGACCATTATCCCATATGTTGCACTTGGGCAAAAATTGGGTACAAATCTCAAAAAAATAACCACATTAGTATTCAATATAGAAGTCTAAAAAATTTCAACCGTGAATTAGTTTTGAATGATTGCGAACGGCACCTCTCGCCAACGTTTTCCAACTTCCTGATCCTGACGACGCCATCGCATATTGGACGATGATATTTTACAGTAATTTTAATAAGTATGCGCCTACCAAAGGCGTGAAAAGGCAAATTAAATCTCCATGGATCACACAAGAAGTACTTGACGCCATGAGGCAGAGAGATCGGGCGCATACAAATAAGGATATCATTACATATCGGACAGTAAGAAATAAAGTACAATACTTAATTCGCAGAGAAAAGAAAAACTACTTTAGAAATTTAGTTCAGAGCAAAACTAACAGTAAAGAGATAAGGAAGGCAATCAAAATTTTACTGAACAAACGAAATTTTCCAGACCCACATACTCCCAATACACCACTTACTTGTACAGACTACAGCAATCATTTTCAGGCAGACATCAACAATATACAATCCACCATTAAGTCTCCCCCTCGTGATTTAAGCAAATTATCAACGTTCTGCGAGAACAAATTTACTAACACAATTACACCCGACATCTCGTTTTATAACTGTTAACGAAGTTTATAACTATATTACTGGCCTTAAAGATAATAAATCATCGGGACTTGATGGAATCAGTAATCGAATACTGCGCCATGCTGCACCAGCTATTAGTGATTCCCTGACATACATATATAATCAATGTATCGCAAGGAGTTACTTTCCAAATGCTTTTAAAATCGCTAAAGTATAAGTCACATAATTTTTGGGTTGCTCTCTTGTCCACTACGGCCGTATTCTGTGATATTTGTTGTACTGACTAATTACGTGCTTTTCAGTGGTCGACACTTTTTTCTTTCTCTGCTATGTAGCAGATATTTTGTATTTTCAAACATTCTTACACTCCTCTCAGTGATAAGTCGTCATGTCTGTTTGGTTACCCGTTCCTCCCTGCTTTGCAAGGAACGGCTGAGATAATATTAACCGACAATCAAGTTGGTTAATCTTGGGTGTCGCCGTCATCAGACTACAGATTAACACTAAAATCGCCCCAGTGACTTTGGTTAAGCATTGATATGGCGAACGTGTCGCACTTGCCGAGATGGTAAAGATACGGATGTTGTGTGCACAAGCGACGGATAAAGAGATTACTTATCTGTGCGAAACATTTTGGACAGACATGAATGACATCATCATTCATTGCTTTAGATAAAAGAAAGATGTTGTATTTGAACACATTGCCGAGAGAGTGTACGGACGTGTCACTTCCATGTATGGGAGACGTGACCTTTTGCATCACGCACAGAATTTCAGTCGGAAATAATTTTGAATTACCCCACCTAAATATATGCAGCTTTTGAAGCGATTGGCGGGTATTCGAAAAGAGGAAAAACCAAATCTATGATTGGACGCCGCCTAAAATTGTAACAAACAAGGCGGGCGACGAAAACTTGCAACATTATCTGACATTTTTTGCAAGTCTAGTTTACTGTGAAATCGCTTGCCAAGACGAAAACCAGACTGCCAGAGTTAGAATCAGAATTTCATTTATCAGACCGGACTTTATTGAAGCATTTTAAAGGACAAACAGCCCAGGAAAACTATCATTTTAATAAGGAAAACCGGGATCTGAGGAAACTGAAAACACGGAATCATAGTAATTTTATTGCCTGGCACGGCCCGAGCAAATAAAACCATGCAAAAACTGACCAGGCCCATATGGGTTTTACCTGCGTTAATCTCCGCAAAGCTGTGAAGCGTCAAGCAAATCTCCAAAAAGGAGTGTCAAATGATTTGACAATATCAAATATCTGTTTGATAAGAGCAGAAAGAAATGTGTCGATCCGGAAATTTCTCGCAATCAGTCCTCACTTCAATTGAAATGAGTACTGCCGTAGTGGAGAAGGGATCGAACCCAAAATTCCGTGACAGTCCTACAACCTTGACTAGTGACGAGCGGGATCAGCGATCCAGTCTACCAAGAACCAAACCATCAGAAGGAGCAGAACCGTCACTGACAGCTAAGTAACACATAAAAGCTGCAAAGTGACCTCATTTACAAACTACCAGTACATCACACAGTGATGATAATTTGTTTCTGATAAATAATTATTCATTTATTTAAAACCTTGTTAAAACCTAAGTGATTATTAAATCTGTTCTTTGTAAATATACATAATTAACGTCCTGTAAAAGTGTCTTTCTTCTTTTTTTTTGTTTATTTCCCACTCTGTAAAGTGTCAGTCTGTATGCTCTGTAAGGAAGAGTGGTGTGTTGTTGAGATCAGGCATGCTCCAGTCTACCCAGCTGTAAATGGGTAACTCACCCTAGTCCTGAGTTAGGGAAGGCAAAGGCTCCAGGGGAAGCAGGCCCTAAACTTGGTCACTTCAACCGACGCAGGATGGTGTATGTATGGAGTAGAAGTGTAGAGTGTGATTGACGCGAATGGTGTACTGTTCGTGTGCTGACCAAGATAATCACTCATACCCTTGTGTCTACAAGGCACCAATGCAGACTGCTGGAATCTTTGTTTACTCAATTTATTCAGACGTGCACACTGGGACATACGAGTACATCATGGTATGTTGACATATCAATTTGTAGGTATACATAGCAGATCTGAAGTCATGACACATTCAGAAATAATTGGCAGTACATCAAAAGTTCAATGTCATGATACATTATGGCCGCATCCCCCTATCTGACTAAACGCGTCAGTGAAGGCAGATCGGTAAATAACTGAAGTTACTTGACGTCCATAGTTTGTAGTATATATTATGAAACCACGAAAGGGGGGTTTCTAGCAAGATTGAGATCTCCCTGTCACTGTCCGATAATAGGATAAATAATCTGTTCTCTTGGCAGTGATCAAAACATATGATGACCGAAATCTAACATGGCCGCCTCCCTGAGTTGCCGTTCACTCATTCATAGGAAGGAGAATATAAGCCAGAGTTAATTTATAATGGGTATATAAATGATTTCATAAATGTTTCCATACAGCTCTACGGTGATCAGGTTAATTCACGTAGCCATAACCGCTGTAGGAAAGTCTGTCATCTTCGTCGATACAAAACACGACCCTAGCGATACGAAGCACAATGTTCCATCTAGGTCGAATCGACATGAGATCATCAAAATAGGGTCTGGCAATACATGGAGTCCGAATTATACATTGTACCGTACCTTAGGAGAGTCTCTAACATAAACTCTAGTAGAGATACCATCTCCTTTAGAAGAAAACCACTTCATAAGTCACATTTCCTTAAGAATCTACCAGCCCTTTGAAAAGTGCGTACCCGCCATTATCACGGTACATCGGAACTCATCACGACTTGTCAAGACAACTCATACTTCCGCTAGACCGGAATAACAAGAATCTAGTCCCTCCTACCCATCCAAAATATACAATATAGGACTGATTCTACTTGTACTAATAATATGTAATACATATGAATTCAGGCCATAAACACAATAAGCAAATTAATATATTTTCTGGCCCTAAAAAATAAGTACAAACGTAAGCGCAATATCCTTGCGCCGGATCAATATCAAGAACGATTACTCCTATAATCAAAAGTGTGAATCAAACATGGATTATCTCGCTTTCCCCATAGACAGCATTTTCATACACAAATGAAAGAATGTCTATATTTTCCCATATTAAATAGCCATATCGATTTTTGTAATATGTGCGTCAAAATATGCACGCAACAGATTACCACACCCCTCGGGAAAAAAAAATGGTACATTTTTTTTTTTGAAACACATCTAGGAGCAACATACAATAGGCTCACAACGCACCAATAACAATGCGCAGATGATAAGCATAAGTTTTATGACCTTAGAGAAGGTACTTCTCTAAGTATAAATATTTCCAGAGAGGTGTCACCAACGCATACTACAATATTAGCAATGACACAATTTCCACATTAGTTTATACATAAATTTCATCTAAGATATCTTAACATCATGATCATCAAAGACGAAAAACATTGAAAGATCAGCGGTGAATAAATATCAATGAACCGCTAAGTAGTGTTACAATCAATATATGATATATTACATATGTGTACACATTTCAACATAGAAACAACTGTATCAAAGTTGTATAACAGTTATGAATCATGTGGGCATCTAGACAAAATATCTGCCATCACATTTTCTGACCCACGGATAGCTCGCACCGAAAAATGAAATGGCTGTAGAGCAATCGCATATCGCGTTGATCTCGCGCTCTTCAGATTTTTACTCTGAATAGCCGTAAGAGCTTTCTGGTCAGTTTCCACAATGAAATGCGCGCCCAGAAGAAATCTTTGCAGTTTAAGGATTGACCAAACCATAGCCAATAATTCACGGTCTAGGACCAAGTAATTCTTCTCTGCGGCATTTAATTTCCGAGAAATATACATCACAGGATGCAGAGTTCCAGAGTACTCTTGCATTAGTGCAGCTCCAATCCCGGTGGATGAAGCGTCACTACGAAGAATAAATGTCTTATCCTTAGAAGGCAATACTAGGATAGGTGAAGTAGAAAACATAGTTTTAACCTTATCCAAAGAGGATTGACATTCTTGAGTCCAATGGACTACATTAGGAGACCCTTTCTTTAGCAAGGAAGAGAGAGGTGACATAATGGAGGACAGATTCGGGATGAATCGTCCATAAAATTGTATTAGACCTAAGAGACTTCGTACTTGCTTTTTAGTCTTAGGAATAGAAATGTTAAGTATCTTACTTGTATTATGGTCTTCTGTTTTTAGGAACCCATGACCAACACGGTGTCCTAAGAAAGATATTTCGCTAAAACCAATACATGCTTTCGATGGTTTCGCTGTCAGGTTATGCTCGCGTAAGATAGACAATAGTTCATTTATACCATTATAGTGATCGTTCCAAGTATCACTGAAAAGACAGATGTCATCAAGATACGCAATGACATCTGAGCGATGAGATAGGATTCGACGCATCATGCGTACAAATGTTGCAGGGGCGTTCATAAGACCGAAAGGCATGAAATTCCATTGGAATAGACCCCTAGGCGTCGAAAAGGCAGTAAACGGTTTGGCGTTTTTGGATAATGGAACTTGCCAATATCCCTTAGACAAATCGAGTTTAGTAAAGAAGTGAGAATTCGATAGTCTCGTAAGTAGCTCTTCTAGTAAAGGCATAGGTTCAGCATCAAATTTAGTCACTTGATTCAATTTGCGATAATCCACGCAAAGACGTATGTTATTGTCTTTTTTTCGTACTATAACCATCGGCGAAGAATATGCTGATGTGGATGGTTCAATAATCTTTAACTCTATCATCTCATCTAACTCTTTCTCTACCTGTGCTTGAAAATGTATCGGGATAGGATACGGTCTGACTCTTATAGGACTATGGTCAGTAAGAATAATGTCATGTTGAATGACATCAGTTTGACCAGGAATGTCAGTAAGGACATCCTGAAATTGTTCTAACATAGTAGAAACTTGTTTCTGCTCTCCTGGAGATAATTCTGGAGAAATTGCAACATCTTTCCATGATTCATTAGAGTGAAGAGGAATCATTGGAAAAGGTAAATTTACATCCGAGAAACTCGTTTCCTCATCCTGTATTACTGACAGAGATGAGTACTGTCCATGTTGGACTGGAAAATCGTCCGTTGCCTGGAAAACAGGTTGTAAATAATCAGGACGTTCATGGAATTCCGTGAGCATGTTGATGTGGAAGGTTTTACGCTTCCCGTCAATATCGACGATATAGTCGACATCGGAAACCTTTGATATTATATCGTACGGACCTTTCCAAGAAATAAGAAGTCTATTTTCCCTACAAGGTAGCAAGACAAATGCTTTGTCACCTGGACAAAGTTGTCGCAAACATCTCTTTTTATTGGCAAATTCCCTTGCCTTCTGTTTCGCAAATTCAGAAGAAGCAGTTGCCAATTTGCATGCTTCAATAATCTTGTGTCTAAGTGCGATGACATATTCATAAGAGGATTTTGTGTCATCGACAATATTATCAGCAGTTATAAGATCATGAAGTAAGGACATAGGACCTCGCGGTTTCGCGCCAAAGACAAGTTCAAAGGGAGAAAATCCTGTATGTTCGTTGGCGACCTCTCTATATGCAAAGAGAGCCGCGGGTAAAACCCTATCCCAATCCTGAGGATGATCTTCTGTTATCTTACCTAGTAGGTTTTTCAGAGTTCTATTCAAACGTTCCACCATCCCATTGGACATAGGATGATAAATACTACTCAGCGATCTCTCTATCTTCAGAGTCGACATTACTTGAGACATGGTATCCGATATGAGTTGGGTACCATGGTCGGATAATATTTCTGCTGGAAACCCCAGACGAGAAAATATTAACCAAAGAGCATCTGCGACATCAGCAGTAGTTATGCTCTTTAGAGGAACAGCCTCCGGCCAACGTGTGCACATATCAACACACGTCAAAATAAATTGGTGTCCTCTAGCAGACTTTATCTTAAATGGACCAATGATGTCTATCGCCATTTTTTGAAATGGCCGAATGGGAATGTCTGCAGCCTGAATAGGTGCATCATGACTTGGACCTCTGGATTTAATCTCTTGACATACTTTACAAGATCGACAATAGATTCGTATGTCCTTATTCACAGCAGGCCAAAAGAAAGATTGAAGAACTCTAGCTTTAGTACGGGAAAAACCCATATGCCCAGCACACTGCGAATCATGAGCGTGCTGTAAGATTTTAACTCTCATATTTTTAGGCACAAGGATTTGAGAATGAATGGACTTAGCGGAGTCTTGTACCATACGTACAAGTACGCCATTCTTCATCGTAATCCAAGATTTACGATTTGTATCCTTATTCGGATCACCTTTTGTTGCCAGAGTAAAGAATTTCTTTAGAGTAGGATCATCTTCCTGCTGTTTGATAAAGGAATCGTGGGAAATCTCCAAGGGATCATCTCGGATCTGCGCATCATTATCTTCAGAATGTGAAGATTGTGGCATATTAAGAGCTTGAGCCCTAGTGATTACTGCATTAGCCGATTGCATATTAACATTTTCCCAATTAGAAATTTGCTGTGGAGTGCATTCTTTCACCCCGTGAATGCGACCGATGATAAGATCAGCGATCGGATTCGGCAAGAGACATGCTTGCACCTCTCCTGTAAAGAAAGGCGTAGCAATATTGATAATGGCAGTGGAGTACTTCTCCAATGTGCCACCAAATGTTACACATTTGACTATATTGCCTGTAGCTTGAGAAGGATTTACGAGTGATTGCCTCACTCCAATGGTAGTGCACCCCGAATCGAAAAGAATTGATACCGGAGTACCATCTATTAGGCCCCTATTAAAGACAAGAGCACCCCTTCCATTATGCGCAATTGACGCATGGAGAGCGGGAAGCGGGTGACCGCAGCTTAAAGTAGACACTGTGGTTGGATCGAATAATGTTTTGCATTGCGAACACTCAGATGCTCTAGCAAAATCGAAAGCGGAATTTGCTACACTGTTGGAGTCTTTTTTATCATTATTCTGATTATCGGTGTCGTGGAACTCCTGTTGTGCAGAGTTAGCCTGGTAATACGATTTACCATGTCTTTTGTGTTGTGATCTACCTCGGTTATAATTGTCTCTATAATTATCATTTCCCTTGTTATAGCCCCTATTTGGGTTTGAATCATAACATTCATGATCATAATCATCATGCTCATTATATTGAGTATCCCTGTAATATTGTTTCTTTTGTCTCCATGAAGCACTTGGGTAGTTCCTATAGCTACTCCCTTTCCGAGAATTTCTAACATTATGGGTACCCCTCGCGTGTCGAGGACTATCAGCCCGATTCCAGTTCTTCAAAGAAGAACTCTGATTTGAGCGGTTATCTTGGTTTTGATACTTATTCCGATTAACCTTTTTATCAAATTTATTTTTAGTTCCTTGGAATTTGTGTGAGTAATTCTGATTATACTCTGTTGCCGAAGCAACTGGCATACTCTCTTTAATGTTAGAGTTACTAAGAATCATGTCAGGGTGTGCCGTGGCATACTGGTCACAATATTCTTCCATTTGCTTTATTGTACCAGGTTTACGCTCATGTAAGAACTCTAGGAATGATTTATTTACAGAAGACATGACCTTGTCTCTTAGCAATAAATCCGTAAGACCATCAAATGTTTTCTCTGTTTTGGATAATTCAATCCATCGTGAAAGTGTAATTCGTGCTTTTGAGATGAAATCTGAGAATTCTACACCTACCTCAGGTCTCATTGTTTTAAACAAAAGACGATAACCTTCTTCAGACAGCTGATATCTCTTTATCAAAGCTGCCCTAACAGCATCATAATTATCTTTGTCGGCCTCTTCAACAAAATATAACTTACTTAGGGACTCCCCTTTTAGATTTTCAGACAACTGATTCACATACTGTGATTTGTCAACATTATGAGATCGACAAGCCCGTTCAAATCTAGAAAGCCAAAATGTTATGTCATCACTGGTAGGGTTAAATGCTGGTACCTTGACCTTGTACACAAAGGGTTTACCATTACTACCAGATGCCTGATTAACATTACTCATACATGTCAATTTTAATTTCTCTAATTCAAACTCATGTTCTCTTATTGCTTTTCTCTCTTCAGCTTCTCTATCTAATCTTTTCTGTTCTGCAGCCGCTTCTAATTTTTTCTGTTCTGCAGCAGCTTCTAATTTTTTCTGTTCTGCAGCAGCTTCCAATTTCTTCTGTTCTGCATCAAATCTCCTTTCCTCCACTTGCATCTGCAATTTCTTTAGTTCAGCAGCAGTATCAGCTTCTTTTTCTAATCTTTTTTCTTCAGCCAGAGCTTTTTTTTCTTCAGCAGCAGCTTCTCTTTCTAATCTTTTTTCTTCAGCCAGAGCTTTTTTTTCTTCAGCAGCAGCTTCTCTTTCTAATCTTTTTTCTTCAGCCAAAGCTTTTTTTTCTTCAGCAGCCGCTTTTCTCTCTTCAGCAGCTAATGCTTTGTCATATTGAGCCACAGCCCATTGTTCTAAGTCTTTTCCAGTCTTATCAAGAGATTTTCCTTGTGCAATGAAATAATCTAATGTAGACATATTGTCTTCTTAAATCAGAAACCTGAAAAAGTAAATAAATTACCCTATTTCACTTTAATGGGAGACAAGTCTATACCATAGACTTAGTCTTAGTCCAAACTTGTATGGTTTATAATAACCAATGATAACTTGAGTACCTGTGGACAACAATAACTGTATCTCAAATACTGTGGGAGACAAGCCTTACAAAGGTCTTGTATATCTTAATGTAATCAAAGATCACTTGGGTACCTGTGGAAAATAATCATAAAGTACTGATCTGTACTATACTATCAGTGTATACCACTATAACTCCTATGTCATATGTCAACTAAAGACATTACAAAGGACAAACAAGAAAAGACAATATGAACACATTTGCAGAGATCAAATTAAATTAAATCAGAGAAATGAAAAAAAATGATCACAGAAACCGTGATGATAACTGCAATAATATAACAAGACAAATAACGCCACAGTGTATAAACATAAGGGTGTAAAAAAAATCAAAAATAGAAAAGATTAGACAAACAAATGCAAACAACTCAAACAAAACTAAGGAACACAAAATTATTAACAAAAACAACGAAGAAAAGAACACCTCATCACAACTAACAGAAATAGCAGCAAATTGTTGCTAACAAATTTCCAATTAAGAAAATGTGTACCTATAGAATACTAGTACCAGACCAATGTCACTCGGCATACCTTGTACTAGTCACACAGAACATAAAGCACTTTATGTTCACCAACACTGTAATTCTTCTGTACGTTGAGAAAAGTCAACAATACTGCTCCAGATATTTTCTACACTTGATACCACTGTCCTGTGTAATACTGTCTGTACAGCGAAAAACTGTCAACAAGCGCTGACCTAGATACAGCATCCTATCGGTAATACATCGACTGTATAGCTGTCCTACTGGTGTTGATGTGGTCAAACAAATGTTCTTTCAGCTGTAAACTGTGATTCTCAACACAAAACTGCGTAAGCTGGACCCAGGAATCTGGCTCGCCACTGTAAAATTTCTTTCTTCTTTTTTTGTTTATTTCCCACTCTGTAAAGTGTCAGTCTGTATGCTCTGTAAGGAAGAGTGGTGTGTTGTTGAGATCAGGCATGCTCCAGTCTACCCAGCTGTAAATGGGTAACTCACCCTAGTCCTGAGTTAGGGAAGGCAAAGGCTCCAGGGGAAGCAGGCCCTAAACTTGGTCACTTCAACCGACGCAGGATGGTGTATGTATGGAGTAGAAGTGTAGAGTGTGATTGACGCGAATGGTGTACTGTTCGTGTGCTGACCAAGATAATCACTCATACCCTTGTGTCTACAAGGCACCAATGCAGACTGCTGGAATCTTTGTTTACTCAATTTATTCAGACGTGCACACTGGGACATACGAGTACATCATGGTATGTTGACATATCAATTTGTAGGTATACATAGCAGATCTGAAGTCATGACACATTCAGAAATAATGGGCAGTACATCAAAAGTTCAATGTCATGATACATTATGGCCGCATCCCCCTATCTGACTAAACGCGTCAGTGAAGGCAGATCGGTAAATAACTGAAGTTACTTGACGTCCATAGTTTGTAGTATATATTATGAAACCACGAAAGGGGGGTTTCTAGCAAGATTGAGATCTCCCTGTCACTGTCCGATAATAGGATAAATAATCTGTTCTCTTGGCAGTGATCAAAACATATGATGACCGAAATCTAACATGGCCGCCTCCCTGAGTTGCCGTTCACTCATTCATAGGAAGGAGAATATAAGCCAGAGTTAATTTATAATGGGTATATAAATGATTTCATAAATGTTTCCATACAGCTCTACGGTGATCAGGTTAATTCACGTAGCCATAACCGCTGTAGGAAAGTCTGTCATCTTCGTCGATACAAAACACGACCCTAGCGATACGAAGCACAATGTTCCATCTAGGTCGAATCGACATGAGATCATCAAAATAGGGTCTGGCAATACATGGAGTCCGAATTATACATTGTACCGTACCTTAGGAGAGTCTCTAACATAAACTCTAGTAGAGATACCATCTCCTTTAGAAGAAAACCACTTCATAAGTCATATTTCCTTAAGAATCTACCAGCCCTTTGAAAAGTGCGTACCCGCCATTATCACGGTACATCGGAACTCATCACGACTTGTCAAGACAACTCATACTTCCGCTAGACCGGAATAACAAGAATCTAGTCCCTCCTACCCATCCAAAATATACAATATAGGACTGATTCTACTTGTACTAATAATATGTAATACATATGAATTCAGGCCATAAACACAATAAGCAAATTAATATATTTTCTGGCCCTAAAAAATAAGTACAAACGTAAGCGCAATATCCTTGCGCCGGATCAATATCAAGAACGATTACTCCTATAATCAAAAGTGTGAATCAAACATGGATTATCTCGCTTTCCCCATAGACAGCATTTTCATACACAAATGAATGAATGTCTATATTTTTCCCATATTAAATAGCCATATCGATTTTTGTAATATGTGCGTCAAAATATGCACGCAACACGTCCATTTAGTCATTTTAAATGTACTGCATGTTTGTCTCAGTCAATTTACTAAATACATTCTAAACAGAGCTATACTATAATAAGAAGAATTCCACTGAGTAAATCAGGGTGGGGGCTTGAACGTGCTGAAATTAATAATTGCTTAATTCTTCAAAAAAAAGGCGGCGGATCAGATATAAGTTAACAATTGCTCTGCCCAACGCAGCATTGTTCTTGACTTCTGAAATATCGTATGAAACTACCTTGAGATAGAAGCATCATTATCCTTCTATCTACAGCTCTGCCAAGAGTAATCTTGTGCGAAGGTAGACACCTTTGAAGACCCATATTAGATACTCTTGAGTTTTGGCCACTGTTGGACCACTACTGCAAAGCAGGGGAGGCAATTCCGTGACAGTATACCCACTTCTCAAACCAGGTTCATCTGATAGTAGTAACCTTGGTAACTATAGGCCCATTTCTCTTATATCGTCGCTGTCAAAACCACTGGAAAAACACATCCACAAAATAACAATACAACACCTAGTCAATAAAGACCTGCTAATCGGCAGTCAGTCGGGGTTTACACCAAAGCATTCATGCCACACATCCTTAACAAAGATGATAGACAATTGGCACCTAAACATCAATAACGATCATATATGTGGACTTTGTCGTACGGAAGGTTAATTGTTTTATTTGGCCCGTATGCGTATATAGAGTGGATGTCGACAGGTACGCGAGAAGGTATAGAAATAGATTGTTCACAGGTGGTAGAATTGAGGGGAAAAAAGATCTGTCTCTGGAGTGATTAGGTAATCTCTTCCAGCCTATCCGTACGACTGTACTTTATTACAGGACAGCTTTTATCTCCCTATCAAGAATAGGTAAGTTAACCTACACACACAGCTATGTGACAACAAGACACACAAACGTGAAAACGAAGGATAAATGGGTATGGGTCTGACCAACACACAAAGGTAAATTTCTTTGTAGTTTATTATCATTAAAACTCAGTAACGTCAAAATATCTAAAGGAAAAGATCAAAGAGTCATTTAAATGCATATGAAATAAAGCAGAAAACGTGCACCCTCCCCAAAAGGAGAAACGAACCCTAAAATTATTAACCCAATGGTTGAAGCTTAGCACTCTGTTACAGAATGAACAGTACTGGTACTCTGTGAGACCCAGTAAAATAAACAAACTTTTAGACAAATCAGATATATGGATAGTTTTCCACGCAAACAAGAAAATACTCGCACACTCTTGCAAACAGTGGCCACTCTCACACTCTTACCTAATTGCCTTGAATGGTAGGTCTGTAATATCCCTTGGTAATAGAATTACTCTATGAATATATTATTTAATTCACTTAATATTCTGTCACCCCAGTTGTCGCAGATCCAAATTGGCCCCAGTCCATCCCCCGAAATTAGTTCATGAGGTGAACGCGTATTATGGTTGCGTCTCCTATAAGTGTTACCCTCAGTAAGAATTTTAATCCTTGGGTGTTCGCCGAAAGTCGTCTCTACGCCAGTAGAACGCTGCCTTTTGTGCAGAAGAAATGCTTATAAAATTGATCCCGCCTTAAAAACTAACACCGCCTTGCAAAACCACTCTTCGCTCAACACGCCGTTCCATACATATCTGCACGCTGTTGGACAAGCCAGAATATATAAACACACAGACAGTTTTCAATTCTCGCCGAGTAGTGTATTTCTGACGTAACCCAAACAAGTTAGTTATTTGAATGGAAAAAATGATAGAGAAGGAGAGGGGAAGATGGCCGACTTATGGAAAAGTTGTAATTGACGATTAACAGTGACAAAACTGAAAATCTAGACGACAACTAATATCGCCATAAAAATCATATATATAGATAGCTTAGTGTCCCCTGAGCAATAATATGTTTTAATATACATGGTAGTCTAAATATTAGCCAAGTTATTTAAATAATACTATATGTCTACGAACACTAAGACGGACGGACTGTTTTTTTTTTTTTGCTCATTTATCCATAACGTTAGTTGGGGACGCTAGTTTAAAAAATAGGCATTAGATTAATTCAAATCCGATTGGCAGGTAGAAGAGTATAGGAAGGAGGGTATTGGTTAGGCAAAAAAGCTAAATATATTTTGAAGACTCACTCCTAGAAGTTTGGAGTTTTGTTTTTTTTTAAATTTGAATTGAAAAGCTAGACCTTCGCTGTGATTGGGCCAGGCTGGTAATATTGGCAAAAGCTTTCAAAGGCTTGTCGCCAGTTGATACAGAAAGTTTTGTAAGCACGCTGCGTTGAGAACAGCAGTGCTAAGAGTGAAATAATAATTCTTGGCAGTCTGGACTGGGGCACAGCTAAACTTAAACCTTAATGCTAATGCCAGTCAACGTATGTTTGTGATATTTATTTGAATTGTGGTAAGAACGAATTATTAATCTTGTTATTACAACAAAATTTGGTGTATGAGATACTGCTTGATTGGGAAGGCTTTACGACTGAGTACAGAGGTCCCCAGCAGACTTATGCAGGGCCTGTGGTGTTGCACACAAGCAGTAAAAATTGACATGAGTTGTATAACTTAAAATGATTTCCACAGTTACCAGTGGGAAAGCTAAACCACAATATTCTATGGGAGATAATCATTGTTGCAGTGTCAGAGGCCATTAGGGAAAAGAATAGGAGCACTGGTATGAGTTGTTATCCCAGAAGAAAATGGTTGACATGGGGTGGTCAGAGAGATCTGACCCTTTTCTTTTATTGAATTATGCCATGTATTGATTGTGGAATAACATTGTAGATATGTTGTACAGAATCATAACCTTGTTTCAGGGTTTTTTGTTCTGGTACTAAGTTAGTGCCAGAACCCTGGAGAATTTACTTGAGAGAGAAAATGAAACTTTACTGGACCAAGCGGTCTACCATACTATACTACACCAGGGACTGTGGCAGTCTGGTCATTCGAGTGAACGAAAGGAAATTGTCAGCATCATACTACTATCTACATCAAGATAAGTGCCTATGTGTCGGCACTCAAAAGTTTATCCACTGACTTTTATTTAAAAGAACATAAAACATTTGATTATCCAATAAATATTCCACAAGAGACTAATATAAAGAGATGGGATGATGATAACACCCCACCCCCACCATTAGTTACCAGTGTTACTTAGTTTAGAGAAATACCCAAATATAATTAGATTATAATAGTCCTTTGTATGGACAGAAGATACATTGTGTGATTAATCTTTATGTAAATAAAACCATAAAATTCATTTTGTTGTTGGTCCTGACTCAGAAAATTCTGAATCAGGGCATAATAAATTGTAATCTAGACTATTACATAATATTCAGCCACAGACTTCTATAAGATATATAATAGAGTGTTAGTTTGTTTGTGGTTGTGGTATTGACTCAGTCCTATATATATATGTGATAGAATTTAAATGTATTTGTAGTAATTTTACTTACACTACATTACACACTTTCATAACCCTAGACATTATACGTAGCTATCATACATACTAGTCAAGAATAGGTCTGATTGAGGTCATAAGGTGGTAGCAGAAAGGTACTCTGATAACTCAACCCAAAATTTGTTATTATCAGGGACCTTCACAGCTGACCTCATTCAGTACACTAGAAATATTGAATGATAACATCTGTAACACCAAAATCCACCACATATATTGGGGTCTCGCTCCTGGGATTTGAATTTCTCATAGCACCAGCTATATTGGGTAACTAGCTTCTGGGATTTTAAACTTCTCCTAATACATGTATAGGAATCCCAGATAATAAAAGTAAAAATATATTCTTTTGTGGAATTTTTTTTTTTTTTTTTTTTTTTTTTTAACACGTGAGTATCCCTTTATTTCTTGTACAGAGACAAATGTCCCTCGCCTTTCAGGCAAATACTCGGCGATTTCGGAGGTACCCATTGCAGCTGGGTCGGCTCAGGAGCCGCCAGTCCCTGGTCGACGACACTCCTTCAAATGTCCTCGCCAGGTCTCGAGTTAATCCAGTCCAAATCCCGGTCGACGAAAAATCCTCAAATGTCGTCGCCCGGGTTTGATCCTGTATCACCCGGTCGCCAGAGCGGTGTTGTAACCACTACGCTAGCGCGGCTCCCTTGTGGAATTTAAATAGTGGATAAACTGTTGATGCTTGTAGTTGTTGTTTAATTAGAGTTGATAAGTACCTTAATATATTGCTAACGTTGCTTGATATAACATGGCTGATTTGGCAAAGTACAGATCTGCTGCTGTGCAGACTGCCAGAGACATGAACATGGAGGGTCAAGTCTTGATTGACTATGTCACCTCAGAATGTGATAAGTTCATTGCTAGGGAAGAATATAGATTAGCTGAAGAGAGGAGAATGCAGTTAGAAGATGCTAGGGAGATTAAGAAATTAGAGTTGGATAGAGAGGCTGAGATCAAGAGGCTCCAGTTTGAGGAGAGAAAATTAGAAGCAGAAGAAAAACGACTGCAAATGGAAGCAGAAGAAAAGAGATTGGTTGCCGAGAGGGAAGCAGAAGAAAAGAGATTGGCTGCCGAGAGGGAAGCAGAAGATAAAAGATTACAAAGGGGGCATGAGTTGCGACTAAGGGAGTTAGAGTTGCAAGGCCATGCTCCTGAAAATGGTCAAAGCCCCTCTACCTCTGATGCTACTGCTAGTCAGGGGGCCTCCAACTCAGATATGGGGTTCCACTTAGATTATTTTGTGGAGAGAGATGATGATATTGAATCATTTTTAAGTAGGTATGAGGTATTAGCTACAACGTATGGGCTAGAAAAGGAAAGATGGAGCCTGAAGTTATCCCAAGGTCTTAGGGGAACAGCTTATGAAGTTTTCTCAAAAATGAGCAGGGATGACCAAGACAATTATGACATGTTAAAGCAGGCTCTTTTGTTAAGATATGAAAAGAATGGTAAATTTTACAGGAAGAAGTTTAGAAATGCCAAGCTACTGTCGGGTGAGACCTATCACCAGTTCTCTGCACGTTTAGAGACGTACTTGGAGAAATGGACTGCTCTGGGGAAAACCCAAGATCTTAAAGAAATGATCCTTATTGAGCAATTGAGAGAGTCCATGGCTCCAGACTTGAAAAAGTTTCTCATGGAACAGGGTGCAGAGAGGCTGGGTGAATTACTTAATGTCGCTGAGAGGTATCAGGCAGCCCAGGCAGAGGTAGCTGTCGCCAAAAAGAAACATGTAGACAATTATAAGGCTCCACAAAACTCTAATAGATTTGACAACAAAGATCAGGGTAACAAGGGTAAGCAAAATTTTGATAGGCCACGCAATGATTATAAAAATAAAAACCCACAATTCACTGACAGGAAATATGAGGAAAGAAAAACTTTTCATCAAGGTAGATTATATTGTAGATGGTGTAAGAGGGAAGGACATGACACCAAAGTATGTAATAGGAAACCTGCTGGATTTGCTGCTATGAAGTTGGGGGAAAAGGAAGTAAAGGTAAAACCTACTGGACAGCAGGAACCTTATCACCCCCCAGTGTGTAAGGATGTGGTATGTAATGGGGTCACCATTATGTGCCTTTACGATACCGGTTTGGATTTTGATTCTGTTGTGAGTGCGCACTTGGTGAACCCGGATCAGTATACTACAGAAACAGTGGAGATACAAGGGGCGACCAAGGACATACCACTTATGACACTTCCCATTGCCAGGATAACGGTGAAAACTCGCTATGTGGAAGGAGTAATCAGAGCAGCAGTGTTAGTCGTTCTTCTTGTACCGTGGGGTGTAGATGTTTGGAAGAGAGAGCGCCAGACTATCCTATCGGCTGTCTTCCTCCTGGCATGGTTCCACTCTAGTCCTCGGTCCATCAAAGATTGTCTAATGTTGTCCTCCCAGCGGACTCTGGGTCGTCCTGGGGTCTGGATCCCTGGCTCTTTGTTTCCCATGCTTGTCGTGGTAGCCGATCTTCTCCCATTCTGCAGACATGGCCAAACCATCTTAGTTGGGACTGTTCTACTTGGGTCTGCAGGGGGTGGGATTTTAGGCCTTGACGTATCGTCTGGTTGCGGACTATGTCTCTTCTTGTTACTTCAACCACCTTCCTCAGATACCTCATTTCTGAGGTTTGGATCTGGCTTTTGTGGGTTGTAGTCATTGCCCATGACTCGCATCCATATGTCAAGACTGGGACATAGGTGGAGCGGGATACAGCCATCTTCGTTTTCTTACCAACCTCTCTCTTGCTGAGGAATCCTCGATTCATGGCCTGAAAAAGTCTCACAGCTGCTGCTTTTCGAGTGGCCAACTCTTCTTTGATGCCTCCCTTTCGGTCTATAATAGCTCCGAGGTATTTAAAGTGGTCGACCTGCTCCAAGACCTGTTCTCCCAGCTTAATCTGATGTCTTCTTTCTTTTCGTGATATCACCATGGATTTTGTTTTAGCTGATGTCTGAAAATTAGAAACAATGAAAGTAAATATTAAGCTGGTAAAGTTAATTAAATCGTTCCTGTCAGACAACAAAATAGTGTCTTACAATAATTCCCTGTCAAACCCAACCGTTGTCAATACAGGTGTTCCTCAGGGCTCTATTCTCGGCCCTCTTCTCTTTACCGTCTACATTAATGATCTTCCTCTACACAACAAACACTCATCATGTGACCTGTTTGCCGATGACTGTATTGTTTATACAAGTGATAAAAGTTGCACCACACTAGAACAATCTTTACAAAACGATACACATAATCTTGTTAAGTGGAGCAACGAGAATCGCATTCAAATAAATATTAGTAAAACAAAATGTTTGTTAATATCAAACCAGACAAAAACTACAAAACTCGCAGAAAACAACACTTCAGCTCTACATTGGAACATCACGAATTGAAAACGTAAATGAACACAGAACTCTAGGTCTCACTGTTGACCAACACCTAAGTTGGAACTCACATGCACATGCACTCACAAAGCAAACAGCACAGAAAGTTTACCAGTTAGCCAAAATTAAACATTTCCTGAATGAGGAGGCAAGGAAAATGTTCTCCATATCTCATATACAAACGCATCTAGACTATTGTTCCACAATCTGGGATGGTTGTTCCGTATCCAACACAAAAAGGCTCCATTCGCTTCAAAAACGCGCAGTGTGCCTTGTGTCGTGAAATATTCTAATCCACATATATAAATTAAAAGGTAGAGGCAAAGTCTAACAAATAAAATTCTAATAAAGAAAAGAGCAATGGTAAATAACGGTGCTTGGTCACAATGACTG
>JAMPIV010016606.1:55000-65000 GCA_024509875.1 Oreohelix idahoensis | reverse complement strand
CCCCCCCCCCCCCCCCCCCCCCCCCCCCCCCCCCCCCCCCCCCCCCCCCCCCCCCCCCCCCCCCCCCCCCCCCCCCCCCCCCCCCCCCCCCCCCCCCCCCCCCCCCCCCCCCCCCCCCCCCCCCCCCCCCCCCCCCCCCCCCCCCCCCCCCCCCCCCCCCCCCCCCCCCCCCCCCCCCCCCCCCCCCCCCCCCCCCCCCCCCCCCCCCCCCCCCCCCCCCCCCCCCCCCCCCCCCCCCCCCCCCCCCCCCCCCCCCCCCCCCCCCCCCCCCCCCCCCCCCCCCCCCCCCCCCCCCCCCCCCCCCCCCCCCCCCCCCCCCCCCCCCCCCCCCCCCCCCCCCCCCCCCCCCCCCCCCCCCCCCCCCCCCCCCCCCCCCCCCCCCCCCCCCCCCCCCCCCCCCCCCCCCCCCCCCCCCCCCCCCCCCCCCCCCCCCCCCCCCCCCCCCCCCCCCCCCCCCCCCCCCCCCCCCCCCCCCCCCCCCCCCCCCCCCCCCCCCCCCCCCCCCCCCCCCCCCCCCCCCCCCCCCCCCCCCCCCCCCCCCCCCCCCCCCCCCCCCCCCCCCCCCCCCCCCCCCCCCCCCCCCCCCCCCCCCCCCCCCCCCCCCCCCCCCCCCCCCCCCCCCCCCCCCCCCCCCCCCCCCCCCCCCCCCCCCCCCCCCCCCCCCCCCCCCCCCCCCCCCCCCCCCCCCCCCCCCCCCCCCCCCCCCCCCCCCCCCCCCCCCCCCCCCCCCCCCCCCCCCCCCCCCCCCCCCCCCCCCCCCCCCCCCCCCCCCCCCCCCCCCCCCCCCCCCCCCCCCCCCCCCCCCCCCCCCCCCCCCCCCCCCCCCCCCCCCCCCCCCCCCCCCCCCCCCCCCCCCCCCCCCCCCCCCCCCCCCCCCCCCCCCCCCCCCCCCCCCCCCCCCCCCCCCCCCCCCCCCCCCCCCCCCCCCCCCCCCCCCCCCCCCCCCCCCCCCCCCCCCCCCCCCCCCCCCCCCCCCCCCCCCCCCCCCCCCCCCCCCCCCCCCCCCCCCCCCCCCCCCCCCCCCCCCCCCCCCCCCCCCCCCCCCCCCCCCCCCCCCCCCCCCCCCCCCCCCCCCCCCCCCCCCCCCCCCCCCCCCCCCCCCCCCCCCCCCCCCCCCCCCCCCCCCCCCCCCCCCCCCCCCCCCCCCCCCCCCCCCCCCCCCCCCCCCCCCCCCCCCCCCCCCCCCCCCCCCCCCCCCCCCCCCCCCCCCCCCCCCCCCCCCCCCCCCCCCCCCCCCCCCCCCCCCCCCCCCCCCCCCCCCCCCCCCCCCCCCCCCCCCCCCCCCCCCCCCCCCCCCCCCCCCCCCCCCCCCCCCCCCCCCCCCCCCCCCCCCCCCCCCCCCCCCCCCCCCCCCCCCCCCCCCCCCCCCCCCCCCCCCCCCCCCCCCCCCCCCCCCCCCCCCCCCCCCCCCCCCCCCCCCCCCCCCCCCCCCCCCCCCCCCCCCCCCCCCCCCCCCCCCCCCCCCCCCCCCCCCCCCCCCCCCCCCCCCCCCCCCCCCCCCCCCCCCCCCCCCCCCCCCCCCCCCCCCCCCCCCCCCCCCCCCCCCCCCCCCCCCCCCCCCCCCCCCCCCCCCCCCCCCCCCCCCCCCCCCCCCCCCCCCCCCCCCCCCCCCCCCCCCCCCCCCCCCCCCCCCCCCCCCCCCCCCCCCCCCCCCCCCCCCCCCCCCCCCCCCCCCCCCCCCCCCCCCCCCCCCCCCCCCCCCCCCCCCCCCCCCCCCCCCCCCCCCCCCCCCCCCCCCCCCCCCCCCCCCCCCCCCCCCCCCCCCCCCCCCCCCCCCCCCCCCCCCCCCCCCCCCCCCCCCCCCCCCCCCCCCCCCCCCCCCCCCCCCCCCCCCCCCCCCCCCCCCCCCCCCCCCCCCCCCCCCCCCCCCCCCCCCCCCCCCCCCCCCCCCCCCCCCCCCCCCCCCCCCCCCCCCCCCCCCCCCCCCCCCCCCCCCCCCCCCCCCCCCCCCCCCCCCCCCCCCCCCCCCCCCCCCCCCCCCCCCCCCCCCCCCCCCCCCCCCCCCCCCCCCCCCCCCCCCCCCCCCCCCCCCCCCCCCCCCCCCCCCCCCCCCCCCCCCCCCCCCCCCCCCCCCCCCCCCCCCCCCCCCCCCCCCCCCCCCCCCCCCCCCCCCCCCCCCCCCCCCCCCCCCCCCCCCCCCCCCCCCCCCCCCCCCCCCCCCCCCCCCCCCCCCCCCCCCCCCCCCCCCCCCCCCCCCCCCCCCCCCCCCCCCCCCCCCCCCCCCCCCCCCCCCCCCCCCCCCCCCCCCCCCCCCCCCCCCCCCCCCCCCCCCCCCCCCCCCCCCCCCCCCCCCCCCCCCCCCCCCCCCCCCCCCCCCCCCCCCCCCCCCCCCCCCCCCCCCCCCCCCCCCCCCCCCCCCCCCCCCCCCCCCCCCCCCCCCCCCCCCCCCCCCCCCCCCCCCCCCCCCCCCCCCCCCCCCCCCCCCCCCCCCCCCCCCCCCCCCCCCCCCCCCCCCCCCCCCCCCCCCCCCCCCCCCCCCCCCCCCCCCCCCCCCCCCCCCCCCCCCCCCCCCCCCCCCCCCCCCCCCCCCCCCCCCCCCCCCCCCCCCCCCCCCCCCCCCCCCCCCCCCCCCCCCCCCCCCCCCCCCCCCCCCCCCCCCCCCCCCCCCCCCCCCCCCCCCCCCCCCCCCCCCCCCCCCCCCCCCCCCCCCCCCCCCCCCCCCCCCCCCCCCCCCCCCCCCCCCCCCCCCCCCCCCCCCCCCCCCCCCCCCCCCCCCCCCCCCCCCCCCCCCCCCCCCCCCCCCCCCCCCCCCCCCCCCCCCCCCCCCCCCCCCCCCCCCCCCCCCCCCCCCCCCCCCCCCCCCCCCCCCCCCCCCCCCCCCCCCCCCCCCCCCCCCCCCCCCCCCCCCCCCCCCCCCCCCCCCCCCCCCCCCCCCCCCCCCCCCCCCCCCCCCCCCCCCCCCCCCCCCCCCCCCCCCCCCCCCCCCCCCCCCCCCCCCCCCCCCCCCCCCCCCCCCCCCCCCCCCCCCCCCCCCCCCCCCCCCCCCCCCCCCCCCCCCCCCCCCCCCCCCCCCCCCCCCCCCCCCCCCCCCCCCCCCCCCCCCCCCCCCCCCCCCCCCCCCCCCCCCCCCCCCCCCCCCCCCCCCCCCCCCCCCCCCCCCCCCCCCCCCCCCCCCCCCCCCCCCCCCCCCCCCCCCCCCCCCCCCCCCCCCCCCCCCCCCCCCCCCCCCCCCCCCCCCCCCCCCCCCCCCCCCCCCCCCCCCCCCCCCCCCCCCCCCCCCCCCCCCCCCCCCCCCCCCCCCCCCCCCCCCCCCCCCCCCCCCCCCCCCCCCCCCCCCCCCCCCCCCCCCCCCCCCCCCCCCCCCCCCCCCCCCCCCCCCCCCCCCCCCCCCCCCCCCCCCCCCCCCCCCCCCCCCCCCCCCCCCCCCCCCCCCCCCCCCCCCCCCCCCCCCCCCCCCCCCCCCCCCCCCCCCCCCCCCCCCCCCCCCCCCCCCCCCCCCCCCCCCCCCCCCCCCCCCCCCCCCCCCCCCCCCCCCCCCCCCCCCCCCCCCCCCCCCCCCCCCCCCCCCCCCCCCCCCCCCCCCCCCCCCCCCCCCCCCCCCCCCCCCCCCCCCCCCCCCCCCCCCCCCCCCCCCCCCCCCCCCCCCCCCCCCCCCCCCCCCCCCCCCCCCCCCCCCCCCCCCCCCCCCCCCCCCCCCCCCCCCCCCCCCCCCCCCCCCCCCCCCCCCCCCCCCCCCCCCCCCCCCCCCCCCCCCCCCCCCCCCCCCCCCCCCCCCCCCCCCCCCCCCCCCCCCCCCCCCCCCCCCCCCCCCCCCCCCCCCCCCCCCCCCCCCCCCCCCCCCCCCCCCCCCCCCCCCCCCCCCCCCCCCCCCCCCCCCCCCCCCCCCCCCCCCCCCCCCCCCCCCCCCCCCCCCCCCCCCCCCCCCCCCCCCCCCCCCCCCCCCCCCCCCCCCCCCCCCCCCCCCCCCCCCCCCCCCCCCCCCCCCCCCCCCCCCCCCCCCCCCCCCCCCCCCCCCCCCCCCCCCCCCCCCCCCCCCCCCCCCCCCCCCCCCCCCCCCCCCCCCCCCCCCCCCCCCCCCCCCCCCCCCCCCCCCCCCCCCCCCCCCCCCCCCCCCCCCCCCCCCCCCCCCCCCCCCCCCCCCCCCCCCCCCCCCCCCCCCCCCCCCCCCCCCCCCCCCCCCCCCCCCCCCCCCCCCCCCCCCCCCCCCCCCCCCCCCCCCCCCCCCCCCCCCCCCCCCCCCCCCCCCCCCCCCCCCCCCCCCCCCCCCCCCCCCCCCCCCCCCCCCCCCCCCCCCCCCCCCCCCCCCCCCCCCCCCCCCCCCCCCCCCCCCCCCCCCCCCCCCCCCCCCCCCCCCCCCCCCCCCCCCCCCCCCCCCCCCCCCCCCCCCCCCCCCCCCCCCCCCCCCCCCCCCCCCCCCCCCCCCCCCCCCCCCCCCCCCCCCCCCCCCCCCCCCCCCCCCCCCCCCCCCCCCCCCCCCCCCCCCCCCCCCCCCCCCCCCCCCCCCCCCCCCCCCCCCCCCCCCCCCCCCCCCCCCCCCCCCCCCCCCCCCCCCCCCCCCCCCCCCCCCCCCCCCCCCCCCCCCCCCCCCCCCCCCCCCCCCCCCCCCCCCCCCCCCCCCCCCCCCCCCCCCCCCCCCCCCCCCCCCCCCCCCCCCCCCCCCCCCCCCCCCCCCCCCCCCCCCCCCCCCCCCCCCCCCCCCCCCCCCCCCCCCCCCCCCCCCCCCCCCCCCCCCCCCCCCCCCCCCCCCCCCCCCCCCCCCCCCCCCCCCCCCCCCCCCCCCCCCCCCCCCCCCCCCCCCCCCCCCCCCCCCCCCCCCCCCCCCCCCCCCCCCCCCCCCCCCCCCCCCCCCCCCCCCCCCCCCCCCCCCCCCCCCCCCCCCCCCCCCCCCCCCCCCCCCCCCCCCCCCCCCCCCCCCCCCCCCCCCCCCCCCCCCCCCCCCCCCCCCCCCCCCCCCCCCCCCCCCCCCCCCCCCCCCCCCCCCCCCCCCCCCCCCCCCCCCCCCCCCCCCCCCCCCCCCCCCCCCCCCCCCCCCCCCCCCCCCCCCCCCCCCCCCCCCCCCCCCCCCCCCCCCCCCCCCCCCCCCCCCCCCCCCCCCCCCCCCCCCCCCCCCCCCCCCCCCCCCCCCCCCCCCCCCCCCCCCCCCCCCCCCCCCCCCCCCCCCCCCCCCCCCCCCCCCCCCCCCCCCCCCCCCCCCCCCCCCCCCCCCCCCCCCCCCCCCCCCCCCCCCCCCCCCCCCCCCCCCCCCCCCCCCCCCCCCCCCCCCCCCCCCCCCCCCCCCCCCCCCCCCCCCCCCCCCCCCCCCCCCCCCCCCCCCCCCCCCCCCCCCCCCCCCCCCCCCCCCCCCCCCCCCCCCCCCCCCCCCCCCCCCCCCCCCCCCCCCCCCCCCCCCCCCCCCCCCCCCCCCCCCCCCCCCCCCCCCCCCCCCCCCCCCCCCCCCCCCCCCCCCCCCCCCCCCCCCCCCCCCCCCCCCCCCCCCCCCCCCCCCCCCCCCCCCCCCCCCCCCCCCCCCCCCCCCCCCCCCCCCCCCCCCCCCCCCCCCCCCCCCCCCCCCCCCCCCCCCCCCCCCCCCCCCCCCCCCCCCCCCCCCCCCCCCCCCCCCCCCCCCCCCCCCCCCCCCCCCCCCCCCCCCCCCCCCCCCCCCCCCCCCCCCCCCCCCCCCCCCCCCCCCCCCCCCCCCCCCCCCCCCCCCCCCCCCCCCCCCCCCCCCCCCCCCCCCCCCCCCCCCCCCCCCCCCCCCCCCCCCCCCCCCCCCCCCCCCCCCCCCCCCCCCCCCCCCCCCCCCCCCCCCCCCCCCCCCCCCCCCCCCCCCCCCCCCCCCCCCCCCCCCCCCCCCCCCCCCCCCCCCCCCCCCCCCCCCCCCCCCCCCCCCCCCCCCCCCCCCCCCCCCCCCCCCCCCCCCCCCCCCCCCCCCCCCCCCCCCCCCCCCCCCCCCCCCCCCCCCCCCCCCCCCCCCCCCCCCCCCCCCCCCCCCCCCCCCCCCCCCCCCCCCCCCCCCCCCCCCCCCCCCCCCCCCCCCCCCCCCCCCCCCCCCCCCCCCCCCCCCCCCCCCCCCCCCCCCCCCCCCCCCCCCCCCCCCCCCCCCCCCCCCCCCCCCCCCCCCCCCCCCCCCCCCCCCCCCCCCCCCCCCCCCCCCCCCCCCCCCCCCCCCCCCCCCCCCCCCCCCCCCCCCCCCCCCCCCCCCCCCCCCCCCCCCCCCCCCCCCCCCCCCCCCCCCCCCCCCCCCCCCCCCCCCCCCCCCCCCACCCCCCCCCCCCCCCCCCCCCCCCCCCCCCCCCCCCCCCCCCCCCCCCCCCCCCCCCCCCCCCCCCCCCCCCCCCCCCCCCCCCCCCCCCCCCCCCCCCCCCCCCCCCCCCCCCCCCCCCCCCCCCCCCCCCCCCCCCCCCCCCCCCCCCCCCCCCCCCCCCCCCCCCCCCCCCCCCCCCCCCCCCCCCCCCCCCCCCCCCCCCCCCCCCCCCCCCCCCCCCCCCCCCCCCCCCCCCCCCCCCCCCCCCCCCCCCCCCCCCCCCCCCCCCCCCCCCCCCCCCCCCCCCCCCCCCCCCCCCCCCCCCCCCCCCCCCCCCCCCCCCCCCCCCCCCCCCCCCCCCCCCCCCCCCCCCCCCCCCCCCCCCCCCCCCCCCCCCCCCCCCCCCCCCCCCCCCCCCCCCCCCCCCCCCCCCCCCCCCCCCCCCCCCCCCCCCCCCCCCCCCCCCCCCCCCCCCCCCCCCCCCCCCCCCCCCCCCCCCCCCCCCCCCCCCCCCCCCCCCCCCCCCCCCCCCCCCCCCCCCCCCCCCCCCCCCCCCCCCCCCCCCCCCCCCCCCCCCCCCCCCCCCCCCCCCCCCCCCCCCCCCCCCCCCCCCCCCCCCCCCCCCCCCCCCCCCCCCCCCCCCCCCCCCCCCCCCCCCCCCCCCCCCCCCCCCCCCCCCCCCCCCCCCCCCCCCCCCCCCCCCCCCCCCCCCCCCCCCCCCCCCCCCCCCCCCCCCCCCCCCCCCCCCCCCCCCCCCCCCCCCCCCCCCCCCCCCCCCCCCCCCCCCCCCCCCCCCCCCCCCCCCCCCCCCCCCCCCCCCCCCCCCCCCCCCCCCCCCCCCCCCCCCCCCCCCCCCCCCCCCCCCCCCCCCCCCCCCCCCCCCCCCCCCCCCCCCCCCCCCCCCCCCCCCCCCCCCCCCCCCCCCCCCCCCCCCCCCCCCCCCCCCCCCCCCCCCCCCCCCCCCCCCCCCCCCCCCCCCCCCCCCCCCCCCCCCCCCCCCCCCCCCCCCCCCCCCCCCCCCCCCCCCCCCCCCCCCCCCCCCCCCCCCCCCCCCCCCCCCCCCCCCCCCCCCCCCCCCCCCCCCCCCCCCCCCCCCCCCCCCCCCCCCCCCCCCCCCCCCCCCCCCCCCCCCCCCCCCCCCCCCCCCCCCCCCCCCCCCCCCCCCCCCCCCCCCCCCCCCCCCCCCCCCCCCCCCCCCCCCCCCCCCCCCCCCCCCCCCCCCCCCCCCCCCCCCCCCCCCCCCCCCCCCCCCCCCCCCCCCCCCCCCCCCCCCCCCCCCCCCCCCCCCCCCCCCCCCCCCCCCCCCCCCCCCCCCCCCCCCCCCCCCCCCCCCCCCCCCCCCCCCCCCCCCCCCCCCCCCCCCCCCCCCCCCCCCCCCCCCCCCCCCCCCCCCCCCCCCCCCCCCCCCCCCCCCCCCCCCCCCCCCCCCCCCCCCCCCCCCCCCCCCCCCCCCCCCCCCCCCCCCCCCCCCCCCCCCCCCCCCCCCCCCCCCCCCCCCCCCCCCCCCCCCCCCCCCCCCCCCCCCCCCCCCCCCCCCCCCCCCCCCCCCCCCCCCCCCCCCCCCCCCCCCCCCCCCCCCCCCCCCCCCCCCCCCCCCCCCCCCCCCCCCCCCCCCCCCCCCCCCCCCCCCCCCCCCCCCCCCCCCCCCCCCCCCCCCCCCCCCCCCCCCCCCCCCCCCCCCCCCCCCCCCCCCCCCCCCCCCCCCCCCCCCCCCCCCCCCCCCCCCCCCCCCCCCCCCCCCCCCCCCCCCCCCCCCCCCCCCCCCCCCCCCCCCCCCCCCCCCCCCCCCCCCCCCCCCCCCCCCCCCCCCCCCCCCCCCCCCCCCCCCCCCCCCCCCCCCCCCCCCCCCCCCCCCCCCCCCCCCCCCCCCCCCCCCCCCCCCCCCCCCCCCCCCCCCCCCCCCCCCCCCCCCCCCCCCCCCCCCCCCCCCCCCCCCCCCCCCCCCCCCCCCCCCCCCCCCCCCCCCCCCCCCCCCCCCCCCCCCCCCCCCCCCCCCCCCCCCCCCCCCCCCCCCCCCCCCCCCCCCCCCCCCCCCCCCCCCCCCCCCCCCCCCCCCCCCCCCCCCCCCCCCCCCCCCCCCCCCCCCCCCCCCCCCCCCCCCCCCCCCCCCCCCCCCCCCCCCCCCCCCCCCCCCCCCCCCCCCCCCCCCCCCCCCCCCCCCCCCCCCCCCCCCCCCCCCCCCCCCCCCCCCCCCCCCCCCCCCCCCCCCCCCCCCCCCCCCCCCCCCCCCCCCCCCCCCCCCCCCCCCCCCCCCCCCCCCCCCCCCCCCCCCCCCCCCCCCCCCCCCCCCCCCCCCCCCCCCCCCCCCCCCCCCCCCCCCCCCCCCCCCCCCCCCCCCCCCCCCCCCCCCCCCCCCCCCCCCCCCCCCCCCCCCCCCCCCCCCCCCCCCCCCCCCCCCCCCCCCCCCCCCCCCCCCCCCCCCCCCCCCCCCCCCCCCCCCCCCCCCCCCCCCCCCCCCCCCCCCCCCCCCCCCCCCCCCCCCCCCCCCCCCCCCCCCCCCCCCCCCCCCCCCCCCCCCCCCCCCCCCCCCCCCCCCCCCCCCCCCCCCCCCCCCCCCCCCCCCCCCCCCCCCCCCCCCCCCCCCCCCCCCCCCCCCCCCCCCCCCCCCCCCCCCCCCCCCCCCCCCCCCCCCCCCCCCCCCCCCCCCCCCCCCCCCCCCCCCCCCCCCCCCCCCCCCCCCCCCCCCCCCCCCCCCCCCCCCCCCCCCCCCCCCCCCCCCCCCCCCCCCCCCCCCCCCCCCCCCCCCCCCCCCCCCCCCCCCCCCCCCCCCCCCCCCCCCCCCCCCCCCCCCCCCCCCCCCCCCCCCCCCCCCCCCCCCCCCCCCCCCCCCCCCCCCCCCCCCCCCCCCCCCCCCCCCCCCCCCCCCCCCCCCCCCCCCCCCCCCCCCCCCCCCCCCCCCCCCCCCCCCCCCCCCCCCCCCCCCCCCCCCCCCCCCCCCCCCCCCCCCCCCCCCCCCCCCCCCCCCCCCCCCCCCCCCCCCCCCCCCCCCCCCCCCCCCCCCCCCCCCCCCCCCCCCCCCCCCCCCCCCCCCCCCCCCCCCCCCCCCCCCCCCCCCCCCCCCCCCCCCCCCCCCCCCCCCCCCCCCCCCCCCCCCCCCCCCCCCCCCCCCCCCCCCCCCCCCCCCCCCCCCCCCCCCCCCCCCCCCCCCCCCCCCCCCCCCCCCCCCCCCCCCCCCCCCCCCCCCCCCCCCCCCCCCCCCCCCCCCCCCCCCCCCCCCCCCCCCCCCCCCCCCCCCCCCCCCCCCCCCCCCCCCCCCCCCCCCCCCCCCCCCCCCCCCCCCCCCCCCCCCCCCCCCCCCCCCCCCCCCCCCCCCCCCCCCCCCCCCCCCCCCCCCCCCCCCCCCCCCCCCCCCCCCCCCCCCCCCCCCCCCCCCCCCCCCCCCCCCCCCCCCCCCCCCCCCCCCCCCCCCCCCCCCCCCCCCCCCCCCCCCCCCCCCCCCCCCCCCCCCCCCCCCCCCCCCCCCCCCCCCCCCCCCCCCCCCCCCCCCCCCCCCCCCCCCCCCCCCCCCCCCCCCCCCCCCCCCCCCCCCCCCCCCCCCCCCCCCCCCCCCCCCCCCCCCCCCCCCCCCCCCCCCCCCCCCCCCCCCCCCCCCCCCCCCCCCCCCCCCCCCCCCCCCCCCCCCCCCCCCCCCCCCCCCCCCCCCCCCCCCCCCCCCCCCCCCCCCCCCCCCCCCCCCCCCCCCCCCCCCCCCCCCCCCCCCCCCCCCCCCCCCCCCCCCCCCCCCCCCCCCCCCCCCCCCCCCCCCCCCCCCCCCCCCCCCCCCCCCCCCCCCCCCCCCCCCCCCCCCCCCCCCCCCCCCCCCCCCCCCCCCCCCCCCCCCCCCCCCCCCCCCCCCCC
>JAMPIV010016606.1:0-37500 GCA_024509875.1 Oreohelix idahoensis | reverse complement strand
CCCCCCCCACCCCCCCCCCCCCCCCCCCCCCCCCCCCCCCCCCCCCCCCCCCCAGCGCCCGCCCCCCCCCCCCCCCCCCCCCCCCCCCCCCCCCACCCCCCACCCCACCCCCCACCCCCCCCCCCGCCCGGCCCCCCCCCCCCCCCTCCCCCCCCCTCCCTCCCCCCCCCCCTCCCAGCCCCCCCCCCCCCCCCCCCCCCCCCCCCCCCCCCCCCCCCCCCCCCCCCCCCCCCCCTCCCCCCCGCCCCCCCCCCCCCCCCCCGCCCCCCCCACCCCCCCCCCCCCCCCCCCCCCCCCCCCCCCCCCCCCCCCCCCCCCCCCCCACCCCCCCCCCCCCCCCCCCCCCCCCCCCCCCCCCCCCCCCCTCCGCCGCCCCCACCCCCCCCCCCCCCCCCCCCCCCCCCCCCCCCCCCCCCCCCCCCCCCCCCCCCCCCACCCCCCCCCCCCCCCCCCCCCCCCCCCCCCCCCCCCCCCCCCCCCCCCCCCCCCCCCCCCCCCCCCCCCCCCCCCCCCCCCCCCGCGAACAGTCGCATTTTTGCTAAACTCAATTACACAAGCGCCTGAGGACGGTCCTTTTTAGGGACGAGGACAAAGTGGAGACATTCATCGAAACTACTCAAGTTTACAGAAAAGTTGAAATTTTTTTTTATCTATCTTCAGTATTAGTTAATTTTAGGTAATTGGTTATGCTGAAAGTGTTAATATAACTTAGGAAGTCTAGTAAATACGCTAGATAGACTTAATAAATATAAGTGGCGATTCTTTTTAGTTAGATTTAAGTATTAGCTTAGATCAAGTAAAGTTGAATGAATAGTTAAGTATCGCTTGGGATTTTAATATAACCCACAAATTTACGGCAAAAGAATTAAAATAATAGAAATTAAATAGCGCCACGTGGGCAATAACTTGTTAGCGAGATCAGGGCAGCCATCTTGATAGACATAATTTAAGTGGTGATTTCATGTGTAGTTTGTTGTTAGTATTAGATTACTGCAGTTAATAGGAAGTATTAGGGGAATATTTACCTATTGCTATTAATATTTGTATAATTTAGGAATTGTTGTGAGAAAATAAAATAAACCAAAAACCATAGATTAGCCTAATAATAAAAAAAATAATATTCAACCAACAAAATATAGTTTTAAGTTTAACAAATATATTAAAGTTAGATTGTCGCATTTTATATTAAGTGTTAGGGGACTATTTAACCATTGCTTAAAATATTTGTAAAATTTAGGAATTGTGAAAAAAATAAATAAATAAACCAAAAACCAAATTCATCAAACTACTCAAGTCTTCAGATAAGTTATTAAATTTTCCATCTATCTTTAGTATTAGCTTATTGCTGTTAGGTTTAGGTGACTAGGTAGCCTAATTGATAGCTAGAAATAGTATTATAACTTAAGTAGATCCAAGCGCCAAGTGACACTTGCTTGGGTGAGATTTGACAGCCATCTTGATAGACGTAATTTAAGTGGTGATTTCCTTTATAGTGTGAAGTAAGTACTAGATCATTGCAGTCAATAATAAGTATAAGGGGACTAGCCTATTTAACTATTGCAATTAATATTTGAATAATTTAAGAATTGTAGTGAGGAAAAATAAAACCCAAAGATTATTAATAATAATATCCAGCCACCAAAATATAATTTAAGTAGGCCTAAAGCAAATATATTAAAGTTACCAGGATAAATTCAAACTAGTAAGGGACAATGGCACCATTAACCAGGAAACAGTCCATGGAAGGAAAAGCTAATGAAAAGGACAAAACACCAAACCTGACGGAAAAAACAGGACCACGAACACTGAAATCAGAGACACAGAAATAACGGACAGGATAGAGACAATAAGGGAAAAACTGGAAGGAGGCTCAGAAGTAAAAACAACAAAGGAAGGCAAAACGTGGGCAGAAGCAGTTAAAAACCAAGGTAGGGACACCAGGCATAATAAACTAGAAGAAAATACTAACCAAAAAAATAGCAATGAAAGTACCAAACAAGACTCAAGACATCTAGCAACCCAGGCAGTTCCCACAAATAAAGATGTAGTAAACATATGTGGTTTAAAGATAACGCAAGTAGCTGGTGAGGCTGTCAAGATCAAGGCATTAGATGAAGACAAAATTATATCCATCCTTGATCCTGTGTTAGGCAAAAAGGCGATAGCCAAAATTTCAAAAACCCATTTTGTCATAATAATTATCCCAAATCAGAGTGACAGAATAAAAGAGATGTTAGAGGAACTCAAAGTAGAAGCAAAAACAGTGACTCTTGCACACGACGTAAAAGTAAAGATAGAGCTAGCAAAAGAGACCAGTAGATGTGTGTTAAAAGGGATAAATACTAACCTTTCATGCGAGGAAGTTATGAACATAAGGAGAGGAGAGGGACTCAGACAAAGTGTGAACAGTGTTGAGACCTAGTTATTGAGAGAAAGAACAGCCAAAATGAAACAGAAAGGAGAGTCCTAACCACAAAATATATAGAGAAACATTACCCAAGCAACACCTGGATCCATGCATACACAGATGGATCAGCAACTAATGCAACAGAAGATGTGGATGGAGGAGTCTTCCTGAGCTTAAGCAATGACACACAAAAAAAGATAGCAGTCGCAACATGGACATTTTCATGTAACTTCAGAGCAGAGGCAGAGGCCCTAAAATCTGCACCAGAAATTCAAATGACAGAAGAAAGCTCAGAGAGACCAGTAGCTATCTTCTCAGATGCGCTGTCAGTGTTTACAACACTGAAAAGTATAAGAAATGCCTAACTCGATGACCTAAGAGTAACACTTCACAGACTATGTCAGCAATACAAAAGAGTTGTGATACAGTGGAACCCTTCTCACTGCAACATCCATGGAAATGAAGAGGCTCATAGATTGGCAAAGGAAGGGGGAAAGCTCCCTCAACTTGACACAAACATAACTTATGAGGAGGCCAAGAGTTTGATCAAGCGCAGGTACTTGCACAAGTGGGAAGAAGATCATCCAGGCCACACAACAAATGATCCATATTACCAGCTCAGCAGAAGTGAATAAGTGGTAATCTTCAGACTTCGTACAGGTCATAACAGATTAACATACCATCTATTCAACAAATTAAAGATAGGAACTACTGATGAGTGTGACTGTGGCACCGATAAAATGGCTGCCAAACATCTGCTTCAAAGGTGCTCAACATCACCGTTTCCGGCACACCTTGTTACAAAAACATTACTTTATATTAAAGTAATGATAAATTATTGGACATATTGCCGATAGAGGATCTGATGTTTTCATTCCATATACGAGAGACGTAACCTTTTGCATAACGCATGTTATTTCAGGTGGAAATAAATTTGAAATTACCCCACTAAACACGCATGTTTCAAAGAATTGGAGCTATCTTAGCATCGTAACAAACCAATTGCGCGGGAGAACAGGCAATATAACCTGCTTTTTAAAGTTTTAAGACACTGTGAAAATTCCCTGTGAGGATCGCTCGCCAAGATGAAAACAGACTACCAGGGTTAGAATTCAGCATTCTCTATATCAGACCAGATGTTGTGGAACATCTTGAAGGACTTAAAGAGACAAGGAAACCCATTTTAATAAGGAACCGGATTCTCAAGAAACTGAAACACGAAGTCATGGTGGGAGTTTAGTGCTAACATAACGACCCTCAAGACACGTGAAAAAAGTCATCTGCTAGTGCCTTAAACCTGCTTCTCTCAGCAAACAGTCTGTGAGCCAAGATTGGCGTAAGTTGTACTTTTTACATTTTTTATTTTTTATTACTAACATGGGAACTAATATGTATATATTACCATATGAATATCAATATGTGAAAAGTTCTTTTGGATGTCCAAGTCATTTGAGGCTGGCAACCACATCACATAGAATGATGATTTCATGAACCACCCCTGCAAGAGCTGGTGACTGCTTTATTGCCAGTTTCACAATGAGCACTAATAAGCATAGGTAGTCTCAAGTTCCATATGGAGCCGGGAGGGAAAGATGAAAGAAATGATGTACAATCTAATTATAATACAAGTATTTCTTTTCCAAACCAGTGTAGATGTCTATTTAAACATATGCACTTTAAAATTAATGAAAGTTTCAAAGCTGTTCAACCAGTGTAGATGTAAATGAAAACATTGTAAATCTATATTGTGAACACTTTTCCATCAGTGTAGACGTGAATGTAAACATATTCTATCAATACAATTAACCTGTTTATTTGAATGTAAAGTAAATATAAAGCTATTCAATTTAAATGTAAAGACTGTTTTCTCTCGAGTGATTACGCTTAATAAAATCTTGTACAAGCGTTTAACGACAATTCTGTTTCAGTTATTTCAACATTTCCACTGTCATTGTAATATTTTCATTTTAAATTGAATTTATATATTAAGTAGCTTTATTGCTTGACCTCTCTCTCTCTCTCTCTCTCTCTCTCTCTCTCTCTCTCTCTCTCTCTCTCTCTCTCTCCCTCTTTCTCTCTCTCACTCTCTCTCTATCCCTCTCTCTATGTGCGTGAATGACAATGAGTAAATGTACTTGTGTATGCTCAGTTTCTGATTGTGATGATAATATTAATTAATCCTGTCTAAAGTTGTAAATATTTTAATTTGTAAAACGCTGAAAATTGTATTGCAGGGCAGAAATGTAAAAAGGCAATTATGCCTATTTCTTTACCCTGATGAAATAAAGATTTCGTTCGTTAATTCTCATCGAGGGTAAATTCTGAGGTAGAGGGGATAGTGGAACAGGAATAGGAAGATATATAAGCATGTGTTGGGAAACGCAGTACTTAGGTGAGCATATTGTTTATAGTGGTAAAAGATATAAGAAATGGCGAGTGATATTAAGGGGTGTCTTACTTACTTAGTCGTTCCCCTTCTACCGTGAGGTGTAGAGGTTTGGAAGAGAGAGCGCCAGACTATCCTATCGGCTGTCTTCCTCCTGGCCTGGTTCCATTCTAGTCCTCGATCCTTCAAAGATTGTCTAATGTTGTCCTCCCAGGGGACTCTGGGTCGTCCTCGGGGTCTGAATCCTTGGCTCTTTGTTTCCCATGCTTGTCGTGGTATCCGATCTTCTCCCATTCTGCATAAATGGCCAAACCATCATAATTGGGACTGTTCTACTTGGGTCTGCAGGGGGTAGGATTTAAGGCCTTGACGTATCGTCTGGTTGCGTACCATGTCTCTTCTTGTTACTTCAACCACCTTCCTCAGATACCTCATTTCTGAGGTTTGGATCTGGCTTTTATGGGTTGTAGTCATTGCCCATGACTCGCATCCGTATGTCAAGACTGGGACATAGGTGGAGCGGTATACAGCCATCTTCGTTTTCTTACCAACTTCTCTCTTGCTGAGGAATCCTCGATTTATGGCCTGAAAAAGTCTCACAGCTGCTGCTTTTCGAGTGGCCAACTCTTCTTTGATGCCTCCCTGTCGGTCTATAATAGCTCCGAGGTATTTAAAGTGGTCGACCTGCTCCAGGACCTGTTCTCCCAGCTTAATCTGATGTTTTCTTTCTTCTCGTGATATCACCATGGATTTTGTTTTAGAGCTGCTTATGACCATCCCTCTCTTCTCCAGCTCTTCCTTCCAGACTTGCAGGTTGGATTGGAGATGTGCCTCTGATTTAGCAATCAGGTCAACATCATCAGCAAATGCCAGCTCCGAAATATAGACCTGTCTCATCTTCCAGTACCCCACTGAATACTTTCTTGTTCTCTCCTTACATGCCTTGATGACATCGTCCATAAGGAGTATGAAGAGGTAAGGTAATAGGATATCACGTTGTCTTACACCAGTGGTGGTCCTGAACTCTTCCGACTTATGGTTTGCTGTCCTCACATACTTTCTGCAAGACCTGTAGAAGCTCTGTATAGCATGAATCAGAGGTGCTGGAATATTCTTCCTTGCCAAACAGTCCCAAAGTTTGCTCCAAGGGACCCTGTCAAACGCCTTTTCCAGATCTATGAAACAAAGATGCATCTCACTCTTATACTCAAGGGCCTTTTCACTCAGCTGTCTGAGTGTGAAGATTAGGTCTTGAGTACTTCGGTTTGCTCGGAATCCGCACTGGACCTCATCCAATTGTGGCTCAGCTAGGCGTCGGAGTCTCTGCTCTAGGATTCTAGAGTAGATTTTACCAGGGACACTGAGAAGGGATATGCCTCTATGGTTTCCACACTGTCGATTGTCACCCTTTTTGAAAATTGGTGTTATGATGGCAATCTCCCAATCCTTTGGTATGGTCTTGTTGTACCACGCTGCCTGTAAAACCCTTAAGAGTAATAGGTCGCCTGATGCTCCCATGAACTTAACCATTTCTGGTGTTATACCATCATGCCCTGCTGCTTTGCCCATCTTGATTTTCCCCAGTGCTGCCTTCAGTTCTTCCATCTTTATGTCATCTTCACCATCATTGGTTTTCTCTTCTGTGCTAGTGTTTATCATTTCTGATGCTTCACCATGCTCACCATCCAGGAGTTCTGAGAAATATTCTTTCCATCTTCCCATTACTTCCTTCGGGGCAGTAAGCAATTTGCCTTGCTTGTCCTTTATAAATTTAAGAGGGCATCGTTTTTCCTTCCTCATGTTCTGTAGGGTCTTATAGAACAATTTATGGTTTTCTTGTGCATCTTTTTCTAGCTTTTCTCCAAATTCTTCCCAGGACTTCTGTTTTGCTGCTAGCACTTTGTTCTTTGCCAACCAGACAATATGCCAATGAGTTGGTTGCTTTCTGTGGTGACAGAAATGTGTACTGTTGTCTGGCCTTTTAATCGCTTAGAACTCCACCATAATAATTATCATATTTAATTCAGTAGACAAGAGACAGTGTTCCAATCACAAGAATGTAGAAGTATTTTCAAGACATTTCGAAACCCAGGTATGTTGTATAATTTAAGTGCTCTAGTAAATACAAGAGAAGAACAATAGACAGTAGCTAGTAAGGAGAACTAGGAAATGGTAGACCGATTAAGAGCCTAACGGGTAGGAAATGATAGAATTTGGCAAACATTATCACCCCTTTACCAAGACACGCTAAGCAGAGCACAGAAACAAAAATAAGAAACAGAGACAGAAGAATTAGAATCAAATCGTTTGAGTGACAATTGAATTTCACATACATGAAGAATTTAGAAGGCAGATAAATCTCGACAGCAGTAGTCGTTATCCAGACGTAAAGGCCCTAACATCTAGAGCCAGCTAGTAAACACTGAGGCAGTAAGGAAGAATGAGAGAGCAAGACATTAAGAAAATAATTGAGTTTAAATTTATGCTGTACAAGGTTGACTAACCTCAAGGGAAGTTTGGACTCATTATTTCACACCAGCCACGTTACATGTAAATAAACCTCATCATATTTTGCACTGTTGTCGGAGTCAAGTTACTCATCTAGTGTTGATATCAATCGTCAGCTGTCTGCGTGGACTTGTTTTTTTGCATCAGTAAGAAATGACTTTTATACCATCAACCAAGGCCTGCCTACTGTTGGGGTAGTGATGCGAACCACTGTACAACATCATCAGCAATGCACGACCACACATACATGTGGCTGGCAACCACATCATGTTTTTTTAATTGGTACAGAAACCACCACTATAAGAGCACATGCATGTTTTAATGTAGGCTGTCTCCATGGTGACCAGCTGTAGTTGTGGATCTATGCCCCATAGGGCGCTTTAGGAACATGAATACATAACTCTTACATAACCCGGAAATATATCACACATTACTTAACTCTTACATAATCAAGAAAATATATCACTCATTACATAACTCTTACAAAATCAGGAAATATATCACCCATGTCATAACTCTTACATAATCAATAAATATTTCACAAATTACAAAACTGTTACATAATAAGGAATGAAGCACACATTACTTAACTCTTACATAACTAAGGAAATATATCACACATTACATAACTCGTACACAAACAGGAAATAGATCACACATTACTTAATCCTGACATAATCAGGAAATATATCACCCATTTCATAACTCTTACATAATCAATAAATACATCACTGTTAATGGTTAAGTGGGGGGGGGGGGGGGTGTGTGTGTAAATGTGGTTATAAATTACGCTGATAAAGGCGATCAGCATGTGTCGGGCTTACGGATGGCTGACGGGTGTGGATATATAGATGTTAACTCACGCGAATGTCAGGTAGTCCTATTAAGTCACTTGCAACCACACACACCATAGCAACATCGGAGTCAGTAAACGTTGAACTCCTAGTAACGTTTTACACTGTTTATTACGACACAGCGAACGTAGACATATGGTAACACAGTACATAAGCACATCATAGAACATCAGCAGTTCAACATATCCGTATACCGCATACACAGTATATAATTAAGCCTATCCCTGGCTTAGAAGTAATAAAAATATGTTCTGTATGTCCTCTTTCAATCTACAACAGCGTGCACAGCACATGATCAACAAACCGCAATAATCCTTGGCTTGGAAGCAATATAAATATGTTCTCTATGTCCTCTTTCAATCTACAACAGCGTGCACAGCACATGATCAACAAGCCGCAATAATCCTTGGCTTGGAAGTAATATAAATATGTTCTCTATGTTCTCTTTCAATCTACAATAACGTGCATAGCACATGATAAACAAGCCGCAATAATCCTTGGCTTAGAAGTAATATAATATTCTGGAATTATCACATATTCCTTTTATTCAAAATATATCCTATCCTGGGACACACTGACGAAAATGGTGTAACATCCAGTTCGGAGCTCTGCCCGGATTCAACTGTCACGAAAATATCCCCTGCTCAAAAACAGCTCATCGAATTTCATCCAGGTGCGAACTCCCTCGCTGAGATGTGAGTAGAGTTCGTCCGCCTTCTATCCCAACCTATCAATAGAATGTTCGACCAGTTTCCTTGTGTTTTTTTTTAAGCAAACTAACAAGCAGGTACAATAGAGCTGCGTTCAAAAATTACTGGGTATACAGCTCCCCACTAAAAAATCATCATCACCCAGAGCGTGTTTATAAGTGTGTTTACAAAAAACAGACCTATGCATACAAGTCTTTTAACGCTTAACTCCCCTTAATAAAACTTGACTTAACATACTACACCGACTCCCGTGGGGAAAAAATGATATAATCATTTTTTTTTAAAATATACATCAAAAAAAAAAAATTGTGGTCGATAGAATACTAATATCTACACACAAGGATACACTATGTTAAGTCATGTTAACAAAAATGAACAAAAGAGTGATAGAAGTAAGTGTAAAGTAAAAAGAGCAGGTGAAGTACAAGAAAAATAAGCAGTAATGAAAGAATGCAATGCAATAAGAATAAAGAAAACAATGATATCTCATGGTAAACAATTAGATTAAACAATGCATTGTATAAATGAACCTCATTATAGCACAACAGCATACATTACAAAAAACAATGCATAACTAAATCAAAGAACAAATAACTAGCTATCATGTAGAGAAAAAAAAATAGCATAATGCGCATGATAACCAAGTTAATAAGCCCATGGATTACCAATGATGAACCCATATAATTTTCAAAATTACCAATACATTTTTACATAGCTATTCCTGACGCACAATCAAGCACCGGTAATGAAAAAAATTACATCACAACCTCAGAAAAACATTTTTTCAATGTACTAATATCGCTATACATAGTTACCCCTAGCGCACAATCAATCGCCGGGCAAAGAAAAAAAATTATATAATATACTGTACTAATACTACCTACTGTACTAAAGAAGTTACACATCAAGGACAAATTCAGTAATCTTGGAATATCCTGTGAGCACGAAGGTACAAACACATCTAGTGTGGAGTCAAACTGGCGAATGATTTCATAGGAACAGCAAATCTTGCGATAACTACCATTATTAAACAGCTCAAACAATCAATATAGAAGCTCTGACTCTCATTGAAAAGCATTTGCTGTGAAAAAACACAATGAAAATCTTTGTTTGGTAAAGGTAAGATTTTATGATAGGCAACAATTAATTTTAATTTAACAAATGTGGCTGTGTAAACTTCCGGCCTCTGTATGGCAATAATCAAACCTTCCTCCGTTACACAAGAAAGGGTAACAGAGAAAGTAGCACAGTCTAAATTGGAATCATTAATTGTATAGGGCGATATAAGTGTTCGAGAAAAATAGGAGTGTGCAAAGATGTATGGCAAATTCGTGAGTATACACATGATACCCACGTCAAAAGGCAAATGCAGAAGATGGTAATGATGACTAAAAGTGTCATGATGGGTGACAATCTGCGATTTTGCGTAAGCCAAAGGAAATGCAGTAGACAAAGACGTACATCTTAAAGGCTGAACTGAAGTCACAGCCTGTGTACTGGGCAAAGAAAAAAGTAAGAAAGATATAATAAAGATGTAAAAGCATACAGTAGTAAACTTGGACCTACGTCGAAGTTTAAAAGGAACGCAGTGAGTGCGACAAAAGGTCGTAAAAGACGAAGATACCGAGCTAACCAGGTCCAGCAAGAAAGCTAAAGAAACCCATAAGGTACAGATATGTACTAACAATTAAGTTCGTACATGTATGCAAAGAAAACGCTAGTCATTGCAGCAAAGAAGTTGCAATCAACGTGACTGGATGTAGATTCAGTCGTAGCTATAAAATTAGTGTGTGTATCAGACAAAACTGAAGGATTTTCTTCTATAATAGTAGTTAAAGAAGAATCAGGGTTAGAGCCACGACGTACTGAGGTATGTCGAACTGGGTTACAAGAAGCACTAAAATTAGTATGATGAACAATCGTGTCATCAATACTGCAAGATTGCACTAAATTAGCAGAATGTACTTGGTGATAAGATTTTGGCATAGTGGCGGCAGTAAGATTATGTTGCCGTTCCCAAGCAGCAATTTGTACCGGCGTGCATATCTTTATACCATGAATCTGTCCGACAGTAAGGTCATTGATAGGCACTCTGAGCATACATGCGTGTATAAAACCAGTGAAAAACGATGTGGCAATGTGGACTATGGCAGTCGGAAAAGTCTCAACTGTCCCACCGAATGTCACACATTTCACAATTTTACCTGTTGCGCAAGATGGATGGACTAGAGACTGTCTAATCCCAACAGTCGTGCATCCAGAATCAAAAAGAACTGAGACTGGATTATTATTTACAAATCCTTTATGTAGAGTAAGAGACCCTCTTCCGTCGTGTGCAGACAAGGCAGGAAGAGTAGTCGGAAGAGGATGACCGCAACTCAAGGTAGTTATAGCCGTAGGTTGGAACAAAGTTGTGCACTCCGGGCACTGAAATGCTCTCTCGAAATCGAAAGCAGAGCAAGCAGTAGCATTAGAGATACTATTATTATTGTTACCTTGATCATTAATAACCTGGGGCTTTTGTTGAGCAGAGTTAGCATGACGATACGATCTATTATTTGATGATCTACCGTCACATCGCGATCTATCGCGGCTATTATCCCTATTGGAACCATTGCTATTTTCTCTATTGAAACTATTGTTCTGATTTGAACCCCAGTTAGCATTGTCGCGATTACTATTTCCCCTTTGATCAAAATATATATTCGATGGATTTTTGTTGTCTTCGTGAAAAATTATTGTAGAGTTGATAATCTCTATTGTAGTTACCCCTTCCAAAATTTCCATAATTGTTGGAAGAAAAATGTAGAGGACCGTTAAATTTTCTCCAGTTTCTTGAAGAAGGGGAATCGTTACGTGATGCGCCCCTTTCGTTCTGTTCAAAATTACGATTATCTCTCTTACCAAAATTGCGATCAGCACTTTGAGGTCTACGGCGCAAATTAGGACCATATGGTATTGCTGAAGCCACGGGTAAACATTCTTGGACTTGAGAATTGCTAACAGTCACATTTGGATGTGCCGTGACATATTGGCGACAGTATTGTTCCATATCTTTTAAATTTGTAGGCTTTCGCTCATGTAGAAAGGATAGAAAAGATTCATTAACTGACGACATGACTTTGTCACGAAGCAATAAGTCCATAAAGGCTTCATATGTGTGTTCAGTTTTAGAAAGTTCAATCCAACGTGAAAACGTTAGACGCATATTTGCTATGAACTCTGAAGCATCTACTCCAGTCTCCGGTAACAGAGTTTTAAAGCGCAGACGGTAACCGTCTTCGTCAAGTTGGTATTTCTTCAATAATTCAACCCTGGCAGTATCGTAGTTATTTTTGTCAGGCCACTCCAATCTCATTACAACATTCATTGCATCACCCGTAAGTAGTTCCACAAGTCGTGCACAATATTCCGACTTGTCTATCTTCTGAGATTCACATGTAAATTCAAATCTATTCAGGTAAAATAAAATATCGTCGGAGGTAGGTTTAAATGGAGGCAATCTGAGTTTTTGGGAATTATTATTTGTTTTATGAGAAGTAGTTTAAGTGTCTGTCGCACTCTGTGTATTAATCACATTCACTACCTTCATTTTCTCCAGCTCCATAGCTAACAACTTCTGCTCGTGGAGTCTTTGGTTTTCTTCAGCTTGCATCTGAAGCTTTCTCTCCTCCATTTGCATTTGCTGTGGAATTTTTCTCTCTACAGCCTCTAATTTCTGTTTTTCCATTTCTATTTGCTGTTGAATTTTTCTATCTTTAGCCTCTAATTCCTGCATTTCCATGTTCTGTTTTTCAACTTCTAATTTTTGACTCTTTTCTTCTGACTTCTGCGCCTTGGCATATTCGGCAAGTGCGAATTCTCATAATCTCTCCGTAGTCATAGCAAGGGATTTCCCTTGTGTAATGAAGTAATCCAAACTAGACATTATGTCTAATTGTATGATATAAATAACTTATGTCAATATACTTATGAAGAACCTCACTTTATCCAAACTCAGTTGGTGACAAGTCCTTGCTCAAGAACTTGTATAATTACCTTAACTATTAATAATATAATTAGTCAGTTATATATATATATATTATGTATTATAATATTGACAGTGCATGACAAAATAGACAGTACCGACAAGAGTGACAAAGACAAGATATGAAGCACAAATGACCACGTTCGCAGAATCAACTAAACAATAAGGCGAACTAAAGGAAAAATATTGCAAAAAATGCAATGACACTACGAAAAGAAAGACAATACATGCGACAAAGCAGTGTATAAACGAAAAATGTGTATAGAAATACAAAATAGGAGGGAGAGAAGGACACTCACAAACAAATTAATTAATAAACTAGGGAACAGAAAAAAATATAACGACAACAACACTGAGACGTTTCGTCACACCTAAACAAAGATATTACAGATTACCAGACACAGTGGACTGAAATACGTAAGCAAAAAGTTCGATTGAAATTTCCACTGCGGGAAATCCGCAAGAATGTCCCTAAAGAATGCTTTCGTAGGCCCTCGGTGAAGTGGGATATATCCTACAAAAACTCTTCACCCAACCAAACCTGCAGAAATATGAAACATATAACATAAAAACAAGGATCTAATAGCGTAAGTACTGAGGAAGGCTCAATCAGACATACAGTGGCACAGTTTACAAAACAAACAACCATTATCTTCAAAATGAAAAATCCTGGCCTTCGTAACAGCAACACTGATGTACATAAAGTATCACACAGTCCGAACAAAGAAAAATCCACCATTGAAAGTACTGGAACTCTTCACTTTCAGGTTCTTGATACTGTATGACATCTAATGGGAACTTGTACATAGAACAAGAACTGGAAACTTTGCCAACCTTGACTGGACATGTTGAACTTGTATAGTACTCCTTCTTCAGTTGATAAGATACCCCGAAACACTGGAAAACCCCACTGTTAACAGCGAGTGGTGTCAGTAGGCAAATGTTAATGTAATTTCCGCTGTTAACATAAGAGTCGGGGAACGTTGGAATCTTGTAGAACAACTTGTGCATCACTTCATAATAGCCCCATATCACTGGCGGCCACTGGTAATGGTTAAGTGGGGGGTGTGTAAATGTGGTTATAAATTACGCTGATAAAGGCGATCAGCATGTGTAGGGCTTATGGATGGCCGACGGGTGTGGATATATAGATGTTAACTCACGCGAATGTCATGTAGTCCTATTAAGTCACTTGCAACCACACACACATAGCAAACATCGGAGCCAGTAAACGTTGAACTCCTTGTAACATTTTACATTGTTTATTACGACACAACAAACGTAGACATATGGTAACACAGTACATAAGCACATCATAGAACATCAGCAGTTCAACACATCCGTATATAGCATACACAGTATATAATTAAGCTTATCCCTGGCTTAGAAGTAAAATAAATATGTTCTCTATGTCCTCTTTCAATCTACAACAGCGTGCACAGCACATGATCAACAAGCCGCAATAATCCTTGGCTTGGAAGTAATATAAATGTGTTCTCTGTGTTCTCTTTCAATCTAAAACAGCGTGCACAGCACATGATAAACAAGCCGCAATAATCCTTGGCTTGGAAGTAATATAATATTCTGGAATTATCACATATTCCTTTTATTCAAAATATATCCTATCCTGGGACACACTGACGAAAATGGTCTAACATCCATTTCGGAGCTCTGCCCGGATTCAACTGTCACGAAAATATCCCCTGCTCAAAAATAGCTCATCGAAATTCATCCAGGCGCGAACTCCCTCGCTGAGATGTGAGTAGACTTCGTCCGCCTTCTACCCCAACCTATCAATAGAATGTTCGACCAGTTTCCTTGTGTTATTTTTTTAAACAAACTAACAAGCAGGTACAATAGAGCTGTGTTCAAAAATTACTGGGTATACAGCTCCCCACTAAAAAATCATCAACATCACCCAGAGCGTGTTTACAAAAAACGGACAAAGGCGTACAAGTCTTTTAACGCTTAACTCCCCTTAATAAAACTTGACTTTACAATCACACATTACAAAACTCTTACATAATCAGGAAATACATCACACATTACAAAACAGCTTACTGACATAACCGACTGATCCAGGCACATGGTTAATATTTGAAATAGATGCCCTTGCTTTGAAACGTTGCAAACACCGAACCAAATAATACGACGTAAATGTAATGACGTATGTATTTTTCAGATTTTGATACCGATCACCTTGCCACGGGTAGCAAGAATTCTAGCCATTGGACACAGTCACATCCCAGTATTCAGTTTTTTCTTCATTTATTTACTTATTTATTTATTTGGTTAAAGCAAATCCAAATTCCTCGTTAAGAGATAACCCTTGACCATAAATACGAAGCAATATAAAATAATGTGTTTTTCTTTTATTAATAACACGGAAGCAGAAAACTATTGATAGAAATACAAAAAGGGCAATTTTCTGATTAATGAATAGCACTAGGTAGTGCTGATGAAACATTTTGTTGTGTACATTTACGACTTAAAAATTGTTATTAGAGAGGAATTATCATTGAGAATGGTAGAACAGCTAAGTGCTCAATACTCTAAAATGTGCATTAAGTTGAAAATCTTTTAAATTTTTTGACAATGTGAATAGAAAGAAAAAAAATAAATTAGAAAAAAAAAGTAAAAAATAGTGTAGCTGAAACAAAATGTTATGTCTAATACACTTGTTCATAATAAATTTATACTTATTAAAGAGTATGAACATCTTTTATTCAGTCTGATATTTTGTTCATAGTCTAATTGTTTCCCTTGGAAAGCAAACAAGCTACCTCCCCTAACTAGTGTTGATGTCAGGGAGATAATTATGTAAAATATTTATGTCGTTCGTGACAAGTGTCAATTGTTTCTTCCCTTGCTCCAGTTTTTCTATCATTTATTACTTTATCCTCAAGGCGTTGTAGTTATACAGTACAGATGTGTTTGTAATATTTCTTTGTCGCTCTAGTGACGGACTCAGCCGCTGCTTAGAGCATCACGTGGTTAAGTATCTTTTTACTGTATTTCCGATGTCCCGTCCAATCTGACCAGATGTGTGATTTTTCGCTTATAATGGGTGTATTTCTTCTAATTGCTATTACGTTTTGACAGCTAGACTATTATATCAGTCGTTTTTTTTATATATTTTTTGTTTATTTGTTAGCATTGTTGTAAGCCCTGAAAAGGGCTAATCGTGTAAAAGACCGTAAGCTTGTTGCCTATAGTCGTCACGTCGTATGTTTATTCTAGCACAGTTGCGTATTAAATGTGTGTATTTATTTATTTTTGCAAGTGTGTTACTTTTATTTCTACAGCTATTATTACTGATTCGACGGCAGCTGTGAAAAGGACACGTCCTTACAAGATCAACTAGCAGAAATTTAGATGTATGTGTGTTTTTGGTTGGTTCAGTCTGTGTGTTTACAGCTTGTGTCCGCCGATAGTGTCATCTTCCTTAGCTCCAGCTGATTTATGACTTTGTTGGTGGTGATTGGTCGTAGGACCTCTAAAACTGTAATGAGTTATTCGTTCATTACATTCTTCCATTGTCTTGTTTTAAGTGATGTGTCAGTGATGATCTGTCGCTCTTGCTTTACGACGTTGTTTCGTTGGTGGATGACTGAGTGCTTTCTTTTCCTGCCTAAATATTTATATAACTGGCAGGTGTGTAGTCAGTTGTCGGAGTTGAGTTTTGATGTGTAGTTCCTGTTTACTTGAATGTGTCTTTGTCGTCAATCTATTTCTTGCCCTAGTTTTACGAATCTTTTGGCCGAATACCATCACCAACCAAGAACTGATTTCTCGGAGCAACCAAGAGGACATGCACACCATTATAACTGCTAGACGGTGGAGTTGAGTTGGCCACGTCTTCAGAAGATTTCCTGGTGCCATCACAAGAACAGCAATGCCATGCCTGAAGGAAAGCAAAAGAGAGGCCAACCAAAAAGAACTTGGTGGAGAACTATGGGGCCAAGATGCAAAGAATGAACCAGAGCTGGGGCACTGTACGAATGATAAATATTGACAGAGCAAAGAAGAAGCAGTTTGTTGCTGCCCTACAAGTCGCCATATTTCTAGGTGGCCACAGCGACTATATGAAGGGAGCACAGAGGCAAAAGAGGGTCAGAAGTGGGCCATGAGGGAAAAAAAAGTTGAGAACGCCCTGTGTACACAAATACATTCTCCCTTCTGCTAGCTCACAAATGTCATAAACTACAACAACTAATAACACTGACAAACAACATTTTTCTTTCTTATATAAGAATAAGTGTTCTTAGGTCAGTTTCTTGCGCTGATTTCAAATTTGAAATCCGTTTATCTCTATCACATCGGGTTCTTAAGATATTTGTGAATAAATATATTTTTGGGAAACCGTTATTTGCTCCGTTCCATTTTTACTATATAATTTATTAAAAATTAATAAAATGCAAAATAATTATACTTTTTATACTGCTAAAAGATGCATGACATATGTTACGCTATTTTTCAAATAGTTACTGTATTTTGAAATAATTCTGAGCGAAATATGGCTTCTAAAAGTTGTAGAAATTCGGCTGATCTGTTCTGTTACGTGTGCGGATATTTTACCGATCGTGTTCACCAGAAAAACTTTACACCATTACTAAAGAAAGCATATGAACTTTATTTGGATTCGAAAGTTGATGATGCAAATAAATCTTGAAGCCAAATGCAGTTTGTTCGACTTGTGCAAATACATTGGCAGGTTGGTTACGAAAATCGCCAAAGCATAAGTCGATGCCTTTTGGAGTGCCAGTAATATGGCTTGAACAGACAAATCACACTACTGATTGTTACTTCTGCTTGACAAATATCCATGGTTTCACTTTTAAAACTAGAAAGTCTGTGGTTTATCCAAATATTGAATCGGTTTCGAAACCAGTGCCTCATGATCCAATCACGTGTCCGCTCCCAGTTCCACCAGAACAATATCCGTTGGACGTGAATGAACCATCAGAAAGTGATAGTTTACCTGCTTTAGAAACTAATTCTGACTCGGATTATATACCGGTGAATGATGGTGTTCACTTAATTAACCATTCAGAACTGTCAGATCTAATACGTGATCTCGCTCTTACCAAAGGACAAGCGGAATTACTCGGTTCGCGACTCAAAGAATGGAATCTTTTAGCGATCAATACTCCGATATCTAAATTTCATCATAGACACAGAGAACTTGTTCAATACTTTGAGATGGATGATGACATTTGCTATTGCAAAGATGTAAACGGTCTAATGGTGCACCTCGGTCATGAGCACATAGTCAACGAATGGCGACTTTTCATCGACTCTTCCAAGATTAGTCTAAAAGCCGTGTTATTGCATAACGGAAATTTATTTTCATCAATTCCAGTCGCCTACTCTGTTCATATGAAAGGAACTTATGACAATATGGCTATACTTTTGGCAAAAATAAAGTACAATGACTACCAATGGCGGATTTTTGGAGACCTAAAGGTCATTGCAATTCTCACGGGCATGCAGACTGGGTATACTAAATTTTGTTGCTTCCTATGTGAATGGGACAGCCGCAACAGACAGGAACATTATGCAAGAAAGGTGTGGCCTATCAGGGATCGTATGCAGCTCGGGCATAAAAATGTAATACACGAGCCATTAGTTAACAAAGAAAGCATCATTTTACCACCGTTACATATAAAGTTGGGGCTCATGAAGAATTTCGTAAAAGCGTTAGATAAAACGAGCAAAGCGTTCACTTATCTTCGAGAAAAGTTTCCGCAAGTTAGCGATGCAAAGATAAAGGAAGGTATCTTTGTAGGACATCAGATTAGGAAAGTTATTGCAGACAAACAATTTGAGAACTTGTTACATGGTAGTGAACATTGCGCATGGATGGCATTCAAATCGATCATCGATAACTTTCTGGGAAATCACAAATCTGTCGACTATGTGCATATTGTTAAGCAGTGCATAGATGCATACAGAATTATGGGCTGTAACATGTCCCTCAAAATCCATTTGCTTGATTCCGCATCTTGACTTTTTCCCTGACAACCTTGGCGAAGTCAGTGATGAACATGGAGAACGATTCCATCAAGATATCGCCGTAATGGAGTCACGTTATCAAGGACGATGGAGTGTGACCATGCTTGCCGATTATTGTTAGATGCTTCATCGCCATGTACCACATGCCATTCACCGACGAAAGTCGACTGCAAAGAAATTCAAGCCTACATAACTGTTATAATTCTTGTACGAATGATGTTGTAATACTGTATGCGCTGTAAAAAAACTTCAATTGCGTATTTCTAGAGATCCCGACCTGATAGAGAAAAACGGTTTGCAGATTTAAAAACAGCGTATTATAATTGACCAGAAAAACATAGAAATATTAGAGAAAGAAAAAAAAAAATTTTTTTTGTTAGCCAGTGTAATTCAACTTAATCTAAACCATGGGTGGCCATCTAGGCGATCTCTAGGACCGTAATACTGGAGGACATCTAGACAACAGATATACATTTTTACAACAACAAAAACATGGTTATATATGATTATATGTCAAAGAAAACATATTTATTACAACAAAATTAATGCCACTGGTATCTCATCTTCCTAGTAATGTTTTGTAATATCTCTATGGTAAAAATATTTTTTTAAGTATCTTTTCCCCACCATTATTCAGTTATTCAGCAAAATGCGTATACAATTTCAGGTACGTAATTGCAGCCTTATAAAATAAGTATATAAAATAACTAAAAACATCAACAGAAAATGGGGTGCAAACAATATTACGTTGGTAATAAATAAGCAAGGAAATGTCATCACTACAGCAAAGGGGAAAACAGTGACAACACCAACGGAGTGGAATAATTGTCAGTTTGCCCAAGAAGGGCGTCTTTGCAGTCCACAACAACGGGAGAGGAATTACTCTCCGCTTAGTTCCCAGTAAAACACTAGGCCAATTTCAAAAGCAGTAGACCATAAACTGAGGAAAGAACAAGCAGGGTTCAAAAAGAAAATTGCACATTTCATACATTCACCCACATGAACATTATAGAGCAGCGCTGGGAGCCGCGCTGGTGTAATGGTTACAACGTTGCGCTGGCGACCAATTTTTCAAGGTTCAAGCCCGAACGTCAGCATTTGAAAGAGTGTCAACGACCAGGATTTTGACTGAATAACCTGAACGGCTCCTGAGATAAACCCTCTGTAGATGGGAAGGAGCAATGCTCCTGACCGGGTTGGAAGGAAACATCACAGGATCCCCAGCCTCGTAATGACATGTCATTGGGCCGAAGGGCTGACAGCCCAAGTGCCACTGGTTAAGGGAAAAAAATACAGCAGTGCTCAGAATGGCAGATAAAGCTATACATTAACTTTGCTGATTTTGAAAAGGCTTTTGACAGCATACTCAGGGACAGCCTATGGAAGATACTGAGGGTTTATGGTATTCCCAGCTGCATTGTGTCCATAATCAAAAGTCACTATGCTAACTTTACATCTTGACGGAGAACTCTAAAGGCCGAGATGCAAATAATGAACTAGAGCTGGGTTACTGCATGAAGGATGGCCTCTTACCGAGAAAAGAAGAAGCAGTTTGTTGCTGCCGTCCCTACAAGACGCAACCAGGCGTGTTGGTCACTGACTGCTTTGACAGTCGGCGGCTAAGGATCAAAAAAAGAAGAAGAAGGCACATAATTCCATGACCGAAGTATTTGATATTTGAATACATAATACCGTCAATATGTAATAATTATACGTTCTTCTTCTTCTTCTCATTATTATTATCATTATCATTATAATTTTAATTTTAATAATTACTATTCAGAATCGACGTCATTGCATTACGGGCAAAACCATATGTGCTCAGTGGCCCTCAGCAAATGTCGAAGGGTGTGAATGTTGATTGTTCCTGTTGCGCCAAAGTTATATACATGCCGGATGCATCCCCTCATACGTCAATCCCTGCCAGTCTTACGGCTAATGCCAAACTCCAGCAATCTACGACTTGATGATCGATCGATTTTAGTGTCATTCTCTAATAGGCGACCGTTAATAGTAACCAGTATCTCTCCCTTGCCCATATCCAATGAACCCAATCAATTTGCTCTTGAACCAAGTCTGTCAGCTGCTTCGTTGCCGCTTGACCAGTACAGTAGATCCACACCAGTTCATGAAGATTCGAATCTTCTATGGAAGCTGTCAATTTATGCCGTAGCCATCCATTTTGGGTTTTCCGAAGCATGGACTGACTTTCTGACTCAATAACTGCCCTTGTTAATGAAGTTTCAGACAGCCACCTTAGGGCTGCCTCTACCTTCATTCTCATGCTGGAGGTTGTTGTCCTCTGCATGACCTCTGTCTTCTTTAGACTGATGTTTAGACCCACCTGTAGGCTATAATTTTTCAGTCTATCTGTTTTGTCTAGGATGTGTTGATGTGTTTGTGGGAGTAGTGTCATCTGCGTATTCCAGATCTTCCAATGTAGAAAACTGTCGTAACACGGTCTATTCTTCTCTCCATCTTTGTCTCCCTTCTCTTCCCTTCTCTCTCTCTCTCCTTTATTCTCATTAATTTTCACGTTACACTGCGGTATTTTCGGCGCTGTAGTCAGCGTTTCTCTCTCAGACATCAGGGCGCTTACTCATGGTTACTGAGCAAATATCGCAAACGCATCAACACCAAGTTATAACACATGGCCAGAGGATATACCTTAATTAAGAGTAAAAGGCGTCTTAAAGTCTAGAGATCCATTGCTTTATCGCACCTTATTTGATGGACTTGACGGAAAACGCGCCAGTGTCAAATTTCATTGTATCTGCCAGCGCTTGTATGCCTTCTAGGAGTAACCAGTAATTACGGGGCGGGGAAGCTTTCTCACGCAAGACGGTTCGCAACTGCGTCACACACGCTCAGGTTCAGGGAGAGAATTTACGTGTTATTACGTCGGAATGATTTAGAACACGTGAGAAGAGATTCATAAAATCTAGAAGCTTAGACGAAAACTTCACTTACACGCACGACTTGTGGGCCGAGTGCATCTACATGACGAGGAATTCTACATTACAAGCACTTTGGTATTAACCAAGCGGTGTTGTATAATTTCACTCTGTGCAGGTTCGTATAGACTGCAATATGCATGTAGAATATTCATTGGTATAAATGTATTGTTATTCTTAATATGATCTAAACATGTGTTATGGGAATGATTGTTGCTTGCATACAAACTTATCTCAACTAGCCCCACAGGAAATAGAAGATAACATCTATCATATTAATTGCTTTATCTATTACGAAGATAAAGGCAGTCCCATGGCAGAGATTGCCATAGGGAAGCTTCATCATGACGAGGTTAGAACAGTTCTTCATCCTTCCCTAGCTGAGAACAGCTGAGTGCCCATTTACTGCTGGTAAACTGGAGTGTTCCACAGCCAGGTTTCAGTTCCAAATGCCTGGTGTATGCGGTTTGAATGGGAATGATAGCTGTTCCCATATGACAGGAAGACTCATGAAGCCACATTTGTGTCTTCAGACTTTTAGGTTTCTGAGCGGACAACATTCGCAGTTGCAGAATTCAGTGTCCGGCGCCTGACGGTAACAGACAGCCAGTCTTTTGACCGATCAGCATTACCAAAAAGCCAGAGATCTCGTCAACTCCTAAGCAGAAAGGAGCATAGATCAGCGCTCGCACGTGTAATATCATATCGCTGCAGGACGACAGCACCTAACAACCTGCGCCAGGGCTGACAACATCGGATTACAGATAAGTCCAAAAGCATAAGGATTATTTTCCTCCAGATATCTCAGAGATCTTATTCAAATTCCAAACAGAACTTTCACATAGATACTCACGGAACTAATTTTAAAGTGCCTTCCAGGGTATTACAAAGTGAACATTACATTCAACAACGTTAGGCAACTCTCCTGATAGTTACACCAGTGCAAATGATGATTAGTAGGACATTCTAGGACTTTTAGTCATTCACTGTTTATGTCCATATTATTATTTTCGTTTACCTTTTCATTTTCTTTGGGTCATATATGTGGTTTAGGGATTAAATATCTGTACATAAGTTATATCATCTACCAAGTGGTCGAGTGAGTTTCTTACATGTCATCATCATCATGTGACGTATTCTTTCCAGAACGTTGTCTCCATTACAGCTGCTCTGAACGCATCACGATTCTTTGCAAGTCGACCTGCATCAGCCAAAGACAAGTTCAGACTCTCTGTGATGTCCTGGGTCCACCGTCGTCTAGGTCGACCCCTTCCCCTTTTTCCAGGGACCATGCCTTCCATCACAGTTTTTTCCAGGCTATTATGTCTTTTTATATGACCGAAAAATTTCAGCTTCCTTATTGCGATGGTATTTAGGACCCAATGTTCCTGTACGTTTAGTGAGTGCAGTACTTCTCTGTTGGTCTTTTTTTCTGTCCAGGGTATTCTCAACATCCTTCTGTAGCATTTCATTTCAAATGATGTAATCTTTTTTGCAACTGTTTTATTGAGTGTCCAAGTCTCGCAGCCGTATGTTGCCACTGGGAATATACATGCTCTGATCAGTTGTAACTTTGTTTCTTTGCTTGTGCCTTGCCATAGGTTTTTCATCTGTATTAGTTTATGTGAAGCAATTGCAAGTCTTCTTTTAATTTCTACTGCACAGTCACCAGAGCTGTTGATGATTGATCCTAAGTATTCGAATTCATTAACACTTTCCAGTTCTTCGTTATCAATTTCAATTTCTGGTTTGGTCTTTACTTTGTCTGTTGTCAATACTTTAGTCTTCTTGTTGTTTAGGATTAGATTCTGGGCCTCGCTGTGTTTTTTGGTGGACAGAAGTAATTGTTCAAGTCCTTCTGGGTTGGTCGATAGGAGGACTGTGTCGTCAGCATATCTGATTTCCGGGATCTGGTACCCGCCGATGTTAAATGAGTCAAACTCTGCGTGTTCTTGGTCATCTCTTACATTTCTCATGATATTCTCGGCATAAATGTTAAACAGGTAAGGGGAAAGGGTACAGCCTTGTCTTACTCCTTTCTGTACTTCAAACCATTCTGATGTTTCCCCCTCTATTCTTACGGCTGCCTGTTGTTCTTGGTACAGCAGTGCGATGAGTTGTATAAGGTGGTTTGGAAATCCCATATTTTTCATAATAGCCCATAACTGCTGATGTTGTACACAATCGAAAGCTTTGGTGTAATCAATGAAACAAGTATGTAGGTCAACGTTGAATTCTCTACACTTTTCTATGATGATCCTCATGTTGAATATATGATCTCTAGTGCCTCTACCTGGTCGAAAACCCGCCTGTACTTCGTTTATTTCTGTTTCTAGCTTTTGTTGCATCCTTTTCATTATGATTTGTAATAGTATTTTGCTGGCATGGCTTATAAGAGCTATAGTTCTGTAGTTTGTGCACAGTTTCAGGTTGCCCTTTTTTGGCAAGGGTATGTAAATTGATCTTTTCCATTCCTTGGGCCAAATTCCGCTTTGCCAGATCTTGCAGCATAATGCATGGTATATACGAGCGCTGCCTTCTCCTCCTGCCTGTATCATTCAGCTGTTATTTCATCACAACCAGGAGATTTTCCACTTTTTAAGTGTTTGATTGCGTTCCGGACTTCCTCTATGGTAGGTTCTGGTTCACGTTCCGCTTCATTCATGACGTTGTTATCTGCCGCTTTGTTTATTTCCGTATACATTTCTTGACAGTACTCCTTCCATCTGTTCAGAATATCTTTACGTTCTGTTAGAGTGTCGCCTTTCTTATCGTTTATTGCTCGAGATGATGATTTAAAGTTGCTGTTCTTCAATGTTCTTACTTCAGAAAACATATTCTTACTCAATCCCTATTCGCGCATTTCCTCTATTTTCCTGCAGGTGTCGTTTATGTATTGTTGTTTGTCTTGTCTGACTCGTTTTTTAATCTGCTTTGTGTATTTTCTGGTGATGGCGCTTTAGGTTGTTTTCTAAGCAGAATGTTGTCAAGCGTTCTCCTCTCTCATTTCTCTGACCCAATCCATAACTTCCTTCCACTCTTTTTTTATGTTCTAATCTTTCGTTTCCAACTTTGGCATTAAAATCTCCCATTATTATCCTAATATCTTGCTTATTTGCTTTCTCTAATGCGTGTTGCAGTTCATTGTAAAAATCTTCAATTTCCTGTTCTTCAGCAGCTGCTGTTGGCGCATATGTTTGTATAATTGTGATGTTCTTTCTTTTTCCTTTCAGTCTGATTGTGACAATGCGGTCATTTATGGGATTATATCCTAATAGGGAGGCAGCTGTCGTTTTAGACAGGTAGAAGCCGACGCCACTCTGACCTCCTCTCTCTTTGCCTGAGTATATGAATGTTCCTCCTGATGGAATCGAAAAGTGTCCCTGGCCCGACCATCTGTGCTCTGAGATGCCCAGGATATCGATGTTTAGTCTTTCCATCTCGTTCTTCACTATGTACTGTTTTCCTTGGTATAAGCTTCTGACGTTCCATGTTCCTATTTTGTTTATTTTTCTAAGACCGATGGCATGGTTTTCCGTGGTAACACAGTCAGGCTTTTGGCCGTCATCACGATTACCTGTACTGACGCTGCCAGCGATCTCTTCCCCAGTTAAATATGATCTGCCTGGCCTGGGGGCCTCACCACCAGATCTTTGTGTAGTATTCAGATTAGCCATTATGGATTTCTTGGCATTGTACATCCAGTAGTTTGCCATTGCTTTCTGGATGGTTCTGGCCGCTTACCATTACAGTCCATGGTGCGCCCTCAGCCCGATACCAGGCCTTTCCAACTCCTGCCCTAGAAGCCGTTGTCAAAATATTATTGATCATCCGCCCGTTCGGCCAGCAGTTGTGTGTACTGTTTAAGGGGGACCTCCCTTTTTCAATTTACTCATGTAGTTCTGCCGGCCAGTCAAAGCCGTTGCCCGGGGGGTGGCGCTGCCATACACAAGCAGACTCGAGGAGCCATACATGAGCTGAACTGGAGTGGGGGAACCAAATAGGATCCAGGCCATCCTCAAAAAGAAGAAGTGACTGCCTCTCACCGTGAGGTACTATCCCTTACACACTCCAGCCCTACCCCCCTTCTTACATGTACTGTCTCTTAAATCCATATATGCGTCATTTCCTCAGTATGAAAGAATTGGGGCTTAATACTAATAATAATATTCAGTAAGAATAATAGGGGAGATTTGTCGCAAGGAAACAGAATCCATTCTCATGTGCCCTTCTGAGACATTATCTCTTTGTGAGAATATTCGCCTTCCTGTTCACCCCTCACTTGTATAGGAATCTTACATTTAACGAGCCACTTAACAGATCCTATATATCTTTCTTACATTTCTTAATTTACATCTTTCTTATCCAACTGTGCTGTGACAATTAATGTCCAGTTCGGGTTAATCGCGCGACAAAAACATTGTCCGTCTTATTTCTCTTGGACTGCCCTTTGTGGTCTGGCGCATCACCCAGTCTAAGACTGTCAAAAATAAAGAGGTTCATAAGGAGCATCCCTGTCGTACTCCTGTCTTCAACTCAAAAGTTAGGTTGCTCTGCCCAACACTACATGTCAAGTTAGCATTGTGGCTTTTGATTATGGACACAACGCAGCTGGGAATTCCATAAACCCTCAGTATTTTCCATAGGCGGTCCCTGAGTATGCTGTCAAAAGCCTTTTCCAAATTACCAAGTTAATGTACACCTGTATCTGCCATTCTGAGCACTGCTGTATAATGTTCATGTGGGTGAATATACGAAATGTGCATTTTTCTTTTTGAACCATGCTTGTTCTTTCATCAGTTTATGGTCTACAGCTTTTGAAATTCGCTGGAGAATTATCCTGCCTAGTGTTTTACTGAGAACTAAGAGGCGAGTAATTCCTCTCCAGTTGTTGCCGTCTGTAAAGACAACATTCTTGGGCAAACTGACAATTATTGCTTTATTCCACTCCGTTGGTGTCATTATTTTCCATACTTGTGCGAATGGTGGTTCTAATAGTTCTGCTGCTAGTTCATGGTCTTTCCTAAATAACTCAGCATTTAAATGTTGTGACCAGGAGCTTTTCCATTATTGAACCCTTTGATAGGTGTGATTATTTCTTCATTTCGTGGTCTGTCTGTATTTACGTCTAGATCATTTTCAGCATCAGGAACATTTAGCTGCATCTCTGGTGGTTCCTTATTCAGTGTTTCTCTGAAGTGCTCTGACCATCTTGTTTCCTTCCCCTATGCTGTAGTGATGACATTTCCTTGCTTATTTATTACTAACGTAATATTGTTTGCACCCCGTTTTCCATTGATGGTTTTAGTTATTTTATATACTTTTTTATAAGGCTGCAATTACGTACCTGAAATTGTATACACATTTTGCGGAATAACTGAATAATCTTCGGAAAAGATACTTTAAAAATATGTTTACCATAGAGATGCGACAAAAACATTACTAGGAAGGTTAGATATCAGTGGCATTAATTTTGTTATAATAGATATGTTTTCGTTGACCTATAATCATATATAACCATTTTGTTGTTGTTGTAAAAATGTAAATCTGTTGTCGAGATGTCCTCCAGTATTACGGTCCTAAAGATCGCCTAGATGGCCACTCATGGTTTAGATTAAGTTGAATTATTAGTTGTGTTAGTTCCTGTTGTGTTGTTGTAGTTTATGACATATGTGAGCTAGCAGTAGGGATAATGTATTTGTGTACGCAGGGCGTTCTCAACTTTCTTTTTCCTCATGACCCACTTCTGACCTTCTTTTGCATCTGTGCTCCCTACATGTGGTGGATTTGGTGTTATTTTTGATGTTATTATTTAATATTATTTGTTTACCAAGTTAGGTCAGCTGTGTAGGTTCCCGAGTTTAGTAGTAGATGGTTAAGTATTTCAGAGAATCTATCTGCTACCACCCTATGATCTCACTTGGCTCTATCTTTTTATTAATTAATTATGTGACAACATCTAAGTGTCTATGGTAATGAATATATAATGTAGTGTAAGACAAATCAATACAAATACACTTTATTTCTAACACATAAATAGGACTGGGTCAATACAACAATCACATACAGACTAACACTCTATGATATATCGTATAGAAGTCTGTGGCTGAATATTATGTACTAGATTATAATACAATTTATTTGCCCTGAGTCAGAATTTTCTGAGTCAGGTCCAACAACAAAATGAAATGTATGGTTTTATTTACAAACAATTAAATAGCACAATGGATCTTCTGTCCATACAAATACTATTACCATCTAACTATATTTTGATATTTCTATACCTAATTGAACACTGGTAACTACTGGTGGGGTTGGGGTGTTGTCATCATCCCCTTTCTTTCTTTTATTCTCTTGTGGAATGTTTATATATATATATATATATATATATATATATATATATATATATATATATATATATATATATATATATATATATATATATATATATATTATATATACTTATATATATATATATATATATATCATATATATATTTATGTTTCGTCTATTATTTTATGTTTCGTTAGTACAATAGTTGGATGAACTATTGAGTGCCAACACTAGGCACTATCTTTATGTTGTTTGTAGTACAATGCTGCCACTCTCCTGTATTTCAAGAGTTTATTCGTGATAGACAGCGTGTATCAGCAAAATTCTCTTTAATGACCAATCTGACACAGTCCCTGGTGTATTGGGATAGACAGCGTGTATCAGCAAAATTCTCTCTTTCTCTCATGAAGATACAGTCACCAGGGTTCTAGCACTAACTTTAGTACCAGAACAAAAACCCTGAAACAATGTTATGATTCTTTATAACACATCTACAATATCATTCCACAAGTAATACATGATATAATTCAATAAAAGAAAAAGGGTCAGATCTCTCTGACCACCCCATTTCAACCATTTCCATCTGAGATTACAACTCATACCAGTGCTCCTATTCTTTTTCCTACTGGCTACAACGCCTTTGTCACTGCGACAATGATCCTCTCCCACAGGATAATGTGGGTTAGCTTTCCCACTGGAAACTGTGGAAATCATATTAAGTTATACAATTCATGTCAGTGTTACTGCGTGTAAGCAACACCACAGGCCCTGCATATGTCTGCTAGGGGACCTATGTACTTAGTCGCAAAACATTCCCAATAAAGCAGTATCTCATACACCAAATGTTTGTAATAACAAGGTTAATAAATTCGTTCTTACCACAATTCAATGAAAATATCACAAACATACGTTGACTGGCATCAGCATTAATATATCTTTAAGTTTAGCTTTGCCCCTTTTCAGACTGCCAAGGTTTTTCCTTCATAGCACTACTGTTCTCAACGCAGCTTGCAGATTAACAATTTTGTGTCAAATGGCAACCAACCTTTGAAAGCTGTTTGCCAATATCACTAGACCGGCCCAATCACAGCGAGGGTCTAGCTATTCAATTCAAATTTAAAAAAAAAATCCAAACATATTAGGAGTGAGTCTGTAAAATATATTTAGCTTTTCACCTAACCAATAACCTCCTTCCTATCCTCCTATACCAACCAATCGGATTTGAATCACTCTAATGCCTCTTTTTTAAACTTGAGTCCCCAAAAAGTGTTAAAATTAGAATGAGCAAAAACAACAGTCCGTCTTATCGTTCATAGATATATAGTATTATTTCCATATTTGGGTTATTATTTGGACTATTATGTATATTAAAACATATTATTGCTCAAGAGACACTAAGCTATCCTTACATATGATTTTTATGGCCATATTAATTGTCGTTTAGATTTTCAGTGTTGTCACTGTTAATCGTCAATTATAACTTTTTCACAAGTCGGCCATCTTCCCCCTCTCCTCTAGCATTTTTATTCAAAATAAAACAACTTGTTTGGGTTACATCAGAAATACACTACTAGGCATGAAATGAGAACTGACTGTGTGTGTGTATATACCTTCTGGCGTCCCCAACCGAGTGGATATATGCATGGAACGGCGTGTCGAGCGAGGAGGGGTTATGCAAGGCGGCGTTAATCTTTGCGTTAATACTTGCAGCAGTTTCGTGCCGCAGATCGTGAAATTGTCCGGATTGCTACAATTAGTGGCGTTAAAGTTAAAATACTACGTTAATTCAGAGCAGCAGTTTTTGTGCCGCAGATCGGTCAAAACGATAATTGTTAGTCTCAAGGACGAAACTAGGAAAGCGCGTTAGATTTTTACGGCAGGATCATTTTCTAAGCCTTACCACTGCAACAAAAATTAGCGCTTGTAACTAAGAAGATGTACGATTTGATTGACGGGAACACACATAGTAAAACAGGAACAGTCAGTACAAGGTCATGCTGACTCTGACATCGATAGGTATACATTTGGCATTCAAAAAGGTAAACATCAGAATAGACGTGCATGGTCAATAGCAAAGTTCTTCAATAATGACAGTTCGTAGCGTCGCCCTTGGCGTCTCTGACTAAACGCGTCAGATGCCTTAGTTACTATGACACATAGGTGCAACTGGCACTCCCCGCCAATTGCACATATCAGGCTGTAGTATAATAGCCGAAAGCACAGGCCTCGTTCTGACGTCGGCCGTGTACTTCTGTTAAATAGGTTATCATCAACCCTGCAGTAATACTTATTGTAGATAGAAGTTCCGCCAATCTGCGGCTCCCACCATATATCTTCGTCACTGGATTTCTGGACAATATAAGACTAACAGTCTTGGATGGCTACCTCGAGCACAAATATATAAGTTCTGAAATGGCGGATCAGTGAGCTGCTGTTCACCCTAGGTAATCCTTTACATGTTCTGCCACCGAAAAGCGTATAATGCATAAAGGTCGGTATTACCTGGCAAATGAATCCTCAGAACATCACAAGGAATTCTGTCGTCATCCCGACGCACAGAGATTCACTGGGGAAAACTGCCATAGCAGTTACTTCGAAGATTCTCCCCCGAAAAACAATGGACTCTTGGTCCCTTCAGAAAAACAGGACCTCCCGGCTTCCCGGAAGTATATCTCACTCCCGCTTAAAAAACCTTCCCATAGGCCTACGCCGAACTGTCAACCTCTGACCCTAAAGGTCAAACACAATGAATGAATAAACAAGGGAAGACAACCCCTAATCAACCTGACATCGCAGGTAAAGACACAATTAGACTTATGATACAAACATAAGCATCGATAAGCATAACTTGACTAGATGACTCCTACTGGCGTAGAAGACGAAGAGAGGCATACACAACCGGGCGAGTTTAATTATTATTATAGTAGCAAAATCTTACTGAATTTAGCAATTATCTCACAGATTTCGCTACACTACACATAGTCACTGTGGCCACCTAAACATATGGGGACTTGTAGGGTAGCAACAAACTGCTTCTACTTTGCTCTGTCAATGGCCATCATTTGTGCAGTGCACGAACTCTGGTTCATTCGTTGCATCTTGACCCCATAGTTCTCCGCCAAGTTCTTTTTGGTTGGCCTCTCTTTTCCTTTCCTTCAGGGGTCAATAGCATAGCTGTTCTTGTGATGGCATCAATGTTTCTTCTGAGGACGTTGCCAACTCAACACCAATGTCTACCAGCTATAATGGTGTGCATGTCCTCTTGGTTGCTCTGAGAAATCAGGTCTAGGTTGGTGATGGTATTTGGCCAAAAGATTCTAAAATTAAGGCAAGAAATAGATTGACTACAAAGACACAGTCAAGTAAACAGTAACTACACATCAAAACTCAACTCCGACAACTGACTACAGACCTGACAGTTATATAAATATATAAGCAGGAAGAGAAAGCACTCAGTCCTCCACCAACGAAACAACATCGTAAAGCAAGAGAAACAGATCATCACTGACACATCAAATAAAACAGGACAATGGAAGAATCCAATGAACGAATAACTCATTACAGTTTTAGAGGTCCTACGACCAATCATCATCAACAAAGTCATAAATCAGCTGGCGCTAAGGAAGATGACACTATCAGCGGACACAAGCGGTAAACACACACAGACTGAACCATCCAAAAACACACACATTTAAATTTCTGCTAGTTGACCTTTTAATGAGGTGTCTTTTTCAGAGCTGACGTCGAATCTGTATTAATAGCTGTAGAAATAAAAGTAACACACTTGCAAAAATAAATAAATACACACATTTAATACGCAGCTATGCTAGATTAAACGCACGACGTGACGACTATAGGCAACCAGCTCACGGTCCTTTACACGACTAGCCCTTCTCAGGGCTGACAACAATGCTAACAAAAAAATATTAAAAAACGACTGAGGATAACAGTCTAGCGGGCAAGACGTAATAGCAATTAGAAAAAATACGCCCATTATAAGCGAAAGATCACACATCTGGTCAGATTGGATGGGACATCGGAACAGCTACAATACGTTGAACTAAGTACAACTATAAATAACCACTGATGTGCACATTTCCTCTACATTTTAACGTAGGTTTTTTTTTTTGGTCATTTTTGTTAAGTATTTCTCTTTAATATCATGTAAGCGTATTTTAGAAACACAGAATCCACGTGGGACACCTACTTTGTTGTCGTTATCACACATTCTTCTTTGATAGTCATTGTTGGCATTAACTAAATGTAACGGAGTATTTTACGTACAAGAAGGTTCATACTGAATACCATGAATGTAAACAGTCAGGAATAGTCTGTGTTCGTCCAAGCGTAACAGGTGTCCATGACACAAATAGGACAGGCTCAGTTTGGCCACATTAAATGTAAAGTTGAATGTTTTCGAATGTCCAGTATCAATGTTGAAAACGATTCAGCGCCACACCGGCTGACATAATTATATATAGGCCCTGGTTGGCTGCAACAATGCTGGCATTCGTTTGGATGACTTGAAAGTGTTGAGGTGTTGTATAATATAGAGTATGAGTAGACTTCAATGAATGCGAATGCGTGTATGAAAGTTTGTGGAAGACAATGCATCTAAATGACATCACACTTGTAGTAATTAGATGCAGTAATTCACATAGTTCTTGGAACACCTCTGACGTTTTATTGACTTTAATACATCACAACGACAGGTACGCCGACATCAACATAAAAAAGTCATTGGCAATTCAGGACAAAGCATGTATGAATACAGTTCATCAGCAAGATGTGCATGTATATAATAAAGCTGATCTCGTACAATTCCACCTTCGTCAGCTACAGCAAAATACAGCAAATATGTGAGTTTACATAACTCCTTTCTGACATCAGTAAGTCAGAGTCCACAGCAGGCCGCGCAATATGGCTGGCTTATAGATATGATGGCCTCTGTGATAGTTCTATAACAAACAGGGTGAGTCAAACCTGGTTAAATGGCATCACTGCAGATAGCGGGATACAGCACGTGTAAAGTTCTTTGGGCATACACCAGCCCAGTGCATATAATATTTGAATACTTAGTGAGCCTCCTCTCAAGTATACTTAGGTGGATTCTTTCCCGCTCAGGGAAAAGTCGCTAGCTGGCTACAAAAATGTCATATATCATTCTGGCAAAAAGAAACTGTTTTAAGGGTTAATTACCTTAATGTCCCACAGAATAAATATCACCACGCTCACTCGCCTCCTAGGCGCTTCAGAATATAATATTGGGAACAATCTTAAACCATCTTGGTCGAACACACACAGAGGAATTTCCCAATATCGTCTTGACCCTTTCAAAGACTACAGCTCGACTCCTTAACACAGGATGTCTTAAATCGCGCCAGATTCTTTGCCCATGCGTCGTGACGCTATTTCCTTGAGCTAAACTCAGGTGGGTGAACATGTCAGGAAAAGCTGACATTGGTTCTAAAATTAGACGCTGGGTTAACAGACAAGTGGGACAACCACCACTGTCAACTACAATCCCAGTAAAACATGAATTAATTCCCTTTGATCACGAAACTATTAAATTAAAATCTCAAAAATTACACAGGTACATTTAACATACTATGGACTCAGCAAACTGAACGCAACAGTTTACCGCAACACCGGGGGGAAAAAAATTAAAAATATTTTTTTAAAAATACATCCAAGAGCAAGATACAACAAGCTCATAACGCACGAATGATGTGCAGATGAGAAGTATTTCAATTAGATATAGCCTAATATGAGTGTCGTAGATCTTCGGATAGGAGTATTAAGACTTCGGTTGGTCCCTTCTGAATAGGTTGGAATGAGTGATAGTCACGGTGAGAGTTAGAAAAAATGAAAATAGATTCCACGAGTGGTGAGATGATAGACTGTGGTATAGAGTCTGTCGCTGAAAAGCGAAAAGAGTTCTTCTCTCTCTCACCTATCCTCTACGACGTTTTTTACAGAGTCCGACAGTCTAAACCACATATATATTACATATAATTCTATCTACTCACGGGCACGCACATACACGTGACGACAGTTAAACACACATACGTGGGAAATCTATAACAATGTATATATATATATATAATTGGGATCGAGCTGACCAACGCACTGATTTTTTGTTCAAGAGAGATATTTTAATTATTATCATAAAAAAAAAAATCTCTCACAACACCAAAAATTTCATCAAGGGAAAACATATACAAATAGTCATAAAATTCAAGAAAAATGCTACAAGGATGATATCACGTTAGATCTTACTCTAGGTTTAGCACACAGCCCCGTTAAGAGAACAGATGATGGCCCAAAGAGTTATAGATACGTAGGGTTGAGTCTAAGAGATTTCTTTCTTTCTCGTAACTATATGAACAGAGTTGGATAAATCTGATTTAACCTAAGAAAACAGAAACTCTAGCATTTTGCAACAAATTCTGCAGGTAAAAAAAAAAGACAGCAAATGTGTGACAATAATACACCGGTACAATAACACTCAGACCTGTGTAATCTCATTCATTCAGCCATGGCCTTTCTTACACATAGATACTCACAACTTTGCTCGTTGCCTCTGGGAACATAATAATTCTAGGACCTTCACACAGACCCGAAAATGCAGTCCTTGACCAAGAAATCCCCAGTTCCAAAAGACGTGCTAAACTCTCAGGGAACGATTCCATGGGTGTTCTAATTTTTTCGAATGTCTGATTAAGTCACATAAAATTTGTCCAGGCACGAAAGTTTGCGGAGCACAATGTCATTAGCTTTGGATTCTAGAATTGAGGAATGTCAGATCGGTGTCTACTTCCAGGAAGGTACTATATTTGGTCACTACAATACTAGTCACAATCTCTGTCGGAATGTTAAGGTTGTTCTTGTAATATTCACTCGCCGCCAGGCAGCATGTACATTTAAATTTGTGAAGCAATATGAACTGGCACAAAAGCCCAATATATATTTCTAGTCTTTAGAAACCGTTAGTGGGATTGCTATTACTGTCTCTCTCTGATGGCATATGCACTGTCAGACCCGTGTTACTTGAAACATAAAACCCCCACGTGGTTAAAGATAGGAAATGTCTATGCTTCTCACAAATATGTCTCTCAGGCTACTAAACGCTGGCAAGTTGGGTACCACCGTTTCACTATATATAAAAATGGAAAGAACACATATCAAATAATTTACATATATGTACTCAATATAACGTACATTTTAAATAGCAAGCCTACAGCTTGACTTATATTTCAATTTTCCCGTAAAGTAAGTTATGTAAATAAAATCAAACATCATGAATTAGAAAATACATACATATTTCGTCAACACTCAATGATGTATCTAGCGTTATAAGTTAGTTTTAAAATAGATTCTCTCGTCTGATTATTTAGAAGTTAAATTAAATTTCTTTATTAGCCGACTGAATTTAAGCAAGAAATATAATTTCTGTTTTCCACTGTAACTCGTCGCTATAAATAATACAGACTAGATAAATTAAGCACTCTGCACAAAATCTAACTAGTGAGATAAAATCGGCAATTTAACACTTAATCACTTCACAAAATACTAGATAATAATATATATAATATTAATATACCTCAAACACAGAATTACTAAGAACGTTAAACCACTTCGACCAAACTAAGGCCATCTCTATTTACAGAGATTATTTAGAAATCGAACGAAGGTTGTTCTAGTCTAACTGCAAAGTTACTGAGTGAAATGAAATAGTTTCAAACGTGGGTTAATATTTTAAACCAGACAAAGGATGAACTATCTCCCCCCGCGCCGATCTCTCCCCCTTCTCATAACAGCTACGTTATACTTAGAGGCGTGTCGTAACTGCCACCGGGCGATTACGCACCTGCGTTGACAAACTGACCGGGAAAAGCGCGTGTCAGTTGCAAATCTCAGACAACCGTCTACAACTGCGTCATCCAGATGCCGGGTTTGACACCTTAAGCTAGTGACAGGTGAAAAATGGTAGACCAAAAGTCTGCTCTTTGTCCAGCGAAACGAATTTCTCACACCCCGGGCCCAAAAATCCGGTCGGGCCGCGCTCTGACCCGGGAAACTGCAGACGTATGTCTGGCGAGAACCGTATATTCACAGCTATCTGCACGACTGACATCTGATGCAATAAGGTTTCTAGTCAGTATGAGAAAGAAAAACGATGATGGGAAAGAAATATATATTTCGCAACGAGTGATGCGAAAAAATACAGGAAAAACAAGTACGGAAAGATAATAAAATAAAAGGATGCGGGTGAGAGAATAGGAAGAAGATCTAGGTAATTTAGTCTTCGTTATGGAATTAAATTTTCCTTAACCGTGAGCTGTCGGGGTGTCTGTCTGCTTCCTCTCGTCTTCCCCCTCCATTCTTCTCCATTCTACTCAAGTTTCTTCCTCTGGAATGGTCTCCCATGCGCGCTTGAAGGGGCGTCGCCCGCTTCTGACATTTTGAACGATTTGTGTGATTGTGGTGGAATATCCCTGCCACTATCTCATCTTCGTCTGCTGTGGCGATCGTCGGAGAAGGTCGGAGGTCGGCACAGGTCTTACAAGGTTCTCTTTAAGAGATTTAAATGGAAAACCTTTTTCCTTTCTTGTTATAGATATATGGTTTTAGTTAGCTTAGAAATATTTTTCAGGACGGTAAAGGCCCTTGCCATCCGATCTTCTTGTTGTTCTCGTAGCGAGTAAACACCAAACTTTTCTCCTGCTCCAGGTCTCTTTCTTTCGCGACTTTCTGTATCGGTTAGGTGCTTTGTGGTGCTCGCTTAAAGTTCGTACGTTGTAGGTCCCACCTAGTTTCAATTTACTTTAAAACCGGACAATATTTGCTTGTGAGTCAACTTCTCATCGCTTCTAGTTTCTGTCAGAGACTGAAGTAAGGCTTCAAGCGGGCCCTTAATGGGTCTGCCGAATAAGAGTGTAGCTGGCGGAAATCCTGTGGAAGTATGAGGAGATTCTCTGTAGCCAATAATGCTGCAGGAATACAGAGATCCCAATCTTCAGGTTTCACTTGTGCCAGCTTACTTAGCATCATGGTGAGGTTTCCATTAGCACGTTCCACGAGCCCATTTCCGGCCGGAGTATATGGCTTAGTGTGGATGGGTGGGTCCTCAAGTCTTAACGATCACATCATCAACAGGTTTCGGTATGGAGATTCGTTATCGTCAACACTTGCTGAGGGAATCCCAACCGAGGTGAAAATTGCACGAGGGCTTCTGCGACCTGCTTGGATTCTGCGAATGTTAGGAGATAGCTAATGCCATAAGTTGATGTTATTCGCTAAGGT